>VXBR01006885.1:483672-552343 GCA_013400215.1 Cisticola juncidis
CACATACAGACATTCCAACACAACAAAGTCCAATGGCATGAAGAAAAAAAAATCAAACACTGGAACAGATTGTCCAAAGAAACTATCGAATCTCCTTTTGTGGTGATTTTCAAATTTTAATTTGTCAAACAATCTGACTAAAAGTTCAGAGTGGCCCAGGCTCTGAGTGGGTGTTTGGACCAGATGATCCTCAGAGATTTTTTTTCCAAACTAAATTCTGATTCAATTCTATGAAACTATCAGAGGAAAGAAGTGGGCACTGATGGATTAGTGAGAAAATGAGAAAGCTGTCAGTGATTCTGTTCTCCTTGTGGAGCACGATTCCAACTTCAAATGCCAAATTGCTGAGAAACCTTTCCTTCCTCTCCTGAGGGATGCTAAAGGAGTGGTCAGCGATGCCACATAAGGGAGTTTTTCACAAAGAATTAATTTCTCCATCATTCCTACTTGTAAATATTGTGTGTAAAGCCTGCAGTCTGGGTTTAGGTTAAAAACTCAGCAGGGAACTTGTGGATTGAACAAGGCAGCACCAGTGGGCACCATCATTTCTGTGAAAAATGGAATTTTCCAGTTCCTTCAAAGATGGTATCTGGTTACTGCTGGAGGAGGGAGTAAAACAAATCCAGGTAGGCCATGAATCCTCATTGAAGAAGGAAAAACATGATCAAGATTGAGATGTGTAGGAAACTAATAAAAAAAATAGTGGAATATTTACATATTCTGGCTGCAAACAAGATAAATACCTACAAGGATACCATATAAAGAATACTTCTGAAACTACAACTGATTTTAAACCTAAATGTAGCAGGGCATGGGCAATTTTTCACGGCCCTTTCAGGCTCATATATCTGCAGTGTTTCTAAAATTTAGCACTGTAATCAGAGTTCATTTAAAAATCATTTGTAAATATGCTTTCAAGAAAAAAAAAGAACTGCTGTTTGTGGTTATAATTCTGAGTTTTACAATGAATATTTGAAAGGGTTTGCTGTGCATTTGAAAATCCAATCATCTCCTCAGAAGATGGCATGAGACACACATTTTTAAAATACTGAAAGACTGTTCAAGACATTTATCCAGGCATTAAAAGCAACATTCAAGGTCCTTTAACATATAAGATGCATCAATAGTGTATGTATTTAAAACTTCTGTCTTGAGCCATCAGTCTAAATAGTTTTAATCCAATTTATCAAATCAAAGCTAAAACACAGTCTAAGGAAATCACAGAAGTATCTAAAAGGACTTGTTATGCAAAAGAGAGGTTATAATTGCAGAGCTGTCATTTTTTTGTTAATTCTCTTTCTTAGCTGTCATCCTCATTTCAAGCAATATTTAGGTGCTTGAATTTTATCCTTTTGCTTAGATTTTACCATTTTGTTTTCTTTTCAACAAGTATCCAAAATCTGAAAATCTACTCCATGCATTTGCTGATGCAATGAAAACTTTGGAATGTTAAGATTTGGAAAATTTCCAAAGGAAAGAAAATCAAGTCAGCTAAAGAGAATTGCTTGGTTCTTCCCTGCTGCTCCTCTTCACTGAGAAGCATTTTTTAGAGAAGTGGATGGGAAATACAGGCTGTCCTTGGAAAAACCTGTGTTTTATACCAGGGCCTCCTGTAATTCAGCAACAATTCCGGTTTTTGGTTTTAATCTTAATTTTAGGTGCAAAACATGGTTGGCTGAGTGCACTAGACTGGAGACAATCTACAGCAGTGTTGGAGAGAGGTGAAAATATTGGCTTGAGGGGCCTGGCAACTTCAGCAAATTCCTGTTTCCCCTCAGGATTGAAATGATCCAAGAATTCTCAGTTCTGAGGGCTCTACCCACTCTCAGTGCAAAGTGGTGACTTTACACATCCACCTGAGACACAATTAGGGGGGAAATGCTGATTTCCTTCAGAGTGTTTTCCTTCTAAAATACGTAAGAGCAGAGTTGGAGTGCTATGAGAACACCAGCAACTTATTCTAAGGGAGTGAATACACTGGCACTTGCCTTTTAATTCCATTTATGCTCTCTAGCACTGGTTTTCACTCATGGCAGGCCATGCTGATAATTATTCTCTCTGTCCTACTGCTACTTTGCCCATTCCTGCATGATCTGGCAAGAACAGCCCCTGCCCTCCTGGTTGAAAAGAAGATTGACATATTCCAGGTGTCAAAATTCCATTTTTTAGTGCTTCACCTCTAATGCAAAGGGTTTGTACTCTGAAATGTTGGAACTTTTCATCAAAGCAGGAAGCATTTCTGAATATCTGTCTTGGATTGTAAAACTCACCAGTAAAGCTGCTCTCAATAGCAAAATCTGCTGCTTCAATCTTGCACTTGCTAATAAAATCCTCAGGTACAGCAAATAAAAACAAAGCAAGTCCATCAAAGTGACACTGCAGCTCCAGACTGCAGTTTGCACTCAGTTGCCCTGTCATGAATTCTAGGTTTTGTCCTAATCCCTTGATATAATATCGTGCCTTGATCCAAACTTCCAATATCAGAGCATGCTGCTTCCTTCCTATCCCTGTGTCATTCAAGGTAAAATAAAGCCTTATTTTACCTTATTTAACCTGTTGGTTTGCTTGCTTTCCTGAATTAGAATTAAAACTACCACGAGTGACAAATAACTTAGAATGAAATTTAAGGCACATTAATTTTTGATGATTCTCCCACAGTTCATTTCAATTTAGCTGCATGCATCATTTGCCTTCCTAATTTTTCCATTTAGTGGATTTATAACCAAACAAATCTATAATGCTCCTTTTAAAGGGAAAAGGTATTGAGTTAGTCCTTTCTAACATGGAAATCATTGGTCATTTTCTTACAAGTAAAGCAGCAGGTGGTGAAGGAAGATTAACAGAGAATGCACCCTGTGACATGGAAATACATGATTATTTTTGTCTCCTACTACCTCTCCTCTTGCTGAAGGTAACTAATTTCGTGTCTACTGTATGAACCATAATTAATAACAAACCTGTGGGAGCATGTATTTAATTTGTAATCAAATGGTATTTACTGAGTCAAAACTATCAAGGAGTTAGTATTGAAGGAAAAGTTCTACTAAATCTGTGGCTTTAGGTTTTCAGTAATTATCTAATATTGTACTAGTTTTCCAAATTTGCTCTTCACAAACTTTTACTGGAACAAGCAGGTCTACAGGGGCAGAGCAAAAGATTTTGAGGATAAAAATCCTCATACAGTAAACATGAAAATTTCTTAGATGTCCTTTTTCCTCTTGAGTGCAAAATAAATAAGAGTCAAGCTTTCAAGAGCATTTATCTAGCTGTACAAGCATGACTTACCAGTAGACTTCATTCCATTTGAGCCTATTCTTACAAAATTGCATCTGGCACTCAGCTGCCAGAATTTCTATTTTGATATCTTGAAAGTACATAACATCACATTGTTCTCAGTGTGAAAAGTGTTTTCTAATCAGCAAATTTCCCCGTTACACATTCCTGCCTGCACTTGTCAGCTCTTTCCAATCCTTGTAGCCCATTTACTCTTAGACAGCTGTAGAATAATATTAAATGCATTGGAGACAATCAAATCTGAGAGTCTCCAAAAATCAGTAAAGTTGCTTTGGCTGCACATCAGATGATACCTGTGTGGTTCCTTGAGAAGGCTTTTTGTCAATGTTATTTTTATTTAAAAAGTTTCAGCCCTGCAAAACAAAGCCCAGATCCTTTTTTTCTTTTTTCTTCTTGTTCCTCTTCCTAAATTCTGAAGTTTAACAGATAATGAAAGCAGAAAGATTGTTCAAAGCAGTACTTTGATCTCGTAGCTAAAATCCATCAAACTCAGAGTCTTGTGTCAGCCTGATTTGCCCTCTCCTGCTCATGAGTTTCTGTAAAATAATTTCTTGAAGTGTGGTCTTGATAAAATGAGCCATGTACAACAGAATGGCAAAAAACCCATGACATTTCTAAGAACCAAAAATAAAATTGTGTCTATTAGGAGAAGACTCAATTCTAAAACATTAACATTTTATCACCCGTTCACTTGAACTTCAAAATTAAATTCTGAACAGGTAATTATTTTCCATTTATTTTAAGTCTGCTCTAAGCAAGACAAGCAGTTTCTACAACTTTTGATACTTTTTCCTAGAGGGAGAACATTTGTTAATGCTGACCTTTTCTTGAGGAGGCTTTTCATTTTGACGATTTGAATAAATTTCATTTATTAATTTTGAATATTTTGGTTTTGTTTCTTTTTTAAACAGACATGTATCTCACCAAAAAATTTGAACCCACTGAAAACTACAAGTTGTCCCTCTGCTGTTTGAGGCCAGTGCAGTTGTGTCACCAGGCAGAAAGTGGGAGAATAATTTTGTTCTCTATTATTGTTATGCCCCCATCCAAATTTGGTGTCCCTGGTGAGAGCTGCACAGAGGCTCAGCTCCACTGCACTCCCAGGGATTATTCCTAACCTGCAGATGGATTTGTCCTGTTCTGCAGAGGCACCTCCTCAACTCCCAAGGCTGAAAGGAAGGGCAAAATAAATTTAAAAAAAAGGAAGGGCAAAATAAATCTAAAAAAACATTCTCATAAATCTTGAAGGTTGCTCCTTTCTTAACATTTTTCTGCTGTGTACTTGGAATTCTCTGAATCAAAATATGGATGAACACAGCACTGAACTTTGCTGATCCAATCTGCTCTGCATGGATGGTCACAGAGCATTCACTAAAATGGATTCTCTGAAGTTTTCTTCAACTGTGCTTCTTTTTTCAACCCATTTCAATTTTCTTCAACCATCCAGTTTCCAGCTTGGTTCTACACTGAAGAATTCACCTGAGACTGTCTTTGTGACATTTATCCAAATCCAAACTCTAAAAACCTTTAAGGATTTCTTAATATTACTATTTAAACTCTAAAAAAAAAAAATCCAGTTTAAGTTATTTCCAAAACCAGATTTGCAGATGGCACAGTCATTGCCAATGGCACTAAGCAGTGTCAGAAACACTTCTAAACAGTATTTAGTATTTCTATTGTCTTCATCTTCTCCAGAGCTGTGTAGGTTTTGTGACCTAAGTGGAGAGCTAAGGTAAAATACATTATTTTGAGAGCCATCAGGTCCTCACTCTTAATGTAGAGTGAATTTGGTTTGGTTATTAATGCCTGAAAATGAGGTCAGTACAGGAAAACATTTTTTCATAGCACGTTTCAAACCTAAATTCATCCTGAATCATTCACTGAAAGACATAAGAGTGTCTAAATGCCTACAAAGTAGCTATTATAAAGTCTTCTATCAGTGAGTTCCTAATTAGTCTCTCAATTGTAAAGTACAAAATGTGTCAGTTAGTTACTAAAGAGAAAAAAAAAATAAATCCCAGCGTAGTTCTCCCAACAAACTTGAGGGGTATTTTAGGCAGTTTTGCAGTATAGAGCTGTGGGGTGTCAAGGCAGAATGCAGAAATCACTGGGGTGGAGCAGAATTCTGAGCCCTGGTGAAATCTGAGGTACTTTGAGGGGATTTCTGGGCTGGGTTCAGTCCTGCAGATGCTTCTGTGACTTTCCTGATCTCTGTATTGCTGCTGGAATCAAAGATCTGAACAAGATGCAGGCACCACCCTCTGAGCATCCAGCTTTCCAGAGCAGGCTGTTGGGAAGAGGTAATTAAGCACCCTCATGAATTTTTCTTCAGCTTGGATGCCTAAATTTGGCTCCTACATCTATGCAAGTGACCTATTTTTTAGATCTGCTGAGTGCCTGCAATTCCCAACAATTTATGCAATCAATCATCGTTAAATTGCATGAAAATACTGATGAAACCTGGGTTGCCCACAGGCGTTTATTTCTGCTCATTGTTACTACCAAGATATAGCATTTATTCTCAGAAACACTTCTCTAAAACTAAAGAGCAAAAATGCATTTTTTAATGTTGAAAATTCCACACCATGAATTTTGTTCAAGGAGGAAGGAAATATTCTTATGTTACTTGACTGTAGCATATCAGTGAATAATAGAATGAACCACATCTCCAAAATTTAAAATGATGAAAATCTAGAGGAGAGTTAGCAGATCCTTGAAATAAGGTATTTTTGGACTGCACTGTTTGTATCGAAAGTGACATTTTTGGAACAGCAGGACAGACAGTCCTGCAGCTTCCTTGAGAAATACCATCACCTTCTCTTTCCAGGACCTTGAGAGCACCAAATTTCCTTTCAGCCTTTGGTGAAAGCAACCAGAGAACTGATGCAAGTGTGGATCATGGAAATGCAGGCACTGAACTGATGGAGGAGCATCACTTTATAGCAGCTGAACCAACCCAAAAGCTTCCTCACTTTTACCCCTCTGATCCACTTCCCACAGGGGAGTGTGAGCAAAGAGCTGCGTGGAGCTCATTTGACCCCAAAGCACAAAAACACAAAAAATCCCCACATTTCAGTGAGGGAAACAGAAAATAAAGACTGGACCTCTTCAGGTCCCTGGGAAAGCAGCTCCTCAGTGTGAATACCAGCACACCTTGGTCCTTGTGGACATGCCATGAATACAGAAACAAAGTTAATGACATTTATTTACACCTATGCTGACATTTTTCTGTATGCAGAGGAAAATCATCAACATATTTTGCTAAAGGTCAAAAGCCTTTGCATAATATATTTCGCTGCATGGAATGGATACCCTCTGATATAATTCTGTTGCTGTGTTTACCCTAAGAAATGGATTCTTTACACTTTTTCATGAACTGGTGTGTTTTCTTTCTTTCTTTTATTTCCCATTTTGGAATCATATTTTTTATTCTCTCGGCATATAGCATAAGCTCACTCTTCAGTTTGAGCAGACATACTTTAATTTTCACATTTTCCTGTCCATCTTCTCTATCAGCATTTATTATATCATAATGAATATTACAAGTAATGGATGCATCTTCAAAACCAGTATCCTCCTTGAAATCTCTGCAGATTTCCTTGCACATTCTTAGATACTCAAAGACTTGGTTCTTTCTCTGATTAGTCAGGCTCAGTGGAGTTTGCACAGTGTTTCTAAATTCCATCTCAGAACAAAACTGTGTTTTTGCACCCTTAAATCTTTTCTTTCCCCTCCTGGAACAGGGTTGATTCTTAGCTGGTGCCTTATCAAGGAGTCTCTTTAGATGAGAAATCAGATGAGTAATCACTTAATATACTAAATCCACGCATGCATTCAAATATCCATAAATATTGTCACTTTTTAAAGCATTCTCAGGCCCAGGTAACTTAACCTCTTATAAATAATATCAATTTCATACATGTAGCTTCACTGTTACTTCATACCAAAGCAATTTTCATAATAACTGTGGAAGGAATGCTGGGGAAGGGACATATTGGTGAAAATAGCAAGTTTTGTTGAAAGTCATGTATTTCTACTAATGAAAATAATAATGAAAATGATCTTTGTGAAAAAAGAGCCTGTGAACTGGCAAAGGGAGAAGGTGGTGGTGTTAAACACAAACATTTTAGGTATTTGTGGGGACCAGTCCAGCCTGAGAACTGTACCTAATTTCTAGGCCTAAATAAGGTCTTCTGTCACTAATTAATTACTGTGTTTGGGTTTTTTTCCATAACTGTATGGTCTCCCCAGAAATGTACCCTGGGCAGAATGAATTGGTCATTGCTTTGTTTTCATGAAAATGTAAAATGTAACTTGATTTTACTTAGGTTTTTAGAGAAGAGGTCACCAATTTAACAAGATTTTAAAAAGCAAAAAAGCAAAAAAAAAAAAAAAAAAAAGGAAAAAAGTGTTTACATATTTGCTTTGGCACCCTATTTAAAATATAAAATACAAAGGAAAGATCAGCACAAGACAAAGCTACCCATTCCATGAAAAAACACACATAACTGACCCAAAGTATTTCATGTTTACATTCCAACACCCTTTAAGAATTAAGTTGATGCCTGAGTCGATCTCTTCTCAAAGGCAGTGTTTTTTTGTACCTGCTGGCCAAGTGCTGTGTCAGATTTAATTATCCAGCCAAGTTTACACAACCTTGTCTGGACTCAGTTCATTTTGTGTGCAGCCCATGCATTGATGAATTGCATAATCAAACTGTGGCAGCATCAAAGGGGAATCACCCTCTGGCCAAGCCCGAGAGAAATGTGTTCAATTGTCTCCAGCTGAAGTCAAAAAGCCAAATTCAGCTGTGGCAGGAACAATCAGGCCTCCACTAAATCAATAAGATAATCAAAGCTTTACAATTAGATCAATGCAAAGAGCAGCAGCAAGGCCTGGCAGAAATCTGTGCTGGACCTAGGTGCAGATATATCCAGGGCTGAGTTTGTCCTAGGAATTTTTCATGCCTTTGAATAGTGGTGAAGCAGAAACTCAGAGCATTTGTGGATCCTGCTGTTCCCAGCCAAAGAATATCCAGAGAGGCAGGAGCAGCAGATTTCACTGTTACCTGATAGTTCAGCCTGCTCTGTCTAATGAGAAGCACAGCAACCAAAAATCCCATCTCAAGCCTGAAGAACTCACTGAGTATGAGATGTATTTAATTTGCAAATTTAATTTGCAAAAACTCTCAAAATTCGAATCTATCAAGACGTATCCATCACACAACTCTCAGTGTCTGCAGTCTGGACATTCTTAAGGAAATGGTGCAGCTCAGGAAGAGCTTCTAAATGACAAGGTTTTGTGCAGAAATCCTGAAACCTTTGAAGGGGGTTGTAAGATGTGTTCTTATGTTTCTTTTTGTGACTGGAGGAGAAGGAAAATACTAACAATACATGTTATTTTAGCCCTGTTCTAATTCCCTCATGAGAAAAAAAAAAAAAAAAAGGGAAAAATAAAGGAGGCTCATTTCAGAAAAGTCTTCATCAACAAAAAGTAGGGAATTGTATACTGAACTGTGTTGCACAGTGTGCAATGTTCTCATGTTCTCTTTCTTTGTCAGGAAGGGTTCTTTGAACTCAAAGCCATCTTCTCCAGAGTCAGAGTCCCATCATGCTGGGACCTGTGCACTGACAGAAATTTCCACTTCCTTGACTGCAGAGCTGTGTATGAGCACACTGAGATTAAATGACTCTGAATAAATCCAGGACTGTCTGCTGTAACCAAATTTGAGTGCCATACTTCAAAAATCACCCGAGCCACAGCACAGCAAGTGCTCTGGTAGCTTTGAGGAAGGGTCCGAACTTTTACTTGAAACAGAAACATTTTCCCTTCTGTTTTCCAGGTGTGAATATATCAGTGCTAGTAATACACTCCTCTAATATCAGGAAGAGACAAGACAGAAAATTAGAAGATTAAGATCTAATTAGAAAACTAGATTTTCTAGAAGATTAGAAAATCAGTCACCTTGAGTGGAAACCTGAGTCAGTCCAGAGTATGTGCTTTTGCTGAGATAAAGCAGAATTTGCAGCTCTCAAGGTTTTGCTTCAGAACTGTTTTTTAGAGGAAATTGAGACAAATGTGTTGCTCTGCCAACACCATTAAGATAAAAGGAGGCTTGTATTAAACACGAGCGCTCCACTTAGATCATGCACCCAGTTCAAGCTGGCCATCTTAACCTACCCATCCAGCAAAGATCCTTTTCTCAGGAGTCTGAGCTGTTCAGTTTCTGAACTACAAATGTTCTGAGCTGATTTGGGCCAGCTGCACTTTAATTGAGGCCACAAGGCATTAACTGTGTCACTGCTGCTTCACTGTGCAAAACTTATCCCAAATGTGACAATCCCTCTTGTGACAACACACACACCCAAAGTGGTGGCAGAACTGGCCAGGGGTAATTGTACAAAAACACCAGCAAAAGCCATCAGAAGAAAAATGTAGTATGTTCCCCCTTTTACAGGCTTTGCCAAGTGCTCAGTCACACACTGAGGCACATCCAGCCAGGCCTTTTAGAAGCCTTTTAATTTGGGGAGCCTAAGTGACAATACAGAGTCCTGGGGAGTGGCAGCCATTCGGTTCAGAGGGGCTCCTCACATGGCTAAGAACTGATCAGAGAGCTCAGCTCTGCTCCCTGCTTCATGTCCCAGCCACAGGGATCACCAGGGCCAGGGATGAGTGTGGCACAAAGGATTTGTGCAGCAGATCCTGCTCAGAGAGCAGCAGGAGGATCCCTCTGCGAGGATTAAACTTCCCCAAAGGAGAGGCAATGGCAGCCAGGCAGGGAGGGACAGAAAGAAAAAAGAGGAAATTTTCTTGAAAAAAACAGCCAGACTGAGAAGGGCAGGGTGAGAAATGAGGCTGCTTATTTAATTGAATGACTTAAGGTGACAGAGTTTAATTTTTTCAGAAGGTCTATAGCACCCAACTGAGATCCATCTTCAATGAACACTATCAGCTCTTGCCTGCCCACATCCCTGCCCCACCAAAAACTCTTTCTGCTCATCCTATAAAGAAAAAAGCTCCCCAAGGTATCAAAACATACCTGGAATATAAAAAGGCTCAAGTTTATACTCTGGGAGTGTAATGAATTAAAAATATTTTTGCCTTCTGACGGAATCTGAGCCTTTTCCCGGGTGTTATCAGTGGAAAAGGAAACAGATCATGTGAAGACTGCCTGAGGAACTGAAAACTTTTAAGAAGCAGCTGGAAAAGGTGTCCACCAAGGGATTACAAGAGATTAACCTCAAAAGATTTCATTCTTCTCAGGTCTGTCTGCTCATAGTTAGGTAGCACAGATTGGCTATTAACAGATGTACAGCAGAGGCAGCAGTTTGCTGAGATATCTGGTTATCCTTGGCCACCTATCTGGGAGGAGAATCAATCCTCTTTTTGCACTAAGCTTCCCTTTAGCTCTCCTTCCCAACCTGTTAAAAACAAACCATGGAAAAAGCAAACAGCAAATCCCTTGGAATGCCTATGTGCACACACACATATACACCCCCTTCCACAGCATCCACTGAATTTACTGCTGTACCTTCTACAGAGACCACTGACTACATCATTTAATACTCCTGTCATTATTTCCCTGATCCTCTAGGAGATTGTCCAGAAAAGCACATCAGCAGATACAAAACAAAGCTTTTAAAAATATTTTTTCATTAGCAGACGTAATTTGGTCAGTTATTTCTACAAAGAAACCTTGGCTATACTCGCAGGTCACACATAATTAGCTCATTTTACATATTCAGCATTCAAAACCAAACTTGTTTTGACAAGACACAACAGAGAGGCTCCTGGAGATCTGAAATCCTCCCCAGGACCTGCAGAATATTAGTATTCCTGACACACATTTTAACTCACAACCTCCAGTGTTCAAATTCAAATATTTTATTTACTGATATCCTTGTTAAGCTTTACCAGCCAGCTTAAAATTTAAGCTGTTTCCAACAACTGGGGCATCATAGAGATATGTTTATTTTAAGACACATACTGCATATGCTTAAAAGAAAAGTGGAAAAGATAAAAATATTCTTCTCCCCTCCCCTCAGAGCAGATTGGTCGCCAAAAGAATTTAAAATCCTGTTAAGAGGAATTTATGCATAGAAAAAAAAAATATTCCTGCTATGTGCAGTTTAATTAATCACCTCCATAAAGCTCAGGGCCATCTGTTCAATGGATGGTGAGGAGAAAAAAGATGAGATGGGATTGGAGAAGACAATTGTGGAGAAGACAATTTTTTTGGGATTCAAGTGCACTTAGTGTGGCAATTGCAATACAAAGATACTCGGACAGAACATACAAGAGAATATTCCCATACTTAGAAGAAACACTCTCAGAAAACACAAATATTTTTAGGGGAACAAATTGCTAAATCAGTAGTGGGTTCTGTTACAGCAGCAATCAGTTTTCTACTTGAAATGCTGAGTACAAAATTCAGCTCTTACAGTGATCACCCAACCTGGCCTGCATCCCAGGACATGGAATTTCCAGTTTCACTGGAAACTGCCTCTTGAAACCTTCATTTTCTCCCAGTCTGGCAAAATCTTTGCAAGTATAAAAACCAGAATGTCACCTTCAATCCCACCTGAAGTAATGTATCACCCGTATTTCCACAAGGAAGTAACACAGGGATTATAAAGTTGCATTTGTTTCTGAAGGCTGCTGATCCCAGCAGCAAGCACAGACATTATCTTAGGGATTTTTTATTTGTTGGAGGAACAAAGCTACACAAAATGGAAGAAAACTGAAAATTCAGTCTTATCTTATATTCTTCCAAAATGCTTAATTCATATCCTAAATAATAAATGTCATCATTTCTCCACCAAGGTTATGTTTAGAGCCCTATTTTCTGATACAATTTCCCAAAAATAACTGTATACAGCCAAACTACTATTCCCACTACATAATTTGATATAGCAAAGCACATATTAACCTTTCTTTTATATCCTCCACAAAAAAAATTGAGTGCTCCACTGCATTCTCTGGTAAAATTGTTAGTCAGCGTACATATTGATATAATTGACGTGTTGAATTGATACTTGAAACAGCTCACAGCTGGTAGCTTGCTGAGTGAGATTTTATGATTTTTCACACCACAAAATGCCTGCTCAGAGAATTTTCCTGTGTGCACATTTTTTCCTGTGGAGAAACTAACAACTGGCAGGCTTTTGAAGTGTTCCCCAATAATTAATGACTCTGATTTACATGTCTACAGGACATTACACAGACACATGCCAGGCAGCAACACTGGGTGCTTAAAAGCTGTGATTCCTCCACCACCAAATCTTGAATTTTCACATAACAGATACCAAAGCATTTTTTTTTTTTTACCCAGCTCAGTGGTGGCAGGCAATGTGACAGAATTTCCACCAAAATCCACCAAAATGGGGCTCAGCCAACCCACTGCTCATAGGGGAAGTCAAGACATCACCTGATGCATTTTTAGGATAAATCCATTTTAGGATAAACCCATTTTTAGGATAAACCCATTTTTAGGAGCTGGCAGAGGGTGCTCATTGCAGCTCAACACTTTTGAGCTGTTTGGCTGCAGCTCCTGTCCCTTGGCACCAGGAAAATAAAAGCCAAACCCCCTTTTTATTAAGCCACAGCCCAACTGCAGCTGGCAGAGCATTCCGACCCTGAAAGTCTCCCCAAACTTCAGTTTTTATGTAATTCTGCAAATGCACTAAGATTACTTTCATTTTTTCTGATTCTCTAGGGGGTTTGTGGTTTCTTTACATCTGAACTTTTCTCCTTTTTTAAACAAATTGAATAAACTGGGACTTACCAAACCAAACTGACAGACTTTTCCACCTTGTGATGGTTTTTTCCCACCTTGCAACAAATACGTCCCAGGATGGAGCAGTCAATATTTCATTCAGTTTTGTCCTCTTAAGATTTTAATACCTTTTAAATGAAAAATAATATAGAAAACATTAAAATAGGGCAGGCGTATTTAAGCTTGTATTTTAAAAACAGCAATCAGAATTCTGTGATTTTTGTGCTCTCTCCCTCCCCAGCAATGTCACATTCCTATTTTGCTTAAGGAAGCTTAGAAGAACAGAGTGCAGTGGGTAAAGCACCCCTGAAATCTTGCATTTCTTCCACACATTTACCTCATTTAGGAGTGCATTTTCTCATCTCTGCTATTAACAATATCTCATATGGGTTGCAAATACCATTGTGAAGTATTCATTAAAAAAATATATATTCTCAAAGAAATGTGAGGAAAGTCACTTGCTTTAAATATTACATTTCAAGTAAGAATTTTTCCATCTCACAAATAAAACAGTTTTTCTAAAAGCACAGAAACTAAGCCTGGTGGGTGAGTCACAAAGAGCTCACAAAAGTGTGTTTTCACAGGTTTATAGTTGAGACCAAATTAAACTTGACAGTTTCCTTTAAATTAAATTACTAAGTTGGAGATCATAGCATAAATAGTGCTCGGTAAAAAATAGCTTTCTTATACTCTAAAAATGTTCAGAATTAGGGAGAAGAGATCTTACTTTTCAGCTGCATGAAGCAGATCTATTAAGGTAAGAAAGAACAAGTGGATATGATGTGTGACAGCTCTGCATTCATTTAAACTGTACTTTCTGGGTTGTTAAAGGACTTTTTTCCTTGACTTTTCCTCATGCTACACAGGCCAATTTTAAGGCTCTCTCCCACTACATATGCTAATTTATTTTCTGTAAAACTTGAGAAGGACAAATACATGCTTGGTAAGAAAAGGGGAGTGAGGAAACTCTACTAAATCAACTGGTTTAGACCCAGGGACAAGAGGAAAATTATTGACACAGCTTCCTCAGTAAACACCTGCATGGTCTCCTTGCTTAAAGCAAAATTGAGTTGTAATTGTCTCTTAAATTAATTATCAGCTAATGGATTCTATGTATTTATAAACTTCATTATTACTATGATATCCTTCATTGTGTTCACTCCTTTCCTAATAAATGTCTGTGTGTGTCTCCAAGGCTATTAAACAGATATCCACAAGAGCAATTATGAGGACATTCCAGTCCCTTTTACCTCAGAAGAGATAAGAGATTTTAATGAAAGTGTTTTGAAGTGTCTTTCACCATTTCTGAGCTCATAGACTTTTTATTAAAATAATAAAAAAATATAGCAGCTAAATGGTCACTCCAGCTCTAGAAGTGTTAAGATTTTAAAAGACATGAATCAGGAGGGAATAAGATTCCTACAATGACATGAAATACTGTAAGAAAGAACACTTTCAAATCTAAATGTCACAGTGACAGGAGAGCTGAAATCCATGGCTGGGAATCGTCTGACTGTGGCAGATGAAGCTGGACAGGCTGAAGGGATCATTTGGAAATGGGGATTGTACTTGTTCCTCTACAAAGAGTGATTAATACTGGAATTGAGGCAGGAAATGAAACCACTTTCAGCAAGTCTGGTTCTACATCACTTGTCTGAAACCTGGGAACAGCAGTGTGTAATTCTGGTGCTGGAAGTCTCCTTTAATTATAAATTGTGGGGAAGGTGGACAGCTCTGGAAGTGAAATGGATTAACTGATCCTCGGTGTCCTACAAATGCCAAAGGATCTGGGATATTGCATTCTGCTGGCTTCCCCAGGGAGACAAATCCTTTTCATCTCATACCCATCAGCAAGGAGGCTGCTCACAACAAGTCAGGGGTTCCAGCCTTTTTTCCCCTCATGCTGCTCATTCAGGGGCATTTTCTCTTCTCAGAAACTTAACTTTCTTCTTAACTTCTCTTCTTAACTTTCAGTTAAACCAGAGCCTGGCTTCTTGACATTAGCACTGAAATGGGCCCCCCAAGATTTGTACTGATTTTTAAAAATGTACTACTTTCAGTTTTAATTTAGTCAGATTTTGTTTACAATTGGCATCAATGATCTTAGAGGTCTTTTCCACCCAAAAAGATACCATGATATTTACACTATATGTTCTTATATTCTTTTGTCTTTTCATTGACAACTTGAGCTTTTTAGGATGTGTAGCGCCATATATAATGTGTTGTATAAAATACAATTTCATATCATTATAGGGAAGCAGCTACGAGTACTTCTTGAAGAATCTGACCATCAGAATGTTCCATCAAAAACAACTATACAGATGATGACATGAAAATTACATGAATTAATAAATAGCAAAGAGCATATAAATAAATAAATAATAAAAGAGCAATAATGAATATTAGACAAATAAGGTATTTGCACATCACAATGAAACAGAGGTAAAGCAATATCTCAATTATTAAAAGCTTTCTAACCAAAAGAGGATGCTGCTGTCATTGACTTTTGACTTTATACAGTCACAGTGGTGTGGTGAGATGTCACAAGGTCAAAAGATCAAATACTTTAAATAACTGGTCTTCTCAATATTAATGAATATTTAGAGAATAAAACCCAAGGGTTATATTCAAGAATATCGCTATTTATCCAAATAGCAAGCCAAAAAAACCCCAAAAAAACCAAAAAAACAAAAGCCGTTATCAGACATAAAAGACATAAATACATTATAAATACATTTCTTACTGAAAATCAATTAGTGAAGCAGTTATCTCCAGTTTAGATAGAGAGCCAAGCTGAAATTCTGGGATTACAATCACATGGCCTGACTCAAGGCTGCCTGCATGGCTGCCAGACACAGGAGAGGTAAATCTAAATCTCTTCTCCCCCTCTGTATCCCCTGTACCTGAAAATCAACATTACAAAACCTTGTAGCATCTTCTCCTCCACCTTTTAAGTTCTTCCCACCAAAAATTCTCATCAAAATACTCCTCTGAACAGCTATTCTCTGATCATTTCTGCTTTCATTCACTTAGAAAGAACCATATAAATAACAGAGCATTTCCCTTGTTCCTCAAAAAAACCATTTAAGAAATAAAAATTGCATTTGATTCCCAAGTAAATGTATTTCCTGATTAAAAGCAGAGCAACTCCATCTGCTCCATCTATGTACAGTTCCAGCATTCAGGGAGAATATGTGAGAAACCTGTCAGCACTCAGCAAGAGGAGGAGGAATAAGGTAAAATCACACAATTGGACTGAATTTCGTAACTAGACATAAACAACTGAGTCTAATGCCCATAGGAAATAAAATATTACACTTTTAGATTAGGATATGGAAGTTTTAAAGGTCTCTCACCTAAAGTATTGGTGCCCCTCAGAACCAGAATATCAGACTTGGGCAAGGAGAAAGGAAGATAAAAGGGGAAGTGACACACACTGGTGGCACAGTAACTAAACAAAAAGTTTAAAAAAAGCAGCAGGAATTCCCACACTGAGTTATTCCCACACTGAGTCTCTTTTAAACTGTCTCTTAAATAAGATTATCACAGGGTTGCCATATCCTTTAAAACTTTATTTCTTCTGAGAAGAAGCCTGTGAAGGGTCAAATGGTTGTTTACTTGGCAGTCCTTTAGCCAAATACTTTTTTATATTTAGTAATGTTTTACATTTAGTACTTTTTTACTTTAAAATTTACAAATACTTTTTTACACTTTTACGCTTTAGTAGGAAAAAAAATACCTGGTTCTATGTACAAAACACTTTATCTGTTTGAATAGGAGGGGGAAGGAGGGAGATGCTTCAACTGTCATCACCACAGGGAGCATGAAAAAACCACATTTGACCTCCTGCTGTCTATTCTGTGTTATGCCTATAAGATTTCTCATGAAAATACACAATGGAAACAAAGATTTTGGATGCAATAGAAACCACTGGATATGACAAGAGAAAAGGCAAATTCTTGAGTGCATGTTATAAAAGCCTCTACTGCTTGAGTGGTTTTATGAACCCCAGTCTGCTCTGCATTTTTCTTATGATCTTTTGGAATGATCAATATTTTATTGAAATAAACTCCTTGTTCTCAATTCATCCTGATAAAAATTAGGCTTACAATATCAGTGCTCTTATTTTAATTGTTTGTCAGAACCTCTCACTCTTTATTTGCAAAGATATTTACAGAGCATTATCCTTTCCCAGTATTGTGACAGTTGTTTTAATATCAATAAATATGGTTTAATATTAATATAAATATCCTTCTCTGTGTATTTCTTTTGATGGGAGATACCTTAAAATATACTAACAGACATATTAAACTGCAGAAAGAATGAAACCATGCTGTGCATCACCAGCCTTCAAGGACAAATCTTAAAGGCTCCTCTCTGTCCTGCTTTGAGCCCTCAGCTTATCACTCATAATGAACTTTTCTGCCAACAGGCACAACTGTCACAGCAGGTGACAAATCATTGCACCAAGTGGCAATTTTTCACTTTTGTTGCTCCACTTTCCTCTCTGGCATCCTCTAACAGGATATATATTTGCTACAGAAATGCATGCATGGTGTTTTACCAGCCCTTATTTCTCCAAATTCGCTTTCCAAATGACTCCATGAACTTTAGGTTTTGCTGTAACACGGGCAGGGAGTGATAGGACAAGGGGGAGGGGCTTTAAACTAAAAAGGATGAGATTTAGATCAAATGTTAGGAAGAAAAACTTTACTCAGAGGTTAGCAAGGCACTGGAAGGAGATGCCAAGAGAAGCTGCTGAACTCGTTGAGGGATTTTCACTTCAACAGAAAGCAGAGATACAGAGGGTGGGAGATTTGAGAGAGGTTTGTACATTTGACACTTGCAGGGAACTTCTCTGACACAACATGGGACAGCCTGGAGGTGTAGCTGATTCTGGGACACAGGGATGCAAACCTGTGTTGCAGGGATCAGTGGAAACTTTGAGGTGAAAGAAAGAGAGAAAGAGAGAGAGGAAGAGAGAAAGAGAGAGAGGAAGAGAGAAAGAGAGAGAGGAAGAGAGAAAGAGAGAGAGGAAGAGAGAAAGAGAGAGAGGAAGAGAGAAAGAGAGAGAGGAAGAGAGAAAGAGAGAGAGGAAGAGAGAAAGAGAGAGAGGAAGAGAGAAAGAGAGAGAGGAAGAGAGAAAGAGAGAGAGGAAGAGAGAAAGAGAGAGAGGAAGAGAGAAAGAGAGAGAGGAAGAGAGAAAGAGAGAGAGGAAGAGAGAAAGAGAGAGAGGAAGAGAGAAAGAGAGAAAGAAAGAAATAAAGAAATAAAGAAAGATGCACACAAGAATCACAGCCTTAAAAACAAGCCTTGCTGCATTTGCTGTTCACAGAATGCTTGATGTTTTAAGTAAGAAGGTACACAAGCCAAACAAAATATTTGGGAACCAAGCACATAAGGAGTCATCCTTTTGTGTCAGGGACTTTCACAGGCATGTGCCCTCAGTGCCATTGCCTTTTGAATTATTTTCAGCTGACGTTCAGGCCTCATTCTTCTGAAGAAATTAACCCTGTGCCTTTTCAAAATGTGTAATTTTTGAGCTCTTCCACTAAACCAGGTTGCTCAAAGCCCCATCCAACTTGACACATTCATACAGCGAGCAAATATCTAAAATGTGTCCAGAAAGCAGCAAAGAAATGTACATAAGCCCCTTTTGATTATGTACCTGATCACAATTTCCCTTTCCACTTAATCCTCATTTACCAAAACACAGCTCTGGCCATTTCTCTCAATGTTTGCAACTTCCTTGCAACTACCAAGATAATTTGAGAAAGAAAAACCAAATGTCATAGGCAGAAGTGTAAAAGATGGGACAAGGGATGCCATCAGCCCTTGTCACCTCCAAAATAAGGAAAAAAAATCAAATACAAAACAGTGAGAATAGTAGGATTTGTGCAGATTATCTTAGACCATCATTAACAAACAAACACAGAAGTGAGGGTTATTTGTGCTTGATTTTTATGTCTTGACATTAACAGTGCTTTTAAGTGCAATTTTTTGGGGTTTTGTAAAGATTAATAAATCAAGAAACACACATAAGCAATGCTGTAGCAGCTTTCACATGCACTGGGCAATTACACTTGTAGAGAAGACAAACAGGCAAACTGTTTGAGCAGGATGAAATCCTAAATTTTCCACGCTGAAGGATTTGCTGCTGCCTGGCAGTGAAAGGGGAGTGAGGGAGCGATGGGGAAGTGAGTCAGGAGGGAATCCCACAGATGATTTACTGACACACTCGTGGTGCATTTACAGCCATTAAGGCAAGAGGCACCCGGGAGATTCCTCTAATGCTTCCACTGGGATTGTCGGGAATGAATCCTCACAGCTTCACGGGACTGTTATGCTTTGACTGTTTGCATTGTTGTCTTTTTCTCCTGTGATGCCTTAAGTTTTAGTTTTCATATTTTTCAGATTCTGTGCTGCCTAGGGGGGCAGTTCTGAGCCTCACATTCAGTGTCAGTCAGCTCTGCACAGAACAGGGAGAAAAAAAAATTCTTTTTCCTGCTGTGGACCAAGGACAACTTTCAGCCCATCAGCACAAACAATGCTGGACTGAAGAGAGAAAACAAGAAAGATGGGATCTCACAACCTGAAGCTGTAATTGGACAATTAAACCCCAATATGCAAAGGGACCAAAACTTATAAAAATACAAGATCTCATGACCGGTTTGCCATTTTGCAATCATTCTCAGCCCACCTTGGGTGCAGCCCTGTCCTGCTCAAGGTGGATCCTGGAGGCCTTTCAATAAATCCCTGCTTTATTCTCCAGCTCTGTCCAGTCTCTGTTCCAGACCAGCCTTCCCCAGGCATCACCTGCACAGAAGTGAAATTCCCATTACAGCTAAAGGGTGGTGCAGAAGCAGTGTGAGGAGAGGAGTGGAGATTGCTGCTCACTAAAATCAGGATAATTTGCAATTTGTGACTGTGAAGTTGCTCAGGAGGGCATCCACACCTAAGAAATCCCAGCTGTCACCACGTGGAGCTGATGTGCACATTTATGATTGAAAAAAATAGAATTAAAAAGGGAACTGAGTGGGCAGACCAGCCCTGGAGCCCTTTCAGCTCCAGCAGTGATGGTAAATAGAGGCAACCAAAGAGTGAGTGCCTGGGTAAAGGAGTGTCTGACCCATTTCTGACCCATTTCTGACCTATTTCTGACCCATTTCTGACCCATTTCTGACCCATTTCTGACCCATTTCTGACCTATTTCTGACCCATTCCTGGCCCATTTCTGACCCATTCCTGGCCCATTTCTGACCTATTTCTGACCCATTTCTGACCCATTTCTGACCCATTTCTGACCCATTTCTGACCTATTTCTGACCCATTCCTGGCCCATTTCTTGCCCCTTTCTGTCACACTGAGTCCTGGTGTATGGAGACACACCACTGCTCAAATAAACATCTACCCAGTTCCTACAAACACAGAGGAAACATTTTTAATTCCCTAACTTTCTTCTGCCTTGATCAAATAAAGTATTAAAAGACAGATTCTCTACTCACAACTAAGCCTTTCAAAATACAAGCTGATATTTAGGGCACATATTCCTCTAGACAGTAAAAAATGAAATTTGGGATTAATAAAACAAAGCAAATTATTCGTTTCTCCCAGACCCTACTTAAAAGATGCATTTTCCAGGCATGACAAAGAGTATGCATGGATCACAAATGTAATATTTCTATATACAGAAGTCAGGGCTTTTTTTCTGCATGCTGCTGCTGGATGGAAAGCACATTTTTCAAAAGAAAAAAGAAGGAAAATGTAAGGAAAAAAAATTATAAAAGCAGACAGAACTTATTTGTCGAAAGACCATAATTGGTCATAGTATGCAAAATTCATTTAGAAACTGTCTTGGGCTTGCTCAATTATACATAAGGCTTGCAAGGAATGAAATATTTGAAGAACACAGGTGTTTTTATCCTCAGAAGCTGAAAAAAACTCCCAGAAAGCCAAAGGCACCATCAGTGTGGATGGAGCAGTTAAAATGAATGTCAGGTATTACAGCATATAAAAGAGCAATGCACACCTCACAAAAAACAAGGGGATAAATGGATTTCCTTCCTTGGTTTGCTGGAATCAGAGCTGGTTGGGTTTTAAAGTGTATTGTAGAACTTTATAAACAGGATTTTTGCACCTTGAGTGGCAGTCAGAAATTATTTTCTGGGACATAATTGTGGACCTATGATCATCTGTGGACATTAATCTAAAGTGATGCATGCTTAATTCTGTTTAATGGTCAGAGAATACTCTCTGATAGAGCAGTATCACAGTGTAATACTCATTTAAGTAAATTACATTGCAATTACTGAAGTAATAATGACCTAAACTGAAGTAATAATGACCTAAACAATGCAGAGAAAGGATTTTTTTCTTCTGAGTTCTGGATTTGGTTATATAGAGACTTTTTTGTGGGTTTGGGGGTTTGCTTTTTAAAAATTATTTTTATTTTCTGATTATAATTCTCGTCATAGAAGTGACATGAAAATGCCACTTAAAAGAAATTAATTAAAAATGTTTGTATTTTTATTGCAGGAGTAGGTGATTGGCAGATAAAGCATTTTTGGTTTTGGTCACTGGTAGGAATTAAATTTAACCAAAAGTGAAACAAGTTTTTCAGTGCTATGTGAAGCCAGGTAATGCCTTCATTGTATTTATAAAAGCCAAATGCTATTTAAAATTTTTATTTAAAACAAACAAACAAAACCACAAAAACAACAACAACAAAAGTTAATGAAGATATCATTATTTTCAGTTTTAAGGGATGATCTAGAGAAATTCCTGACTTCACCTCAGTTTTATTCCATATTTTCAGAGCTCTTTTCCCTTTGATTCCTCAGCTTTACAATGCAAAAACCACACATGGCTTCATCTTAATCTACATGACAGTCAACAATTGAAAAAAAAAAAACCCAAAAAAAAACCCAAAAAAAAACCCAAAAAAAGGAAAAAGAGAGAAAGAAGAATTATTCTGGTTCTAAACATGACACATTTAAGCCTTTTATCAGTAAAAAGTAGTCACTGTCAGACCCCACACACAGTAAAGTCCCTGCCTGTGCAGCTCTGAAACACCTTGACTTCAAATTTTGCTTTTCAGACATAAGAATATAAAGAAAGACAATTCTAAAAATTCTTTTCCATTTGGAGGAAATGAAATACACATATCCCTTCAAGATATGAAAAGCATGTTTTGCTCTGATCAAATTTATTTAAGTCATATTAAAATGCTTAGCATACTACTTTATGATATATGCCCAATGTAATTTCATAATATGTCATTTCTGAGAAGAGATTAAATTATTCTGCTGGATGTCTGAAATGTTTAAGAGTAGGATAAATTCCATTATGGCCTCTGCTCACATGATTTTTTTTTTTCTTTTTTTTTTAATGCCTTCCAAGGATTACAATTGTGTTGGAGCAGTTGTTTTGGAAAAGTTTTTCCAAAAGTTTCAAGAGATTCAGCTCTGGTTCCATTTCATATTAACCAGGGTCAGTGTGCATGAGTTTTTTCACACAGGGATCGAGGGTAATGAAATCTATATTCAATCATTAATATTTTTAGATTTCATTGCAAAGATCAGGGGGAGAGGTTATTGACCAAAAATTGTTGCAGCAATAGGGACAATTGCATTCCTGCTACACCAGAGGCAAATTATTTTTCATCAACCTAACATTTATGCATTTTTACCAGTAGACTCTACCCTGAGCTAACAGCTGCCTTACATTTTGCTCTTTTGTAAACTTCCACAAATTCAGAAGATGTTTAAGTTAGAATATACAAATTCTAACAACATCTTTCAAAGAAAAGTGTAAAGAAAACGAGGAAGGAAAGATTTTTATAAAGTACAATTTACTAGAGCTCCAGCAGTCTAAACATTATTTTAGATAAAAGACATTTCAGGAGCTTCAGCACCTTTTGCTGCTGGTAGGGGACCAAGGAATATTTCTGATTTTGCTGCTGTGAACTTAAGGGGACAAAGATCAGATGCAGTTTAAGCAGGTGTCCTCCTCCATGACAGTAGAGCTTAGCACCCCCATTTGGAAAGAAATTAAAGCACCATTCTTTTTTTAATACTGATTTTTGTTTTATCTGACTTCTCATCCAGGAAAAATATATTTACAGAATGCAGATTTAAATGCTGTACTATAAAAATGGACACAAAAATTGGCATTAAAAATTGTATCAAGGAGTTAAAATACAGAAATCTTGTCATCAAAGATTTTCCATACACAAGGGGATGAATTTAGCTACAATACTAATTTCTGACTACAGAGAGGGATTTCCATCTTAGCCATAACTATGTATTAGCTCCTAATAACTCCTTTCTTTCTATTAATGGAGATGCCCTTAGAAAGTGAGACCAAAGCCCTGAGGCTTTGTGCTTTGTTTATAGAAGAGTATAAAAAGTTCCTGAATAGTAAAAAATATAAAACAAGCCCCTATTGTTAGATATAAGGTATACCTGTAGTATTAATGATCAGTTTATGCAAGTGTCT
This sequence comes from Cisticola juncidis, assembly GCA_013400215.1. Classification (NCBI taxonomy): domain Eukaryota; kingdom Metazoa; phylum Chordata; class Aves; order Passeriformes; family Cisticolidae; genus Cisticola; species Cisticola juncidis. The sequence continues at coordinate 507,239 of VXBR01006885.1, forward strand.
GTAAGCTCTTAAAAATTTTCGATGGTTAGAAAACTTATAAAAGGATAAATTCTCAGATCAGAGTCAGATGACACTGGCAAACTGCTAATGCAGCCATCAACAACGTCCAGAGCACAATTCAAATTACAAGTGTTCCCTGGTTATTCAGTCTAAAAGGTCTCTCCCTGTATCCTTTGCTGATTTTAGCTATTTTCTCAGAACACATTTCCTCAGGGATTCTGGCTTTCTCCTCTCTCTGTGGCTCAGGTTTCATTTGCTGGGAAGAAACCATTCCCAACGGGAGCACTTGGGATTTGATAACTCAGCTTGTTCTGGGAGCAATGGAGATGGAATTAATTTATCTTTAATTCTTTTACTGCAGAAGCATCTTGATTCTAGGCTTATGTCTATGTAAGCCTTAAAGGTCTGGGCTTAGATCAACTTCAACTAAAGTACTGTCGGTATAAAAACATCATTTTGCTGTTTTCTGTACAAAAAATTGAAACTCAACAGGTCTTCAGAGCCCTCCTCAGCTTGGAAAACTCAGAGTTTTTGAAAACTTGTGCTGGACAGGGATTCTACTGCACAGAAACCCACACAGTGTCCCTCCAGTAACAAATATATTATTTCCTTCCTTTAATTCCTTTAAAACAAGAAGCACCACATAAAGCTTCCTTATGGGAGTTGATTAAGCCAGATGGTTCCAAAGACTCCTTCTGCAAATTCATTTCTTTGTAAGAAAAGAAAGAAGGAAAAAAAAAAAAAATCCTACATTAATTCTCCAGAGCTATTAAGGAAACAAAGCTAACCTTCTTAAATTTCTCAATGGCAACGAGTATCTCTCAAAACATCTTCAATTAAGGAGTTTAATTTTCTGAACCCAGCTGCTATCATCCCACACAAATTTTACTCCAGCTTTTAGAATTTTTTTTTCCTTCTCTAATTAACAATATAATTATAAATTAAAATCTATGTTGGGCCAAAGGTTAAAAACATTATGGTTATGTACTGGTTCTGAAGTGGGAAGCAAGACTATTATTTTCAGCCAGCTACAGGCTTTTTATGATCTTCAGCAAGTTAATTAAAGACCAAACAATAAGAACCTTCCAGCTTTTTTCTTCTCACCCTTTGGTTTATTAATATATATTAAGCTTTTGAGGCCAGAAATCTTTTCTTATAAATTCTACAGTCTGGGCTTGATAAAATAGGCATTCCTCCCACAATATCTCATTTTACCTTAATACTCACACAATATAATAACAATAGGAAAAATCTAAAAAGTTGGCTGCAGGAGAGAACTAGGAAAATTCAGATGAGTTAAAAAAAGAATCTTTTTAAAAAGTGAACCTTTTAGTTCCTCGATCATATGAAATAATTTTAGTTCATATTGTAACATTTTAGTGACATTCATTCATAACATCCATTCAAAATTCAGTAAAGATTCATTCACCCACATGGAAGCAACCTATTGTGAGGGGAAAACTGCAGTAAACAAAAAGGCAAATGGTTGAGTTACTGTTTGCAATAATTTGATTTGTCCAAGGCATGGAAGTTTTGACTTCAGATGCAAGGTAGGGAAGGGAGGCACACTCTGGTTAGTGCCTCCAGGCAGGATAATTTAACATATAAAAGCATTTTCTTGGCTAGGATAAAGTGCAAACAGGCCTGGAAGTGGGAGGTGTTTGCTTGGCATGAAGAAGGAGAAGGAAAAAAAACCTCCTCAAAACAAAATACTTTCCCCACTGGCAGCTGCACATCTATTTACCCACCATCCTTTCATTTAGGTGAAATCTGGTTTTTTTTTTTGAAATTTTGCTTGTGTCAACATGAAACTCTGCAGGCATGGGATTGTTTGAGAATGTCACTGTCAACAAGTGAGACAGTGATGAAAATTGTCAGAGAGGGAAGGAGGAGTATCCATCATGCTAAAGAAATAATAAATAATAGATGACAGAATGTGTTCTGTGAAACACTGTCAGGAGCATAATCTTTGGGAGGATGCTGGATTTGGGTCAGGAACAGAAATCAACTTAAATATTCTCATGTGTTCTTAATATCAACTCCAATAAAAATGCAGAAATTTTTGAAATTATTGTAACAAACATTCTTGGAAAAAATATTTGCAAAGAGTGAATACCAGCTTCAAATTCAAGAGACTGATAGACTGTCTAAAAAGTGGTAATGAAATCCTAGTGAATGAAATGAAATATCCAATGAGAATATCCAATGAAATCCTGTAAAATTCCTAGTTATATCTTCACAGTCCTTATTTTACCACTGAAATAATCCTTGAATCTACTCCATTGTTCAATAAAAAAATTTCCCTTTCACAGCCATTATTTATTACATTAAACACATCTATAATTTCAATCACAGGTGTAATGAGGAAAAAATAACCCCACTGCCTGGCTCAAAGGCAGGTTATTCCACAATCCAGACAGAGAAACGCTGCTTTTATCACACACATGACAGATTTTTCTGAATGGTTTTTTGGTAATAGTCAGATAACCTTGCCTGTCTCGTGTGTGAGCTCTCTCTTAGCTTCTCACTTTGACTTTGTGAGTTAAATCTTTGCCATCTTTGTCTCAAAAAAGTGAAGCTGACAGCTCGGAGATGGCAAAGTCTGCAGTGGGGAAGCTTCACTGAGCTGTGGGAAGGAAAAGCAGCTCCAGGAAAGGAACTGTGAGGCTGCCTGAGGCCAAGGAGGGAGTGCTGGAGCTGCTTTCAGGCACTGTGCCCATCCTTGAGTCTGGAATCACATCCCTAAATAAGCTCTGAACTTTTTCTTTACTGCTTTAAGTATTATTTATTTAACTATTTTTAAAGTATATAAACTTAATAATAATAAATAAATTGTGCCCATTCTTAAGTCTGGAATCCCATCCCTAAATAAGCTCTGATCTTTTTCTTCACTGCTTTAAGTTCAGTATTTAACTATTTTTAAAGTATATATACTTAATAATAATAAATAAATTATGCCCATCCTTGAGTCTGGAATCACATCCCTAAATAAGCTCTGAACTTTTTCTTTACTGCTTTGAGTATTATTTATTTAAGTATTTTTAAAGTATATATACTTAATAATAATAAATAAATNAATAAATAAATAAAATATATTAAGTATATTTAAGTATTTAAATATTAGTGCTGTAGTAGCACTCTCAATTTGAGATCTGAAGTGCAAACATTATGTGCTTCTAAATATTTGTTTAGCACATGTCCTGCAGTAGTCTTTATTTTCTCTTTTTAATACAGTAAAATCATTTCACTCACTGTACACAATACATATTTAGCAATTATTTTTTCCCCAAAGCTGTGAATTTTGAAATTAGAGTTTCTTTTAAAAGGTTACCATTTAATAACCATGAAAACCAGAGTTTTCTCTGAGAGATTTCAGTTATTTCACTGTGCAGTTAAATCACAGTGACATTATGCATGCTGACAAATACTAAATATTAAATATATTAATACTGCAGGACTGACCCAGCCAGATTCATTTGTGGTAAAACTCTGACTTAAAGAAAAATCTGTACATTCTTACAAAAATATAAAATCGACTCTGGTGAGCAAGCAGGTGCTCTTGGGTCTTTTTTCAGGATTTGAGGGAGGTCTCTGTCAACCTAAACTGACAAAAATTCAGTCTAGAGCCATGTTCTGAATCGTCAGCTGAGACTCCAGCCTGCTGACAGCTATGGTGACAATTTCATCTCCAGAAATGCTTGTATTTCCACTTAAAGAAAGCTTCAAATTGAAGAGGACTTTGAACAACCATTGGACAAAAAACCCCAAGAATAGCCATTTTTTCCTCAACTTAATGACAGCACAACACCAGGTTTATAATCAGGATTTTGTTCTTTTTATCCACTCAGTCCAATGGAGATATGCATCCTAAAGCCTGTGGATATTTGAGCAGGTTTGTGATCCACTTGGAGCAATGGCCAGGTAATTACCTGTGTTTATATGAAAGAAAATTACACAGAAAAATCACATTTTGTTTCTACGTGTGTACGTTTTGTATTTTTTTTTCCCAATATTTCTTAGAATGGAAAGTTACTAGAAAAACCAGACTATCTCCTGGCAATAAGATAATAGTAATTTGGAGAAGAGAGAAGACAGAGTAATTATTTCCTGTGAAGAGAAGTTCACTAAATAGATGGGAGAGTGGTAATTGAGATGAAATTGAGCATTTACTAATGACACTGAAGAGCAGGAAAAGTTCCTAAAGCTCTTCTGAGGAGGGTTTTTTCTATGCCTGTCTCTAGCAACAGCTCCAAAGGCATTTCCTTGGGTTGGTTCCCATCTGAGGACTGAGTTTCTTTCCTTTTCTGAGAGCCAAAAGTCTTGATTTTTTAAGGTTTGCAATGACAAAAATGAAAATTATCAATCAGCTGTGGCTGCATTATTCCATTTATAAATTACCCACCTGTGAAATAGTGCTGTGTAACATTTATAATCACATTAGATCCTCTAGAATCAATATCTTATCCAAGTTTCTCTGCTATCCAGTGACTTTTGCATATTTGTGTAATGTAATGGAAAATGGACATGTATGAAATGAAAACTTCTCATAGACTTCCTCCTAAAATCATAATTCTTAATCTGCAAATTTAGATTAACAAGCCAGAGGTTTGAATTGCATTGAGTCAACAAAAACCAAGCCCTTTTAATCATCTGAGTGCTGGAAATTCCCATGCAGACAAGCACAACTTTAACTGAACAAACAAGCACAGAGCCTGGGCCCAAAAAATCTTAAATCAGAATAATTCCACAGGTTTCTCATTTCTTTAATGAGAAGCAGCTCATACAGAGCTGAAATTCTGTACATCTGCATTAAGGCAGAGTGACAGGACAGAATATAAAGTAATATTTTAAGTGACATGGATAGATGAAACTTTGAAAGTAGGGTCTTTTTCCTCTTAAGAATATTCATCCTTTAATTTTTTTTCCCAAAATGATACCAGTCACTCCATCATTGTCCTTCTTAATCAAATACAGAAATTAAATCAGTGGCACTGATGAGGAAAACCTCAGCAGAAATGTACTTGAGCTTATTACATACTACTTTCTGATTAGAGACCCAACATCACTTCACAGACTGAGATACATGATTATATTTTCAATTTTGTAGGACTGATATGTTTTATTTTCATTTCAATAAATTAAATTCCTATCTAAAAATCAGAACACAAAACCAGAACTGAACTGCACTCCTAGGACTGCAGTTTTACAGGAAACTCTGTGGGTGTAGTGTTAAATTTTTGTGTTTGTGTGTTTCCTATTTATGTATTTAAGTTGCTTTTTCTCAGAAAGGTCTGAATGGATTTCAAGTGTCCTTGGAGAGAGGAAAAAAAGATGCAGATTATTCAGTACAAAACAGCTTTTGAGAACAAAGAAAATCTTTGGAAATTACAGGGTCCACCCATTATAAATAGCAGTCTCATTTTTAAATACAAAATAATAGAATACAGTGATTTATCCCAGACTGCTTTTGATATATTTCTCTAGCTCTATTTGCATCTTATTTTTGAGCACCCAAGAGATGGTCCCAATGAAGGTAAGAAGAACAATGCTCCTATACTCGAAACATTTATATTGAATTTTCCAGAAATTGTCAGTCATACAAGAGACTCTGGTTGTGAAAATACAGAATATTTGTAAGATACTCTTCTACATTTAGGGGAAAAATATGCATATATGCAGAAATAAATATAGTTCCAGTATGAATTATGGCTTATGAACCCATAGTATTATGATTCCCTTATTAATAAGTTATTCTAAGAAAGCAGTGTATCATTGAATAGCTTCATCCTAATGTGGATGTTGCAAAAGAAATACTTTATGAAAATTAAGTGCTGAATGTTACTAGGTTAATTAAACCTTTTAGTTGATTAGTTAATTTTCACTATGTTTTGCCCCAAGATTGACCTGAGGAACCAAAAGACAACATTTTACAGGAGCTCGTCCTGTACTGGATTGGTCATTTGTCCTCTGGTGAAAATGTAAATACTTAGGCCACTAAATCAGTAAAACTGCAGGTTTGGAACTGACAAATTTACCTTCTAATTCTGCAGCTGGAAGGAGAATATCCTAGGCAAAAAAAGCTGGACAAAAGGGACGTTCTGCATTGAAACAACCTGTCCTGATACAGGAAGGAAATCAAGCCTGCTGCTTTTATGCTGTGTGAAACTCAGAGAGACTCAGCACTCCAACTTGCACTGTCACCTTGTCACCTTGACTAAGAGAAAAAGAGGGGAGAACACTTTGGGGAGTGGAATTCACTCTGCCCAATTCCTTCCATGATGCCAAGAGCCATCCCTGAGAGATCCTGCCTGAGCACAGATTTACCCCGCTCGGAGGATGGCAGCTCCAGCTGCCAGGAACAGGCTCCAGGAGCAGCCATCTGCTGGTGCATTTGGCCCTCACTGGTTCTTTTCCTGCTTTTCAGGCCAGGTCCTGCCTGGTGAGAGGTGTTTCTGCCCTCTCCTCCTCCCCTGGATGTTCTGGCATGGGACACGGAGAAGGAGCACACAGCTGCTGTCTGGATGGCGTTTTATGGGCCATATTTTGGGCAAACAGCACGAAGGCAGTCCACAAATGTAAAAATTAAAGTGATCTCTTTGTAGGAGGACTAGAAACCGACTCCAGCTACCATTTCAGTTCTGTATTGACAGACTGATTCAGTGCTCCCTAGCAACACTCCCTTCCCACAGCTTCCACACCTCTCCACAGCACCAGAACTGGCACTTCCTCACCTCTTGCTTTGCTGTGAAAAAGTCATATTGTGTGGCTCCACTCAGATATTTACTATATGTAATCTTCTAGGTGGAAAAGTTATACTGTATTAACATTTCAATAATATAGTGAATGTAGTTTTTGATTAACAATAAGTTTTAGTAATTAAAATAGAAGCTGTGCATGTGTGTGATATTCTTTTAGCTCAAGAAAGAGAAAAGATTCCTCAGCAGAGAGATAACAGTTGGTAGGAACTCCTAAATCTTCTAGCAAAGAAGAATTTATGGCCTCTTTATCAACAGAACCTAGACTCTTAGATGCCTAGAATTAACCAGAATCTTTTGTGACAAGAAACAGCTGAAAATGACTTGTTTTAAATAAAATATGCATAATCATGAGCAGGAGGCTCAAAAAGAGAAACTTCTCTTTGTTCTGGTCCTTCTCCTTTCCAGCCTTTGCCTGGAAGAGGGGGGGTTGTGGTGGCCTGGGCTGCCTTTCTTTGTTTTATTGTCTCATGATTTGTCCTGCCTCTGTAAACTTTTTAAACCTTTATTATTATTACATTTGTATTAATATGTTTTTTATATAACCAATTTTTATTCTTTATTACATTTTCATAAATTTTTAACGGCGAGTGATTGGTATTTATTACATTTGCCCAGGATTTTCGCTCCAAAGCCAGATCAGTGGGTTCTTTTCTATAGGACAGCTGCTCCACGGCTGTTGCCACACTGAGCCAAATCTGCCTTTTCCACAGCTCCCTCCAAGCAGGCAAATGAGAGCAGCAGTAAATCCACTGGCATTCTGTCCACCTGGATGCCATTTGTTGTGGTGGAAAAGACACAAAGCATTCTCCAGCTGCAAGGGGAAATATCTGTGCCTGTGCATCAGATAATCCCAAGGGATGCAGAACCCAGGGCAGGGCCAGCACTCCCTTCCTCCTCTCAGGTCAGAATTCCTGCATAAAATGAAGATGGAATGAGAGTATCTCCTGCATGAGACTGAAGATGAAATAAAAAACTTTAAAGCACCTCTCAGGAGCCCAGTCTCTGGGACAGAAAACAGGGATACTCCAACAAAACAGTTGCAGGATTTGGAAGCTGTCTCAGTGTCCTCTCAATCAGCCCTCAGAGCCTTTGGCCAAGGCAGGAGGCAGCTGTGACTGAGGAGGATGCGCTATCCCTGCTCCCAGTTCTTGTTCAGGTGGGAATACACTCATAAACTCACCTATATCCTCTGCAGAACATGCATTTTGGATTATTGCTGTGCATTTAATTAAACTCCTCAAAAGCTAGGAGAGGAAGAGTCAGAGCCTGTGGAGCAGAAGAGCAGGAGCCACAGGAAACTGAGGCTGAACCCAAGCAGAAAGAGGCAGCAGAATGAACAGGTCTCCAGAAGAAACCAAAAATGCAAAGCTGCCCTGCCCTGCCCTGTATTCCCTGGGCTGTGTAAGGCAAAGGAATCACAGGATCTTGCTGCCTTCATCCCTGCTCACCCCTAGGCCTGGAGAAAAGGGGAAGAAGTTAAGGATGATTTTCAAGGAGGGGAGGACACAAAACATCTCCCAAATCCTCCATGAGATGGGGATACCACCAGCAGTAGAAAGGAGAGCAGAAGGCACAGCACACAAGCTGTTTGCACATCCATACCTTTAGACATTCCCAATGGCAGCAATTCCAACTGAGATGGTGAAGATAAGAATTCATTTCTCATTTCCTTGCTGGCTTTGCTTTTGTAAAATACTCACTTTCTTCTCATCAAGAAAGAGATGCTATTTTCTTTGAGACAAATGATTACCAGGCTGCTCTGGTTTGGAAATGCAACTCACCCCTCTAATATCATATCAGAAATCAAGGTTTTATGACGATGCCTCTGCAGAACAACGTTGCATTATTGGTCTGAAGAATGAAAATTAATGTAATGTGGATTACATTCTTTTTGCTCCTTGAAGCTGTCTGCAATGCAATACTGATGCTGTCAATAAAATGATTAACTGCACTGACTAGAAGATAGCTAAGGATGCTCACTGGTGCATGGATGGTATTTGTATTTGTTGCATTCCTAATAGTCCCTGAAAAAAAACTCATAAATGACAGACTCCTCTGATCACAAAGAACAAAAAAACCAAAACAAAACAACAAAAAAAAACCCCCACAAACAAACAAACCCACAACCCCCCCCCCAAAAAAAAATCCCTCTATATTAATATGGGTATAATTTGGAAAACATTGTTTTTTTCATGGTTCAGTGATAATGTCATCTTATATATCCTGCATTTTAAATCCTTTTCAGAGTGCTTACCTGCTTTCTGCTTAGGGCATTAGAGTACATGGCTTGATAAAAACAAACAAACCAACGTAGCCCAGGGTGATAAAAAAAAAGCAGGGAACACACAACTACTAGAGCTGCATCACTGCTTCCAGATTTTGTGATAGAATTTACTCTACTGAAGTTTGGATCAGAGCATTGAAGTAAGGTGTATAAATCTTAATGCCTGATTTACAAAAATCCTCTGACCTATGGGAGGACAAGATTTTGATTATATTTGAGTTCATCCCATCTGTTTCAGAAAAAAACAAACCCACCTCACCTCAAAGCATTTTTGGCTATAGGAAAGATCAATAGCAAAGAAATATTAGAGTTACTTCAGGAGCATCTGAGTCAAGTTTAAGTCCATTATGGAAAAGGCATTTGAAAGATGCTGTAAAAAACTAGTTTTATAGTAGGGTAGGCACTACTAAGAAGATCAAGATATACCTGTGATTCAGTTTTTGGTGCTCTGCAGAGTAAGATCAGACATAAAAGAAAACAGAGACTGCTTTGCAGAGAGCAGTAGGAACCAGGAGGCAGCGAGCCTGAAATAAAATACCCTGAAATAAAAGCAAAGGGAGGAGCCCTACACACTGGGGGTGGGAATTCTTTTATACCACAAGAAACTGATGAAATTAAGTGATTATAATGTGAAAAATAAGCCATAAAATAAGATAGGCCTGGAAGCATGACTCATAAAAGGCTTTACTGAGCTTCCCCAAGTCTCTAAACTGATCCCCTGGGTTAAAGCACGCCCCATTTAAACTGGGAAATTCAACCCAGACCATGCAACTATTTACTGTCTGTGCTGAAATTGCAGGGGTGAGTTTCTGAGTTCTATGTTTCAGTCTCAGTAGAGTTTTGTCTTCTTTATTTTTACAATTCAAGCAGACCAAGGTAATCTGGACAGGGCCTGGCAAGGGGCAGCAGTGTGGAGGGAGCCACAGAACTCTGCAGGAAACAGAAGGCCAGAAAGAAATGCCCTCAGGATTAGGGCAGACACAAAACCAGAAAATGGAAATATTTTTGCTGAAGTTTTGGTAGTTTTAATTCTAAAGGAGCACACGAGACTTTGAAAAAAACCCCAAAAATACCTGAAAACTCACTTTTCTTCAAGGAAAACCCATTAATGAGTTAAGCACCAGCTAAAGCAGAGACTGACTCCGTGACCTACCCTGTTAAATATGCCAGTGGCACACTCTGATGCTGGCATTTCTTAACTTGATTCTTGACTTAAATGCCCTTTTAACGTGCTCATTAGTGAAATTTTCTAATTAAAAAATGCAAGGGCTAAAAAAGACGCCCTCTCCTACACAAGTCACATGGAACCAACCTGAACACCTACACGGTTCATTAGCTGAACTGGCAATTTCAGATCCCTGAGCAGTTCCCCACCACTTCTGCTAATTGAAAAACTTGTAACAGGAGTAGGCTGTTATCGTTTTATACACCTGTCACAAAAGGCAGAGCAGAACTTATTCCATGGAAATAAAGTTTTTGATGCCTAGAAAGCCTCTGGAATCCAGAGGCTTGCTATAATTTGGTCATTTTTAAGAATTACGGAGGAAAGTGCTGTCATAAGATTATCTGCCCCCTTCCAGACACCTTCTACCTGCTCCTTTTTTCACCCCTCAGCCACCTGCCATGCTCCCCTGCACATGCAGTGCATCATTTGGCTTCACACCCTCTTTTATCTCATTTTTCTTGTGCCACCTTCTCACCCCACTTCATTTAAATCCCTCTCTCCCTCTTCTGCAAGGTCAGGATCCTACAGACACCAATGCCATTCCCACGTGGAAGATATTGCATGACCTGCAAGTGTTACCTGCATTTAAACGCCCTTTTTTAATTTAAATTAATTGCCCTCCCCACATCTGCTTCACACATTATTTCCATAATGTGCTGTCGTGCAGGTTTTTTCTTTTTTCTTTTTTTTTATTTTTTTTAAATTTTTTTAAAAATTTGTTTGGGTTTTTACTTTGCATTCATCTTCAGCTTGCACCATGGCAATCTTTCACTGCTTGTGGACAGACATTGAGTTTTTCTTCTTCACAGCTCCACAAACCAATCCATATCACTCCTGCATCTCTTTTGCACATCACTCTGGGGCTGAGTTAAAGCTGGTTTTCCTCACATTAACTGGTATGGGGCTGTTTTTCCCCACCATGTAAATTCATTTTAACTGACAATTTAAATCAAATCCGTTTTGTCTGTGACAGTAATTTGTCAGTGATGTCCCTGCACTTATCTCCACCCCTGAGCTCGTCTATTTGATTTTCTGAGGCTGATCTGAGCGAGGAGCAGGAGTGTGGCTGAGGGGCCTCCCACAGCCAGCCAAGGTCAAACCACCTCAGCACTTCCAGAAAATTCAGCAGAAAAAAACCTGCAGAAATTCAGCCTCAGTGAGGAGTGGAGCTCCAGCAAGAACACCCAGACACTTCTTTTGCTTCCTGCCAAGCCTTGTGAGCAAAAGGATCAAAATTAACACCCAGCAGAGACTGCACTGATTAACCAGAGGCTGCAAAAATAATATTCAAATTATTTACTGTTCATTCCAAAAAAAGGGATTCAGCTTTACATAATTTTACATTTTATTTACAGAAGGGTCATTTTAAAAAGTCAGTATTCCTTGTGATTTAAATTTAAAGCGTTATGGATGCATTTCTAGTTTAAAATGAAGTTTCTTAGCCCATGGAGTTAGGATAAAACTTATCCCCATATTGATACAATTTGGTGCCTTTAATCAAGATCTTGATCTTGCTGGATCAAGATCTCTGCAGAAATGCAGAAACCCCATTTGAAAATCAATATTGGCTTCCCTATCCCTGCCCACAGGCTTGCTGTGTGGCCTAAGAACCATGTCAAGAACACAAAACCTGTTTATAATAACCACTGATAACCATCTTACTGAGTTGTCTCATGTATCTGAATCTCAACACTCTTTGTACCTCTGCCAAAAATAAAGCACTTAACAGATATATGGAATGATAAGGTGTCAAAAAGCTCTTGAAAGACCTAAGGATCAAATTATTTCCAATCCCATGGGCATTGGAAATCCCAGTAAAGAACTTTTTTACCTACAATGTTGGTGCCTTAAGTTCTAAAATTTATGTACAGAGCAGCCTGAAGTTGGTTAGCAGCAGTTATTTTCTGTGCCAGACTATGCAATTCAGAAAGGTGTTCCTTTCCTGCAAGTGCAGGGGTACTCCTGAAATCCTGCCCTCATCCACAGCCTAAAAATAATCAGGGCCTCAGGAGAGATACAACTGCACACTTGACAACCAAAAACCTAATAAAGCCATTTTTTCGATTGCAACCTGGGGAAAAAAAAAAAAAATCATCACTTTAATAATACCTCATAACAAAGAGAAATTGTCCAGGTTCAAAAGGACTGAGACACAATGTCCTTCTCTGTCTGAAGGAGGTTAAATTAACATTTCTCAGCATATTTACTGTCTGGCAGTGCACTAAGTTGGAAGAGTCACTGACACGATGACATCTTGCTGAAAAGAACTGAAGAGTGTGAAAAGGAGAAGTCTGGGAATGCCCAAACTCCTTCCCTGGTTTGTGTTTGAGGATGAAGAATGGGATGGAGCATTCCAAACCCCCCTCTGCTCCTGCTGTGGCCGTCTCCCAGAGCTGCACACACTCAGTCACTCTGGAGCTTACAGGACCTGCCAAGGGTCTCTGCAGAGTCCCACAGAGCTTCAGATTCTTGATTTGCCTTAAGGAGGGTTTGGGTGTTGAGCTGATCAGACTGGAGTAATTACAGCCACAAAAATGTGTAAATGCAGCCGTTTTGGAAACTCTCACATCAAACAGAGCTGCCAATGAACTTAGACTGACTCAAGAGTTCATTGATAACTGATTGGAGTCTTTCAGGAGACAAAGCTCCAATTCAGAAGCTTCCATTTGTCAAATTCCCCTGGATCCTGAGCTAAATCCATGTGAAAAAGTCATATTGTGTGGCTCTACGCAGGTATTTACTGTATGGAATATGCTAGGTAGAAAAGTATTAGCATTTGAATAATATAGTGAATGTAGTTTTGTAATTAACATCAAGCTGTAGTAATTAAAATAGAAGCTATGTGTGTGATATTCTTTTTAGCTCAAGAAAGAGAGAAAATAATCAAGAATTCTTTGCACAAAGATAACAGTTGCAGAGACCCCTAAATTTTCTAGTGAAGAAGAATTTATGGCTTTCCTTATCAACAGAAACAACCTCTTATGACTTAAACCAGTCTTGAAGAGGCCAGAGGGTTGAAAGACAAGTACCAGCTGAAAATAGCTGTTTTAAATAAAATATGCATATTCATAAAGAAGTTCCTCAAAAAAGAGAGAGATTCCTCTCTGGGCCCCTTCTCCTGACTTTGTCTGGGATGGGGGAAAGTCGCAGCCTGGGCTGCCTTTCTTTGTTTTTATTGTCTCATGATTTTTCCTGACTCTAAAAATTTGTTTTAACTTTTATTATTATTACATTTGTATTATTTTTTCCATAATCAATTTTTATTCCTTATTAAATTTTCATAAATTCTAAGAAGTGAGTTATTGGCGTTGATTACAATCCATGTGTGCCATGCAGACAAACCCAGAGGCAGAGGTGCTCATTCCCTGATGGCCACACAACAGCACCAAGAATTAAAAACACCCACAGTGGTGAGTGCTTGACTCCCAACTCCCCTCACAACATTCCCATTCCTTCCTGTGAGAAATGCTCAGAAATCTCTTGCAATAATTCCTGAATTCATCCTCACCCTGCTGCAGGGAAAGACGAGTCCTCTGTGGCAGGGGCTGTGCAGCTCTTTAGGTTTCTCTCTTTCAGGGTTTCTCTTTTTCTCCAGGGTATTACAGGATATATTCCCAACACAAGACCAGAGCAAAGCTTGCACTGGAGCCTGAGTAACTCTTCTTTAGATTAAAGTGAGTTTTGGAAGGTTTGTTTGATCCACAATGGGTTTATTGATCTACAAAAGGCAGTTCTTCAAAGCCCATTGGGAAAAAAAGGAGGAAGGACTTTCTAAGAAAATGGGAAGTTCTTTGGCCTTGGCTGTGTTTTTCCTCCAGTCCTTGCATGTATTTTAACTTAAAAACAAGATTGAAATGAAAAGGAAAAGAGAATCAATCATACAGGACCCTCTGTTATCATTTCACCTCAAATCTTTTCAAACTACTTCCTGCTTAGCTCATCACAAATGTGGCTCTGTCCTTGGACATGAACATTCCTCTACCATTACAGCTAAACAGAAAGATATTTTGGTCATATTGTTCAACCTATTTTTGCTTAAATTAAAAATATTAACATGACAAATATATGTTTTTCTCTGAAAATACCCCAGAGGCTTCATGAATTAAGGTAACACTGAGTGCCACAGTCAGTAAAGTGTTTAAAAACAACTTAATTCTTTACCACAGACATCACAAAGTTTGAATCACCTGAAAAAAGGAAGAGAAACTTTGCTTTTAACCTATCTTCCCACACTTCATTTAGCTGCATTCTGAAAATTAATTCTATTCCCTGATGTGATTTTCCCTTGCCCATCCAACATTTCAAATCTACATAACTTAATCTATACACTAATGGACTCCTAATTTTCTGGGGTAGTCAACCACATAAGACACTAACACAGATCATTAAAACAAGTGGAAAATCTAAACAAAGACATAACAATTAATTCTGTGCAAGCAATAGAGCTATTGCTCCACAAACCTATGAAAAAATATTTATGGCATTGTTTTTCCAGGCAGGGTGTAATTTCAATAGCTAATTCTTCCATCAGTTTATTTTATGACTGTCACATCTTCAGTGTTTTAAAAAAACAGACTCTAAACCTGTCCAAATTCCTAAAATTTTGTTGCTGTTGCCTTTCTGCTAACCAGAATTTAGGCAGATTATTCAGTCAGTCATTTGGCCTGGCTTCATTTCTGCTTAGCACCTCTGAAATTAATTCCCAGTGGTGTTTTCTTTGTCCTCAGAGACTGAATTTCCCTACACTGTACCATGCTGGTAAGGGCTTGGAATAGGGAAACTTCATCTATGCACCAAAATTTACAGGAAAAGTGAACTATTGCATCAAAACACCTCAGTCCACTCTCTGTTAAAGTAACCCAATGAAGAGCTAAGAGTGACTTCTTTAAACTGTTATTATTATTGGTTTCTCTGTTAAGAGGAAGCTGCAATTTATCAGTAGCAAATTAACTCAGAATTATTATTCACAGCCACCCTCACACAAAAAACTGCAAAAACAAAGAACAGCAAAGGAGCTTTGTCTGTGAGATCACCTGCACAATATGAATGGCAGTAAAACCTTTTTTATGGGTGGGCATGAAGGAACCATAATATGGGAATAAAATTGCTTATCTAGATTGTCTAAAGCTCAGTTGAAAGCTTAAAGCCACTGTTAAATGAGAGAGCAGAGCATGAACCACAGAAGCAGCAATAACTATAAAATGTAATTTTACTTAGAACGGAAAATGTGTATTTGATTAATTGTAATACTCTAAAATATGAAGTGCAAAAATGTCAGGGGTTTTCCATTTACCAGCTAAAATCCCAGGATGAGAAGCACTTCCCCTTTGATTTTTTTTTTTTCCTCACAAATGTCTTGATTCGTTATCTCTGGCTGCTCTCTAAAATCCACATTGGGTGAAAAATATTGCATTATCTACTCCTGGTAAGCAAGGTTCTTTCCTTCTGACAAACAATTCTAGATAACTCATTAAATGTTACTCCTGGCAAATGAATGAACTATTTTCTTTTTTATTTCATTTCTTTGAGGCTGTCATGGTCTGCAAAGCACCATTAAGGCATGCATATAACTTAGCACCAACGAATCTGAATTGTTTTGTTTTCATTTCACCACGCTCAGTGTATATCCTGCATATTTACAGAGGTAAATAACATTTTTCATGAAGGACAGCATCAATTTCTTCAATGCAGGACTTCCAATACAAGCAGATTGCTTCACTGAATTTTAATTTTTTAAACATAAAGTGTGTTTCCTCAAAAAAATTTCCAAATACTGCATTTTTTTTTTCCTGAGGGTATGTTTTCTTCAATCATTTAAACAAATATACATGTGGTACCTTCCAATTATTCTGTTCAGCATTCCTATTTCTTACTTACATTTTAATCAGTTTCTCCCATAATTACTTATATTGTCAGAACACACAAAATTAAAGGCTGGAATGAATGAGCCTTGTAGTTTAGCAGCAGGTTTATTCAGAAATGACGTTTTTGGTGCTTAATGGATGTAGGATGGCAAAGTATAAGAGTAAAGCTGATGCCACCATTGATTCCCTTCAAATGTGATTTTTTTTTCAGCATGTGCCTCCTAAACTACAGTTTTCCACAAAAATTAAAATCGACTTTAAAAGCACATAATTTTGAGTTACAAACTAATGTGCAGCTCTTACATCTGTATCAGGTCAACGATTTGGTCTTTGGTTAAAGAAAGTGTATTCTTTTAGGGTTTTACAAAAAAATACGATTTCCATGCAGCACTGGGGAAAAGGAAGAACGTGCTGAAATGTAAAACAAAAGTGTCTTTTGTTCCCTTCAGAGTCCCTTCACTCATCTCCTTTGTTCAGGCCCTTCCAGTGCCTGTTAATTAATTGCTGTGATTGAGGTCAAGTTTGAAGATGATAGGGGGTTAATTTTAGACTCTCTGGAGTGCAGACTAAGGAACTCATTACTGCTGCTGAGCTGGAATGTCAAGTTGGGCAGACCTATAATATCTCAGACTCTCAGGAATATTGACCTTTCTGCAAAGAGCTGCCTTGGCCCGGGTCGTGGGGGTCTGTGCTTACAGTACTTCTTAAATTTCTTTGCTTCAGTTGCCAGATTATAAATTACAAGTGAGAGCTCAGTGGTTCTAATTAGTCTGGTGTTCTCCAGGGGGGCTGGTGGATATAATGCAGCAACACATGTAACTAACTACCACTCAAAGTGCTTTTAGCAGAAAGCCAATTAAAAAGAAAATGAAAAGAAAAATTGCTCTGTGCTTACTCCCTGCTCGCTACTTTGAAAGTACTTAGGGAGTCTGATTGTTGGTAAGTTTACACTTCGTAAGTTTATTATGAGGGAAGTTCATAATTAATTTATAACCTGTGTTTCTGTTATGAACTTTTCTAGCAAGACTGAAATATTTACAAACTCCACCACTTACAGAGTGACAAGGAGTGAGAGCAACCACTTCAGACCTCTTTTGTACCAGAATCAAAAAGCAAAGAGCAACAGCTCAAGTCAGTGACTAAGGCTCGTTGATTCCCTTGAAGATCATAATCCATTACGAAATCATTCCTATTTATTAAAGGAAACACTAGTCTTTATTTCTTCTAGTGGAAATAGAGAAATGAGTTGAATTATAAATCCCAACTGTAAAAATGGGATGTATCCATTTAAATCGATCACGTCTTTTAGGCACTGGTTTGGTTTGGATTAAAAGTGCTGCAGGAACACCAGGCCCTTGACTCTCTTCTCTGAAAACTTCTGTGGCCATACATGAAGAGATAAAAAAGCTCATAAAAAACCAATCACAAAAGGAAATCGATGGTGATGATGCAAGCTGCAGTTTATCCTCTGTTCATGACACACTCTTCAACACACAGCATTTGCAGCTCAAGTCCTCTGTGCCTTATGTAAGAAGGTATCTCAGTATATTTCAGTATATTTTGATGTTATATATCAATTTTCAGTGAGCAATCAAGCCACTAGTCCCTAAAGCTCAGTGACTTTCTCTCACTAGCCTGAATTTTGTCAGAATTCAAAAGGTTATAAAGGCAGCCCCACTATATTTTTATAGAAACTCATCTGATACAGCCAAACTTTAATCCCATTAAATTCTTGTAGGCCTGCTCAGCAAAATACCAGAAACAGGTGTCCAAAAAAAACGCTTATAAAAAAATATTGCCTTAAACTGGCTTCGAATATATGTCTATATTTAAATCAATTACTTTTTGTTTCTATTTCTCTGTCTCAATGAGGATTCACATTAGAGGGGATTCAATTTGAACTCAGCAAGAACCAAAGGACCTCAGAGTATAGGCTTAGGTATATTTACAATATACTGATGGAAAAAATATAATCTAATATTATTGACAATAAAAGAAGTAAACTGAAATTGAACTTGATTCTGGCAGTCATATTCACCCCAACAACATACACACAGGAAAATGAGACTTCTCTTTTCAAGAACTGATGCTTGGGTAATCAGACACTGAGAAATTATTTATGATTAATGTAGTTGTGGTTATCCACTCAAAGTTCTATCATTTCCTTTGCTGATACAGTAGCTACAGTTTAAACAGCTAGAGGTGGAAAATCAAAACATGGAACGGAGATCCAATATTTATAAACCAAAATGATTTAAAATCCCTGTGCTCCAACATGCGCTACCCACCTCCCCAGCAAGCGCGTCTGCAGCGAGCTGTCAATCTGAGGTGCAATAAAACAAGGCAAAGATATTCTCTAACTTCATCTTCAGCAGATTTCCAGACAAACTGCCACATCAAGGCACTGTCACTCCCCAGCCTGTGCATTTATTGATGCCACACAGGGGACAGGGCCTGCACTGCTGCGGGCGTGACAAAGAGCTTGAGAGCTTTTCTCCTGCTGTGAGGCGAGCAGACAATATTTCTTTCAGAGATAATCCACAGACAGTATTTCTTTCAGAGATAATCCACAGACAGTATTTCTTTCAGAAACAATCCACTAGGACGCTGCTCCCCTGCTCCCTGTGCTGCTTTTCTTCTCTGCCACTCAAGCCCCGCTCTGCTGGCTGGTTTTGCATTTGTGATGTGTTTGAAGCCAGTGCTTTGCTCATTTTTCCTGCTATTTTTGTTCTTCAGGCAGTTTGGGAGTGTGCTGATAGCATCAACCCTGCTCTGGCTCCAGAGTCCCATCTGGGGGATGTCTGATCCAAAACTTGCTCTACAGTAAGCTCTGAACTGCACAAGGAGGAATTTTATGGATCTTGGCATAAACCACCTTAATTTACCGACCTTTCCCTAAGCTGTGAACTAATTCTTAACACAGGCATCGTGGCACTGAATTCCTACCAGAAATCCTTAAAAGTAATCATGAAGTTCACTTTTTCTTCATCTTCTCACCAGAGTTACAAGGATGCATCTTGTATTACACAAAAGCAGCAGAAGTTTCGTTCAGTTTTGTTAATTGTTAATGCACGTTCAGGGCCCCATTACACCACCTCTATCCCCAAAAACCATCCTTATCCATGGAACAGGGAGGACACACAGGATTTGCCTGAATGAAGATCAGTCGCAGGAGTTAAACGACTTGGGTTTACCACAGCTAGCATCCAGGAATGTTACCTTCTTATTTAATTACTTTTTAAAATGCTAATTAGTTCCAGTATGCAAAGTCACCAGAGAACTGCAAAATTCTCATGCAAGCAGTTTTGGTCAGAGGAACCAGTCTGGATCCCATTGGTTCCCGTTCCAAAAGTAATTATTCTGCAGTTTTTATTGCAAATTGCTGCTTTGCAGCAACAAAGCTGATCATTTGCACTTCTTTTCGAGTGCAGTTGTGAAAACAGAACTGGAGAGAGACAATTCACAGCTGCTCAGCTCTCTCTGCTCACCATTCTGAGGGCAGATGGAACTCTACTCATAACCAGGGAGAGCAAGGAAGGGTTTCTCTGTTCCCTCTTTGCTGACTCCTACTCTTCCTGACAATAAAATGTTCTATTCCATGCATGTATTTGTATATTGAATGCAAACATACACACAAACCTGCCAATTACAGATTCAGATGCAAGATACCACCTGAAATAAAAAACCCAGCAACGTGAAATAAAGCATGGGTTGGACCTTTTTTTTTTTATTTTTAGCTTCATTATCCTAATCTCACATAGAAACACAATTACAAAAACTCTGACAGAGGTGCAAACCAGATGGATCCCATAGGGTGGACATCTCTGCCTGAGAGTAACTACTGCCCTAAAGAACTTTGAAATCTGAATCTTACCAGGCACAAGAAAAAAATGCTCTTTTGTAACATATTAAAATTGTTCATAACCTGCTTCTGTTACACATCATCTGTAAATGATTATAATATTTTTTGTGAACTGTTTTGTAAGTTGCCTTAAATAGGACTGACAATGTATTTATACAATGGTTTCTTCAGAGAAGACAAAATCAAGCCAAAGTAATCAGCTCAAATAGAAAAGTCTATGTCTGAACCCTGAAAGCCTTTTTATTATAAATATAAAGCCATGTAAATAAAATTATAAATATAAAGCCATGTAAAACTCTTTTTACATGTCCATCATTTGCTAAGAACTCCAAAATTTACGCTTCAACATGATCATGATCCAACATAATTAAGGCCTAAGTGGGGATTGTGAGGCACTGGGAATTGCAGCAAAACCAAAAGAGGTTTAAGGATAAGGAGAGCAAGGATATCTTATATTATATATATTATATATATCTTATATCTATTAGATATATATAATATATATCTTATAATATAACCATTACTTGGTTACAAATTACATCCATTGGTTTTATCCTCTCCAGTCCTCTTATTCAGCTTGTAAAATTTTTAAAGAGAAATTCAAGATGACAAAACACCTCAGGCAACAGGAACTAACAACACCCCGTGTTCAGAATTAAAAATGCATGGAGGGTGGGATTAAAAGTGGCTGTAGGACAAAAATAGAATTTCAGCACATTGATGTCAATAGCTGCCCAACTGTAATAATTAGGGTAATCATTTTATTATCACAGATAACATACCCAACTATGATCTCAGTTTGCTTTTAGTTGTGAAGTGTGGTGGTGGCATCAATGAAGTACAAGTTGCACTAAATAAAAAAGGGAAAAAAACCTTACAGCATTAACCTCAGCTGTACTAGAAAATATAGGTAATTTTGAGCATTACTTTCTGTCAGTACAGCACAATCTCGTTCTGGTTTTTAGATCCTGCAGGAAAGTTCCTTGAACTGATTTCAGAGTGCTGCAGAATTGCTACAATTTCTGGATTGTATTTCTAAATCATAGCTAAAATTTACAGTTTTCTTCCATTTTTTATCCTTAGCTATTGATAAAGCTTTCCAAAAGGAAAGGGCCTGTAATTAATGCCGTGATAAGAGAAAAAGCATTTTCCTGAACAGGGATATTTGGGGTGATGCAGGGAATGTGATCATTAATCAGCAATACCTCTAATCAATCCACATTCTTTTGCATCGCTTCACTATGTTGCTTTTCTAAGTTTGTAAGTCCAGAAAAAGCCTCTTTGACATTAAACTAGGCCAGAAAAGGATCTTTTTAATGTTGCTCTATTAAATGCTGTAAGTGCAGAACTTGGAATTGCTGAGTTTTGGTTCTCTTCTCTCCATTACATTCTTTCCAAAACACAAAGGGTTCACTGATGGATGGCAAAAGGGATTAGAGACACTCCAAAATTCCCCCTTAAGAAATGAGCAGGCCAAGATTGAGATGTTTATGGATGAGGAAAATCAGAGAGGACACCCCAGAACCTTACACAGTAATGAATGTTGTAAAAAAGACAAATGGACTGGAGCTGCTCCTATTTGTCACGTCTCATAACAGAGGAAGAATGGTTGCTTCAGTGGCACTGAAATGCAACAGATAAAGGATTTATTTTTTTCGTCCCATAAACAACAAGTAAGAGACAGGAGATTAACTTTTATTCTGTTAAATTCTTTGNCTGAAAGCCTTTTTATTATAAATATAAAGCCATGTAAATAAAATTATAAATATAAAGCCATGTAAAACTCTTTTTACATGTCCATCATTTGCTAAGAACTCCAAAATTTACGCTTCAACATGATCATGATCCAACATAATTAAGGCCTAAGTGGGGATTGTGAGGCACTGGGAATTGCAGCAAAACCAAAAGAGGTTTAAGGATAAGGAGAGCAAGGATATCTTATATTATATATATTATATATATCTTATATCTATTAGATATATATAATATATATCTTATAATATAACCATTACTTGGTTACAAATTACATCCATTGGTTTTATCCTCTCCAGTCCTCTTATTCAGCTTGTAAAATTTTTAAAGAGAAATTCAAGATGACAAAACACCTCAGGCAACAGGAACTAACAACACCCCGTGTTCAGAATTAAAAATGCATGGAGGGTGGGATTAAAAGTGGCTGTAGGACAAAAATAGAATTTCAGCACATTGATGTCAATAGCTGCCCAACTGTAATAATTAGGGTAATCATTTTATTATCACAGATAACATACCCAACTATGATCTCAGTTTGCTTTTAGTTGTGAAGTGTGGTGGTGGCATCAATGAAGTACAAGTTGCACTAAATAAAAAAGGGAAAAAAACCTTACAGCATTAACCTCAGCTGTACTAGAAAATATAGGTAATTTTGAGCATTACTTTCTGTCAGTACAGCACAATCTCGTTCTGGTTTTTAGATCCTGCAGGAAAGTTCCTTGAACTGATTTCAGAGTGCTGCAGAATTGCTACAATTTCTGGATTGTATTTCTAAATCATAGCTAAAATTTACAGTTTTCTTCCATTTTTTATCCTTAGCTATTGATAAAGCTTTCCAAAAGGAAAGGGCCTGTAATTAATGCCGTGATAAGAGAAAAAGCATTTTCCTGAACAGGGATATTTGGGGTGATGCAGGGAATGTGATCATTAATCAGCAATACCTCTAATCAATCCACATTCTTTTGCATCGCTTCACTATGTTGCTTTTCTAAGTTTGTAAGTCCAGAAAAAGCCTCTTTGACATTAAACTAGGCCAGAAAAGGATCTTTTTAATGTTGCTCTATTAAATGCTGTAAGTGCAGAACTTGGAATTGCTGAGTTTTGGTTCTCTTCTCTCCATTACATTCTTTCCAAAACACAAAGGGTTCACTGATGGATGGCAAAAGGGATTAGAGACACTCCAAAATTCCCCCTTAAGAAATGAGCAGGCCAAGATTGAGATGTTTATGGATGAGGAAAATCAGAGAGGACACCCCAGAACCTTACACAGTAATGAATGTTGTAAAAAAGACAAATGGACTGGAGCTGCTCCTATTTGTCACGTCTCATAACAGAGGAAGAATGGTTGCTTCAGTGGCACTGAAATGCAACAGATAAAGGATTTATTTTTTTCGTCCCATAAACAACAAGTAAGAGACAGGAGATTAACTTTTATTCTGTTAAATTCTTTGAAGTCTCAGATTTGAAGCTGAAAATCAAAAACATGAACCTTCTTAAGTAACAGCCCAGAAAAATTAAATATTCTTCAGAGGAATTGAAAACTTGTCTTATATTTCCATTTTTGTTTAACAAGGAGAAAAAAAGGAAAATTTTAAGACTGAGCACTTTTCTGAACAAAATTTTAAATGTTTCACTCATAAGAAGCTGAAGAACTTTCAGGAAATAACTTATTTGGATTTTTCTGCTCAATAAAATTTAAATTATTAGATCCCCATATATAAAACTTGATGCAACTGAGTTCTAGGTGAAATATTTGCCAACCATTTTTACTCTGAGCTCGGAAAAGCTATTTCCACTACATATTTTTACAGTCAAGAGAAGAATTGTAAATGGAAGGGATACATTTTTTTTTGAAATAGTTAAAAAAACAGCAGCTCTAGGTCAGAAAACAATGAGGCTTCTTAAATCTTTTGTAGCTGTGTCTGGTAATCAGACTAATTAGAGCACGGAACTAAAACTGCTGGCTGGTATTTCAGTTTATGCACTCCTGAATTCACAGCTCCTACGTGTTGTGCTAATGGTATTTTCTTCCCCAGAGAGTTAGAATTTATTTTACAGGATGAAAAAAGGTGCAAGACACAGTGCAAGCTGCTACCTGGTGAGAAGGCAGGTAAAAATATGTAAAGGGTTATTAAAATTCAAGCTGTGTAACTCATTCACTGCACCTATTTTTCCATGCTCATATCAAGTTTACTATTAAAATAAGAAGGTAACCCTAAAGAGAGAAAATAAAAAAAAATGAGCTGTGGCAGCATGCAGATTCACAGGTTTTCACTGCATGAAAATTTTTGCTGTGAAAAATTCAGAGCAAAACAAAATAAATAATAATATACAGATTCACATCTATTTCTTCTTTAGTAGAAAAACTAAGCTTATTTAAAACTGTCCAAGCAGAATACTTTGTTTTTTCAGCCTGAATTATTTACCAGCCTTTCGCTGAAGATCATTTTAAGTGGTCAATATAAACCAGAATTGTTTTATTTTGTGTAGTGGGGAAACAATTCATTCAGTAGGTAAAAAAGAAACAATTTTTCACCAACTGTTTCTGCTGACAACCAAGCACAGGAACAAGCTCTCTGCACCCAAGACTATAATTTTGCACAACAAATTTTTGATGCTGTGTAGCCCCTGTTTAATGGTGTCATTAACAGCGTGTTATGGCTTTAACTAAGTGTGGCTCCACTTTGTTTTGACTGCCCTGTCATTATTAATTCATTTAGAATCTGCTGTGGTAATGCTGATCATAATGAATTCATTTGATATTAATGTGCATGTCATGCTCATTATCATGGGGGTTTTCCACTATAATTTTGCCTGAATGAGAATGAAACCAGTTGCAAAAACAATTTGTTTGTTGTGATAACGTATTAGGGAGGAGTAAGCTGCCTCCAGTTTTCACAGCACCAGGGGGTGTGGGATGAGTGTCCCTTCACAGATTCCTTCAAAGGAATTTTTTCCTAATCATATTGGAGTTGCCACAGCAATCTACAGAACTGTGGGCTGCAAATGACTGCTGGTACACAGAGTGTGGTCTTGCCTACAAGTTTGTCTTGTGTTTCATAATGTGTTTCTTAATGACATCATCTAAAAAAAAAATGTATATTCTGAAACCTTCTTGAGATCTTGGCATGCATTACAGAGCTGTGACAATTTAAATTTTATTGAGCAGAAAAATCCAAATAAGAAGGTCTTTCGTGAAAATGCTTCGGTTTCTTCTGAGTGAAACATTTTAAATTTTGTTCAGAAACAAGTTCAGTCTTAACATTTTCCTCTTTTTTTTTTTTCTTGCTAAACAAAAATGGAAATACAAGACAAGTTTTCAATTTCTCTGAAGAATATTTGATTTTTCTGAGCTGTTACTTTAGAAAGTTCTCTTTAAACCTTGCAAACCAATGCTGGTGTCTCTAAGCACAGGGCACTCACCCTCCTGACACCTGATGTATCCATCTCCATGACACAGAAATCAAGAAAGCTTTTGGGTGGGAGGGATAAATGAAGCTCTCCAGCCCAAGCACCTGCTCAAAGCACGGCTCACCTCAAAGCCTGACCACATCCTTCAGCATCTTGTACTGTTACACTCTGATCTTCCCCAAATACAGAGAATTCTCATCCCCCCAGCACTCCTGCTCATTCAATATCAAAATTCAGCATCAAATCACAGAAAGGACCACCTCTCTTTGGGCTCCAGCTTTCCTTTTGACTTTAGTTTTGAAAGAGAGAACATCAGCAGAAACATTTCCTACAGCCCACTGCCTGTGGACTCCACATCTATATTAAAAACCTCTAGCTAATAAAGGCCAAGCTTATTATTTTATTTTATTATTATTATTATTTTATTTCCCATGTCCAAAAACTGGGGTTCTTCCAGATGGTCAATGCCTCCCTCAGCCACTTCCTGGAAAAGATTTCTCTGAATCAATTCACCCTGTTATGAACATCTTTAAGGTCACAGGACCAGTGGCTTCCCTGAAAAACTCCCACAGGAAACTTGGGTACAGACAAGATTATCTTTTCAACTGGAAACTTCCCAACAACTGCAGTCCTTGTCAAGATTCTTAGTTATGTTCCTGAAAATTTTTAAGTTTTAAACCACAGCGACAAAGAAGTGGTTAGAATATTAACAGAAAAATAAAGATGGACTACAATTTTCAGCACTGCTCCATTTAAACAAGTGCATTTTAGAGACAGCTGTCCTTCACAATGAATTATTTTTGTGCTGGTTATTTTTGCCATAATCTTAAATGAATTGGACTGCAGCGTTTTTTGCTCTCCCACAGAGATTCCATTAGGATTTGACTTCTTCTACAAGGAGCTGTAAAAACACATAATCACTGGAAGGGTGAATCTATGCCACAATCAGATGCCATTAACACTGAAAACTTTCCTTCAAGATAAAAGGCGCACACACTGTAATGCAGATTTTCATCATTAAACCACAGAGAATTAAAGCACATTTGGGAATCAAATCCCTGTCCAATTTCACTGGAGAAGCTGTAGAAGTCTCCTGTCACAAGTAATGGAAAAATCTCTCATAGCAGCAGTGGCCCAGTGTTGATAAAAAACCAGGTCCAGCTGTCCCAAACATAAAAATGGAGGTGCACATGCACTCTTTGAATGCATGAGTTCTGAAGACCAATCAACATCACTTCAAAAATCATCACTACAAAAAAAATAAACCATTAGAAATCAGAGGAAAACTGATTTACTTGGGGCATTTACTAATGAAATGTAAAACACTCCTTTTGTAGTGTCTTTGCTTTGTCCTTACTTGGGGCACATTTTTAGAGGGTAATTTCACTTAGGGTGAAAACCACCTCTGCCTCTTGCTTCAACTCACTCACTGCCATGTAAGGCTGATGCTTATTTAACCTCTGCTTTACAGGCCTGTTTACTACCAATATAATCTTGATTATTTCCATTTTATTTGTTGAGGAGATGAACAGGTGAGTATCATACCAATGCTGCATTTCACACACTGTCCAATATATCGTGGACTTGTGCTCAGCCTCCCTGGTTCTGCAGCAAAGCAATTTTCAATCCCAACATAAACCAGCCTGTCCTGAACACAAGAATAACTCACACCCAGAGCAAGCATCTCTGACTGCAATTTTCTTAACTGGTTCACAAGAACCTTCATATTCAGAAAGCACAATGAGGGTTGGATGGAAAAGACAATTCTGCCTCATGGAAGGTTTGGGTGATTTGTTTTCTTTTTTTTTTATGTAGAAACCTGGGCCCAAGCTTGGGCTTACACCCTGGTCTTGGGCTGTTTCATGGTGTTGGAATCCTTCAGCTGAGACTCTGTAAATTGCTGTTTCCCAGTCAAGCCAAGAGCAGCCTTGCAGTGATGGGTAAGAGCATAGCAGTTTGTCATTCTCTGATAATTTAATCTGTTTAATCTCTTTCCTCCCAGCTCTCAGCTTTTGCACAGCCCAGGGATGCTCTACCTGCCCTCCAGACCCCAAAGGGCAGCTCCTGCTCACCTACAAGGCTGAGGTGCCCCAGCCTTGGGCTCTCAGTAGGTCTCAGGAGAAGAAAAGAGCTATAGGATTATAAATTATAAATTATATGGTCAGGCTCTGACACTCACCTAAATTCTTAATGCTTCAAAATAATAAACTGCACAAATGAAATTGATTACTGTTTCAAAATAAGGTTCCTTCCATTTCAGAATAAAAAAACCAAAACAAACAACCAAACAATAAAGTAACAATAAGTTTCAGCACAAACTCTGGGTATTTCAGAAGAGCAGAAAAGCTTTCCAGTTTCAGGTGACCCCACTGCATCCTTCTCAAGTTCCTAAAATTGCAATTTAAAGATAATTGCAGAAGGTTTTGCAGAGTCTGCTGCAACTTCTCAAAAATTAGGCATAATTAAAATGTTAGACCACTATCAAAAGTGATCAGTACCTGGATAATTTTCTGTTTTGTTTTTTAAAACCATGGGTGGATGTGTTTGTAAAGCATAAGCTGAAGTTTTGCCACAAGTAACTAAGTCCAATAGAGAGGATGATTGCTCAATTCAAAGAGTGAATTTATTTGACTTACATTATGCAGAAGGTCAGACCAAATCTTCAAAGAGGTTTCTTTTTCTCTACAAAAATCAATAATTCTATTGGCCTCCAAGGCAAACAATAAATGCCTCTGAGAAAGGCAAACACCTCTTTAACTTTTGAATTATTTATTTTTAAAAAATTCTATCTTCGTGTGGATGATTTTGTGAAGTTTTTAGTGAGCAGTTTCTGAAGATGTACATTAGAAAGGGGGAAGGAAACATGAAACTGTTGGGGAAACCACAAGGAACTCTGATTTTGAGATCTTTCACAAGAAAATGATGATGATGATGATGATGATGATGATGATGATGAAAAACAACCCTGTGAAAGTGCTTGCATATTTCTTTTCAAGGAGGTAGGAAATTGTTAGTCCCCTAATCAACTGTCAGGTTGGAATTTAACCCTCAGTGTTGATATTGTAAAATGCTGCAATACCAGTGCTGAAATCTGAGTTGATTTAATACCTGGAAGCAGAGGTCAAAGTAAAATACACTAGATTAAGTAACAAAATCAACATGCTACTCCTATAGCATGTTTAAAGTACTTTAATTTATATAGGATACCCAATGGCTTCCTTTTTTCCCTAACAGGAAGGATTGCAGAATTTCTTTCAGCGCTGCAGAGCTCACATTTCAATTTAAACTCAGCTTATTACAGCAGGCACAGAGCCATAATTACACCCCACACTGCTGCTTATTGTGCTGCAGCTGATTTCTGCTGGATAAATAGGTGTCATACAACCTGCAGCACACCCAATTAACACTCAAAAACTAAACAAGAATGTTTAGTCATCAAACACATCCAGAAACCAGCTTGGTGCACTGGACTTTAATTTTACTGTTAAAATTCCTTTCTTGCCTTCTCTTGTTCTCCTCTCTTACCACTACATGCACCAAGCCTCCAAGGAAAATGCAGCTTAGTCTGATAGATTCTAAAATCAAAAATAATAAAAATATTATTTTCTCAGCTAGGCTTTCCCAAGTCTTCCATGGCAAAGAGGGAACACAGCCCTGAAGGACCCCTCAACAGCAGTAAACAACACTTTTTTTTCTGTGAGTTCTGATGTGAATGTCCTAAAAAGAGCTTGTCATGGGCAGTGCTCAGAAATTCCAGCAGAATCCCAGGCTTATCCCAGCCTGACCTCACTCTTGTGGCAAGACCTAAAATTCCAAACTTCTGGAGCTTTACAAATGCTCCAGGCCATTCTCAAGAGAGAATTTGGTGGAATTTGTCTAAAACGTTGGGGTCTCATTTAGTTGTTACTGAGTTCAAGACTCATGAAGAATGCCAATTCCAGATCAGCAGATTTACATTTACATCTACAGAATTAGTGTGAGTTTGTTGTGTTTGTTTAGAAAACACACATCATAATGCAATGTATGCGGAGCTGAAACTTACTCCAGTCCAAGATTTGAATTTTGACTTTTATTTTCCTCAGCAGTCCTATTTTCCTAGCCATGCTCAGCCTTCCCTTAATTCCATGTCTTCCATGGTGATTTATGATGCCTGCTAATGAGATCAAGAAAATAAACTCTGGGGAGGTTGATTACAGATGGTATCTGAGGTCAACCTCAGAATATTCTGTTGTTCTCCAGTGTTCTTCTACTTCTCTTGCTATGAGTTTAAGTTCAAATTAACACCCTGGACCTGAGTGCTCTTTTTTGCCCCTCATTTTAACCAAAGGAAAAGAAAAAAGAGGGGTAAAACAAAACAAGAGCTGCTTCCCACTAAAACCTACAGGTTTGAAGTTCTTGGTTGCACTTCACCAGTCATCAACAAGCTGCTGGAGTGGATTCCTTCCTCCATTTTTGGATTTCAAACAATCTGATGAACCTTCTGCCTCACAAAGGTTGATTTTTTTTGATCTACAGATTGTCAGAGACTCTCTAATTTTTCACATTTCAGGATCTAAAAAATCTTAAAGGCTAATTTGTAAATATAGGATTTTACACTGTGTTAATGTATGTCATGGATATTAATAAAAAACAAACTCACAGACTGAATGGCTCATTTTAGAGAGAGGCTGCTTCATATAGGCAGTGCTTAAGAGTCTTCTAAGTCCAGTCTCAATATTTTGTTCTATTACACATTATCATATTCTTTTCAATGGTGTTGTGAAACTGGATTAATTACCAATTTTGAGTGTACTGTATTAGTACATTTAAATCAAACTTATACCATCACTTGATGATGGTATCCTATGGTTCAAACAACCTGTTTTTTTAAATTAAAAAAAACCAAACTGTTAAAACAAAACCAAAATAAAACAAACAATAAAACAAAATCCCCAAAACAAAACAAACAAACAAACAACAAAAAAAGGTATTTGAAATGTGGAAAAAACCCCTGCACACCACATGAAATTATATTAGCATTGTGTAAATGGAGCTGCAGAGTTTCTGCTGCCAGCTTAAGACAGCTGGGGTGAAATGTTATTACCTTCTAAAATATCATATACATTATACAGCATATCATTTCAGAACATTTTTTGGTTGCTATGCATCACAGCTAGACCACAGCAAATGCATGGACCCCCATCAAAGTTTTTTAATTCTTTATTTTCTTCACATGGAATTTTTAATTTTTAGTTTGTGACTTCGACAGATGGCTCTGTGGTGACTGGAATCAAAGCGTAGCTTCAAGGCTTTTTTCCAGTAAAGGGAATACTAGGAAAAAGAGCATTTGGGTGTGCCTGTGCACCTCAGAGATCCTAATAAACACCATGTACAGCCCTAAACACACACACAATGATTTTCTGTTTGAATCCAGCCCGGGGAGTTGGTCTGGATCCCCTTGGATCAAGGCTAAGCCTCAGGAATTGGGATGAGCGGGTCTGGTAGTACAATAGATCTCCTCCAAATCTTCAATAAGTAGCTGCTTTTAGGATTTAAAGTTCATACAGTCTGTCTTCTGGGTGAGCTGTGAGTGAGAATTATATCTTTTTTCCTATTTCAATCTCTTAGTTCCTATAATGGAAAGTGTGTGCTAAAGCTGCTATCCAGTGACTCAGAAAAGAAGTAACACACAAAGTGAAACATTCTGCAATTTGTTCCCTTGACAAAAAAAAATTGTCACTATCTTGCATTTCAGACCACAAATGATTGCTTCATTCATTCACACTGTGCTCCAGTTTGATTTTCCTGGAGCTTGAGAATACAGTTAACAGGAAAGGAAATTGAAAGGGAGTATTTTTTATGTGTTGCTGACTGAGATGTTCTAATAAGATGATGTGAATCCAGCTAAAAACAGTAAGATTAGGCTCAAATAACTGACTGGTTCAAATAATAAACTTACTTCATTTTCTGTTTCTGGTATATTAACGGAATGAAAAAACCTAAAATTAAAAAAAAAGAAAAAAAGAAAAATAAAAAGAAAAAAAAAGTAAAAGAAAAAAAAGAAAAAAGAGAAAAAATAAAAGAAAAAAGACAAAAGAAAAGAAAAAAGAAGAAAAAAGAAAAGAAAAGAAAAAAGAAAAGGAAAAAAAAAAAAAAAAGAAAGTACACCATGTTAATCACCAAAGCCTCACAGTAATCCCCAGGGCTGATTAGCTTTCAGTCACTTTCCATATCATTTGACTCTTTCTGATAAGATTAAACCAGGCTTTTCACTTCTCATCATCATTCAAAAGGTCTTATTTGACTCTTCACCTCTCACACTGTAATTCAGCAGCGACTTCAAAGGAGTTGTGGACCCAGCTTTAGATAAATCTCACCAACCACATCTGAGCCACGTCCAAGCAGTGAATTATTGCAAACTACACCAGTGGTGACACTACTGTCACTTGTTAGGGCCAGCTCTAATCTCTCAGCCCTGTGAAACCACTGCTTGTCTAATTCATGGCTGAACAGTCATTCTAATGAACGAGAACAGTTATTTCAAATATGCAACCCCCCAAAATTACTGTTTCCTCTCCATTAACTTCGTCATCCCAAAGTCAGTGTTGCTTATTTTTAAACAAATCAAACAGAGCACCTTGGATGTCAGTGACAAGAACTGAAAACCATCCAGGGTCTGTGGCTCCAGTCCATGTGACTCTGCTGAACAGGAGTTTTCACAGCTCAGTGAGTGGCATTTCTGCAAATGTCCCTCTAAATTATCATGGGACGGTCACTTCACTGAATTCATGCCCTTTTTGTTGTGTAACCTTTTGGATGCAGCACACACCTTTTTCTTTTACCTCATCCTGCCCAACCAGTGTTGCAGAAAGTGAGATGTGACTCCCAGAGTGAAAGGATCAAGAATCATTAAATATTCCAGATGAGGCTGTGGCACATCCTAAATGAGGGCAAACCCTCGAGGGAGCTGTGAGATCTTCTCAAGGTTCCTAACACAGCAAATATTGAACCCTTCACAAACTGCGTAGGTAAAGAAGGTGCACATCACCAACTGGGGCCTGTTTAAATTCACAGAAAAGCTGATTTTTAAAATTTATTTATTTATTTTTTTAAATTAGCCATTAGCTTCAGACCCCTGAGGAAATGCCCCCTCTACTGCCCCAGTGGAACAGCTCAATTGGCTCTTTATATCCTATAAAGCCCAAATCCTGGGTGATTTTTTCTGGGCAAAACCTTCAGTGCCAACACCTCTCAGGTTGAAGTGCAGCTCCGCTGTACCTTACCAAACTGAGCTTAAAAAAGCATTTTCAGAAACACTTGAAATGTATGGGAGGGAATCCCAAATATTTATATTTCAAATCATTTCCACCTAAGCAAAAAGTGACTATAGCTGTACAACTGTAGAGAGTTTTACTATGAAATAAGCATTACTCTTTTTTAGTCTCTATATTGTATTGAGAATTGCCCTTTTCCATTTAGTATAAATTGCCTTTACTAAAAAGAAAAAAAAAAGTTTAAAAATAAAATTAATCTTCTTTTAGGGATTTTATAACAAACAAATCAAACCCTTTATCCACGTTTGCCTAAAACAACTGAGTGGTAAATGAATATGCTCAACAGAAACAAAAAAAATCCACAACCTAACAACCCCCAAACCTGATATTCCTCCACAGGACATAAGACTCATTAATCCCTGAAACATAATTAAAGCTCTCAGGGCAGATGATTAACAGCTGTATCCAACAAACTGTGGGACCCCTGTATATCAGCTAAGAGGGATTTCGTGTATTCTCTTAATCTTGCCAAGCACTTGCTAGATAAGCACAGGGTATTAGATTCACCTGTTCCTATTTCTGTAATTCATGATGTTATCGAAATTGTTTTCTCCTAGGAAAGCACCCACATGAGACAGCTTTATATCCCATTTCCTCAGGCTTTTTATAGTTTTATTTTACTTTTTGTCTTGCGCATCTGCTTAGGATATTCATTCACTCTCACAAACCAGGTAACTTCTCCATTATTGCTGGGTGTTTCAACACCATCCTTGAGAACAAAGAAGGCAATTTATGGTCTCATTATATCTGATATTAATATTCTTACTGGGCTTAAACAAGAAAGGAGAACATTTAGTTCATCACAATTCCATCCTTGAGAAAACAGCTTTGACCTAATGATATCCAAGCTGAAAAAGGAAAAATAAACCATTAAATATACAAAGAGGCAACATTACTGCCACCACCTACTCTGCTGTGGTGGGCATCACCTTGTTCACATTTCTGAGTAACTATCATAAACACAACTTCATTTATTCACTTGTGTATCTCAGTTACTGCCTGTCTGAAAAATAAAGGATCATGGTCCTGCTGGGTGCCCAGCACTATTTTTAAAAATGTGTTGAAACTCTCAAACTTGTGCGGATTTTATAAATATTTTGGCTCCACCTTGGGAAGGGTTGTATTTAATGAGACATTTTAAAAGAAATGCTGACAAATGCAAAACCATCTCAGCCTTTCCTTCCCTTCTGTCCCTGTGATACAGAGAGTGCAGGTATTTTCCCATATAGGTAACATCACCTGTGGCTAATCTTTGGAGGAGGATCTAATCCAGGATTTTCTACTTTGAGCCAGCAGAGGGAAATTTGTAGCCAATGTGTAGGCAGCATTCTTTTGCTTCATTTTGTAAGACATAAAAAAGGCCTTTCTTATTTCACATTCTAATACTGTTCTGCAGTAATTCTAGCCCCAGTCCCAATGGGGATGTATTCAGCAATTATACAGCATATTTGAAAGGGGATCCATTTGTGTGCCCAAGAGTATCACTGCACTATTGTTAACCACAGCTGTAAAAATCCAGGGTCTTTTTGTTAGTCAGAAGCATTTACTACATGGCACATTGAGAATTATATAAAAGGAAGCTTTTTTATTGCTCTTTTTTTCTCCATTTCTATGAGTGAAACTTCTTAAATCTCTAGGGCTGATATCCTGTAAAGTGCAGTATGATAGAGAGCATGGCAAACCATCAATTAGTTAAAAATAAAAATGCACAGCGTAAACAAAAAGACACAAGGATGTAAATTAATGATTTAAAATTACTGTGAGCTGGAGGACATAGGTAAAAGGAACCCAGGGTTATTCCTGCAGCGGTTTCTTTCAGGAATACCACACAATGTTCCTTGTACTCTACAGTAAAATATAA
Source organism: Cisticola juncidis (assembly GCA_013400215.1). Classification (NCBI taxonomy): domain Eukaryota; kingdom Metazoa; phylum Chordata; class Aves; order Passeriformes; family Cisticolidae; genus Cisticola; species Cisticola juncidis. The sequence continues at coordinate 541,569 of VXBR01006885.1, forward strand.
TATGCAACCACAATAAAATGCTACTGCAATATTAGAGCTTTCCAAAGAAGGTCAAGCACAAATGCCTTCTGCCCAAAACAGATGGGTTTAATTATTAATCCTTATTCTGTGTTAAATATTTTAAAAACTACAGAGCTGGTGAAAAGTGTTATCTTACTGGACTGAGTTCTGGGTTTGTTTGGTTTTTTTTTTAATATCAGAAAAATAAGGATTTTAAATAGCCACAAATTCTCACCAGTGTTACTGCTTCTGACAGAACATTGAGGGGGGGTTGTCTTTAAGAAAATGTTTACAAAATTATTATATTTAGCTGCATTTTCTCCTTGTTCCAGGGATGGCTTCCTATCCTGAGCACTCAGAGTGCTCAGTAGCAGCTCTACCCAGGGGAAGACTTGTCACACAACCTCTTAAAAAAAAAAAGCTTTTCATTTCTCCCAGGACTGCAGCCAACCCTGAAAGGCTGAATGCAAAATCAAGGTGTGATCAGTGTCCTGCCAAGCAGCCAAGGGTGTGTCCAGCTCCCTCTCAAGCTGCTGTTGGATAAATAAATGGCCATTATCTCTGGCTGAAGGATTCTGTGAGGCTCCTGCAACGCTGGACTCTGCTGAAAGCTCACCAGGGCCACCTGGAAAGCAGCAATCCCCAATTATCCTGTTGGGATGGGAAAGGAAACATCCCGTATCTGCTGTGGCAAAATTGCAGAGTGCATCTCCTTTTCCAGCATCACCTGCAGGGCTGGAAGTTTTGGAGCACAGGCTCAGGTGCAAAGCTTTACTTTCCTGGGAGGTGTCCCACCTATGGAACACAGTTTAATGCACCTGTGTGTCCTGAGACATTGCTCTTTATATTTATATTTATGTATTTTATTTATTTATATAAAATTTATTTATTATTTTATTTATTTATATATTTATTATATTGCTCTTGCTATTTATAAAATGAAAATGTTAATCATAACCTGTTCTACCCAGCCACTCTGACTGGTGTAGCAGAGTTGCAGAGACATAAAAAAACCCTCTCTCCTTTATCTCCCCTGCCTCTAAAATGGAGAAAGAAAATAGCTTTTTTTCTGCTAAGGATGAGGGCTGCCCCCATACCTGCTGCACCCTCCTTTCCTCAGGATGCAGTAAAAATGATGGTCACAGCCTTGTTCTAAGCATATGCTCTGTTAGTAGAGGAATATGAATGCCTAAGCATTATTTTAACTTGCAAATGAGGGGGTATAAAATTCTGCAAAATGAATCAGCAAGGATGGAGAGGACAGAGAAGTCACTATGAAACTCAGTGTTACACACAAAAGTGCAGACAGCTGAAGAATGCCACAACTGGGAACCATTACAGTTGTTTTACTACCAATGGTGATAATTTTTCATGGTAAAGGCATCACAAAGCTCTCCCTGCTAAGGGTTTTTAAATGCAGAATCTTTACAGGGAGCAGAACAAATGCTACAGGAAGAGGAAACAGCTACAAAAGAGCTTTGCTTTTAGAGAGGCTCCACTGAAAACAGAATCCTTACTGCTCAATAAAACTTGGGACTCGTTAGTTACTTTCCTCCAGTGTTGATGAAAATATCATCTGATCAAATCTTTGGGGAATGTGCATTAATCTGGGAGACAGCATCACTTTTCTGAGTGAAAGCCTGATGGTGGCAGGGAGACAACAGCTCCTAAAACCCACAACTCCAGGTGACAGCCTTATCTCCAAGCCTAAATCTTGTCAGCAGCAAAGGAGACGCTGCAATTACCGCAGAGCAAACAAAGACAACTTTTAAGCCTTTGTGGAAGTTAACACGGCTATAAAAGTCAATATATTTACAAAGGGGAGAAGCAGAAAGAGATGTAAAGGAAAGCCAGAGGGAGTATCAAACAAATTACGCCTCAATTTTTATCCTGATGGTGATCAGTTACAGTAACACCGGGGTTATTTAGAGCTCTAAATACTGCTGTCACTTCCAATTCCCCTGACACATCCAGATTATCCTCAATAAAATATTCTCCATGCAGGAATATTTCAGCTGAAGCCTGCTGCAAGGTTAGAACAAGCTGCTCCTTGGCTCCATATGCTTAATTTCACTGCGGATTTCTGCCGTAGCTCTGCATAACATTTCCCCCCAAACACTGGCACTACATATTCCAGAAAGGGACAGAATTAACATGAGAAATCTTCTCTTATCAGGGAAAAAAGGGGAATTGATGAAAGGCTTGTTTATCTAACCCTGCATGACCAAAAGAATTGAACATAAGTAAGCCAGCAGAAATTAGGAAAAAGAAATAATGTTGGATGTGAGCCAACTACCCTTATTTTGAAAGTATACAGCCACCTGAAAAGTCCTGGATATATTTTCATTTAATCCCCATTTTTAATTTTACTTTAGAAGTAAAATATTAGAAGCTGTTTATTTTGAATAGGTTAAAATGCAATAACAGAAAATTTTAGTCATTTCTCAAGGAGCTTTTAGCTTTGGAACTGGCCAGCCTGGTGGGCATGGCAGTGTGATGGGAAAAGGGTATCAGGATATGGAAAGACACCCACAGGGACAGAGCAGCATCACTTTCAAAATCATCAAATACTAAAATTGTAGAAAAGTGAGAAAATTTAGCAGGTCTTTCTGTGATTATTTCCCTATTATGGCTTTATTACTAGCACTCGCATCAATTTTGTGCTTCAAGTGTTTTATTTTTTTAGAATCATGCAAAACTGAAGTATTTGTGGAGGACTTTTTTTTACTATTAATTGTGAGGGCAAAAGAAATGCTCCTGTTCACACTGGTTCGATTTCACATTCATTTTGGATGCCCAGGAACCTTAGAGCATTGCCTTGCCTGGGTATGCAGAAAAACAGCAAATTATTTATCTGCTATGTCCATTCACACTTCTTTTTTTTGCCTTTCTTCTGACTCCTAGGTAGGTAACTACCTATGTTGATATGTTCAGGGTTTTTTGTTTGGTTTTTTTTTTTTTTTTTTTTTTGGGGTTTTTTTGGTTTTTTTTTTTTTTTTTTTTTTGGGGTTTTTTTGGTTTTTTTTTTTTTTTTTTTTTTGTAGGGTTTTTTTTTTTTGTCTTTTTTGGGGTTTTTTGGTGTTTCTTTTGTTTTTTTTTGTGGGGAGGGGGTGTGGCTGAACAAAAATTTTTGTTCCAACTGTGCCCACTGGCTGCTGTATGTTTTGGTGAAGCCCTGTACAAAAGTAGAGAGCTGTAACTATTTTGCTGTGTTTTAAAAATGTCTGTGTGCAGAAGCATGAAACACCTCTCCTACTAATAATCTATTTTTAGTGGAATTCTGCTCATTAGGTGATTGCAGGTGCTGATATCCTGCTGAAAAGAAAACAACTCTGCAACACCCCAACACCAGGAGAAGCTGCAACATCAGACACCAGAGCATCCTCAGGAGAGGGAGTCACAGAAAAATTCCAGATGCAGGAATTCCTCAGGCAGCACTGGAACCCCACAACCCAACTGTGAGCCAGTGAAAAGCATAATTTGCTTCATTCCACTGTGTGTATCTACCACTGGTCTGTCATTTCCATCAGTTATCTTTATACAACCACACGTATATAAATATTAAAAAATTCTGCTTGTATAAATTTTGCTTGTATTTTATATTTCTCAGATACCTGAGCTGCTGTCTCAGGAGATGCTGATAGAAAAATGGATGCCATAAAATTCTTTAGATTTCCGATAATTTCACGGGTCATTGAATGTATAGTTTTGATTATTTTGTTCAAAAGAATGAATCAGGAATCCCAGATATAAATATTCACTTTAGGTAAGATCACAAATGCTGTTTTTGCTTGCTTTTCTAACGAAGCTGCAAGCAGAAATGTCTCCAAGTTTTATTTCTGGTCATGCTAAGTGAGAGTCTTTTCTCCACAGGTGATAGCAGAAGCAAGCTGAGTATTACTCTTTGCTGAGTAATGCTTTAATCAAACTCTTTGAATTTTCTGGAATTGTTTTGCTTAGAAATACAGAAAAACATTTTTATCTTCTAATACCTCCTCTCAGAGAAATCTATGCTGTTCATGCTTAAAATTATTACCAAAATATCTAGGCAGCAAACTGCCTGGACTGAAATAGTTTAGAAAGGCATTATTCTGATAATTCTGATGCTAAACTTACTTGGGGGTGCAGCCCAAAATTTTGATTGATTAATTAATTGAGAAACTCAAGTTCATACAAGAATACAGGAGACTACACCATGTTAATTTGAATATTTTCAGGAGGACTCTGGCTCTGTCACAGTGAAATGTGCCTGCTAACTTGTTGCTTTAGCCACTCTAATTAAGTGTATATCGATCTATACATTGCCAAAATGTCTCCCTACCTGCGTTATGGCTGTAAAATTAAAAAAACCATTACAGCTCATTGCAAGTGACAGCATCTGCTTCTCAAATGAAAGATTTCATGCTAAATGAGGGCTTGTGCCAATTACTGTCCACTTTTCTGTCTGTTTTTTAAAAACATCTAGCTTATGCCTTAACCACACCAACTTCTTCCCTGCAGATTTTAATTGACGGTTCCCTGCTCTAATTACCTGACTTCAGCAGAGTCCGACCCGGACTTGTAATATCATTTCAGTATTTGTTTTTAATTAGCCCAGTTATTGCCAATTGACCTCCAGTTAACAGCTTCCACATCAGATGAGGCTGTTTCCCTTGTTGGGCTGATCAGGGGAGAAGCTGGGAGCCTTTTGCTGCCTTTGAGACAATCTTCTGCTAGGTTTTTCTGTGTCACCCCCACCCCACAACGTGTGATTAATTAGAAAAGTTTGGAAAAAAACCCAAACAAACACAAAAAATGGGCTAAAACCACACACACACACACACACAAAAAGGGTTTATAAGCAATGTCTACCTAGAGCACTGTAAGAATGGCAAGTGAAATCACACTGATCTTCAATCAGCATAAACCTAGGAAAGATTAAAGGTTTACCAGTCAGCACTGAGAGGTCCACAATTACACCATAAAGGACATAAAATTATTACATTAAGGACAGAAATCCTGAACTGTATTGACACAGAGCTTGAATGCCTCATATTCAACAAGCCAAATGACCCAAACATGGACAGTAAGACATATTTTAGGGTCTACTAAATTATTCTACAAGTAAAGACAAGTTTCTTTGTGTTTAAGCCCTGTATTCTTGACATCTGAAATTTCCAAATTGTCAAAATCTTTCTTCATATTGCCAGCTCTCCTTGAAAGCATTTGATAACATGATCACAGGAATTCAGCAGATGTACAGGAAAAATCCCCTTTATTCACTGGCTGAAAGCACAGCCATAAAGTAAGGCTTGACCCAAGATGTATTCACATTGATGAAGTCATTCTGTTAAATCTGCTGGATTCTGACTGAAGTTGAAATGGAATTGATGAAAAGCTTGTTTATCTAACCCAGCATGACCAAAAGAATTGAACATAAGTAAGCCAGCAGAAATTAGGAAAAAGAAATAATGTTGGATGTGAGCCAACTACCCTTATTTTGAAAGTATACAGCCACCTGAAAAGTCCNGATATATTGATAAATTCATTCTGTTAAATCTGCTGGATTCTGACTGAAGTTACTCAAGAGCACAGAAGGCAGAGCATTGCAGTAGTTGATGTGATGCTGTGTTAGTTTACAAGAGCTACATCAGCCTGGCAATCCCTCACTGGAAGGCAGCTATTTTCCCCAAAATTTCCCTTGAAAGGAAAGGAAACTTCCTTGCCTAAGGAAGGGCAGTTCTGGGAGCATTTCCCCCAGTTTTGGAAGCTCATCCTCGAGCCCCAAGCTCACACATCTGTGCTAAGCCCTGCAGGAACAGCTGCCTTGGGACTGTCCCCAACCTCACACTGGATGCCATTCCCTAATTTAGGAAAAGCTGGCGAGCAGGCCAGCCTCTGAGCATCAGAGGGACCAAATGTCATGAAGAAACAGGGCACTCTGAGGAGCTGCTGGCTGGCAGGATTTGGGAAGCACGAAAGGGCAACAAGGTCTTTAAGGACTGCTCAGAGCTGGGGGTTACAGAGAGGAGGCTGCAGAGCCATTTCCATGAGATTCCCTGTGAGGGAATGGGATTTGTTCTGCTGAGCTGAGCCTCTTCCCGTGGTCAGCTGGCATTTCCTGGGAAACCCAGAGCACTGGGCTGGAACTAAAAGTGGTTAAAAGCAGCACGACAGGCTGCGTGCTTCACAGGGAAAAGAAAAATAAAACAAATTTTCACCATCCGTCCAACAACAGAAAGCAAAAATCCAAGGACAGGAGGGGAAGTGACATCTTAACTGCTCAGGATAGACAAAATAGCTCAGACATTAAATTATGTGGATTTTTCGTAATGCAGACATCCCAGCACACTTCAGGCTCCCCCGTGGGGTAAACTGCGAGTGGCAGAAGAAAGAAACACCCACATTTATTGAGATTTTACAATTAAAACAAACCAAGAAAGAGAAAAAAATCTCAGACTGGGAAATTCTGCTGCTCTGCCATGTATACTTTAAATATAACATATATAGTAACAAACACATAATAGTAAATATAAATATAAATAATGTAAGTAAATAAAAACAAATATGTTTAAGTAGCTTCCTACTTAGTCATAAATAAAATAAACTTCCTATTAATTCTAGTATTTATAATAATTATGTTTTTATAATTTATTTTTATGAATTTTCTTATAATAATTATTGGTATGTAATTAATTAGTTTCCAGCAATTTCCCACAAAGAATTAAAAAAAAAAAAGTTTGGTCTTCTGCATTCAAGTATTGCTTTGACCTTTTTTTTACACAATGGAAAAAAAAAGACAAAAGGGGAAAAAGAAAAAAATAGAAAAAATTAGGAGAGTTCATCTGGTTCTTAAAAATCATGAAAAAGCCATTTTGGCCCAGTTCAGATTGACAGAAACCTTGATAGCCTTTATGCAGACTAATAAATTTTTTAAATCTAACATTTATTGCTCATTCATGCTTCCCAATAATGAAGATTTCACTAATTATGTCCACTAAAATGAATTGCACTACACCCACCTTACACAACAGGATGCAGATGTGCTACTGCCTAATGTAAATACGGGGGGGATGTATATATGCATGTGTGTGTCTATATATAAATATATATATATTTATCAAGGTACCATTTTAACTACAGGAATGCTCCTCTTTAAGAGGAAAAGCAGTGAAAGCAGCTGCTGTTAGTCAGAGCTGAACGAAAATCCATCCCTGAGATGTTTTATCAGTGGTTGTTTTTGCATCTGTGGGTTTTGGGCGTTTGCATTTTCACGAGGTTTCTTCTTCTCAAGCTGAAGTGGAGAAACTGTGAATTCCCTCAGCAGGGGGTGAGACTGGGAAAAAATATTTAGGAAATTGAATGGGGAAGGAGAGGATTTCTCCTTTTTGCAAAGGAAGTTTTTATTAGTTGTTTAATCTTCTTCTAATTTAAAATGGGGTCCAACACTGACTTTTTCGGGGGGAGTGTGGTAACTCACAAAGAAGAAGAAACGTTGCCAGTAGCTACAAATGGGATGGTTTAAAAAAGCACACGACCCAAAGGAAACAGCCAACACACCAAACTATTAACAGCAGCTGGTAAATCTGTGCTATTCCACAGCAGCCCTCTCATTGGAACAGTACTGAACAGCCTTATTCAAACAAAACAATTTCCACGCAAACATATGAGTAGTTTGTTTCTTTTTAACTCAAATATCATGAAAACAGAACCATTAAATGCTTAAAATCCAGTGCATGCAAAATTGGGGCATTTTTGAAAAGAAAACACATCCATGAAAAAATTAAAAAGAAAATTTTAAAAAAATTAAAAAAAATTAAAATTAAAATAAACTCCTTTTATTGCTTGAGATGCTCATCTCTAAAACTAAGGATTCCACAACAGAATTTCTCACCCTACTAAACTGATAACAAACCCAAATGCCAGTGCAAATGAAGAGGACAAATAAAACTGATCTCACTCCTACAAAGACCTATAAAGTCCTGCTGGGATGTGGCTTTGACTTTTTTTTTATAAATGGAAACTCTGAGTAATCCATCTCAAAACAGTTGGGAATACACTACAACACCTTAGTCAATTCTGTGTAGTGGAACTCCAACAGAAAATCAGAGCAGTCTTTTCTCCTTAGAACGAAATAAATAGCATTTCTGTAGCTCCTGGGGAAAAATAATTAGACTCATTCAGAGCACACATTTCTTGTATAATAATGCAAAAGAACAAGAAAAAAAATTCAACAATTTAGTCCACTGGCTGTGAGCAGGGGGAAAGGTAGAGAAATGAGTGCCCATTTTCTGTTGACTTTTAATAGAGGAGCACCTATTTCTACACATGCCTTTGAAAGATGTTTCCTTTCCAGGTAATTTACAAAATCATACTAAATCAGTTCTGAGACTGGAAATAAAACAGCAGTAAAAATGTCTCAAACATTTAATAATAAACCTGATGAACGACAATATAGCCACCTCTCAGACAGTGCGAAATACAAAAATGGACACTCAATAACATTATTTTCAGGTCTGGATTCCAAAAATATGCATATTTACTTAAAACGTTGATTCTTTTCCAGTGCACAGCTCAGATTAAATGCCAGAAAACCTCAAGAACTCAAAGGCCTTGTGAATATATGAACAGTTGCACTGCCAGGCATAATTGTTTTCTGATGCATAGCTGGCTGCCATTTAGCACATGCCCTGGTAGAAAAGGTCACTACTTATAAAAAATTCCTCACATCTTCCATTAAAGCAGGCAGCAGAGCACAGCAACACAAAAATGTATTAATACATTTATTTTCTGGAGCAGCTTGCCTTCAGTTTCACCAGGCAGAGCTGTCCTTAAAATATCACCATATTAATTAACCAGGACATCAATGACAAGAAAACCAACACCAGAATGAAAAGGTTTAAGGTATTCCTGAACATTAATTAACCACGCCTTTACTCAGTTTCAGTAGTAGCTCATCAAGTAAACAATTTAAAACCTGTTTCCCTGGATGCCTTTGAAAATTTTGAGGGGTTGAAATGAATTGTGATTTGGTACTACAGAGTGTGACAAGTTTAGGAAGAGGTTATAGGGGACAAAAAGGTGAGCATCACCTCAGTTTATTTTTACATAACTGCCTTGGAAGAGTGAAAACTCAGCAGTAGCTACAACGATGGTGTTTAGACACTTATCACAAAGGCTTTTGACACAGAGACAGATATAAATTATAAGGTTTGCATGGAAAAAGATTTCACTGAGGGATGGAAGGAAGGCTTTTACCTCACTGAAGTGAGAAGTTATTTACTAAGCAGTCAGGTGGGAGAGAGAGCTCCTGGTGAAATAAAGCAGCACACACACATTTACACAAGGGAAGCAACTTCAGCACAGAGAGAGTCACACTGTCTTGTCTCTGCAAGGACAGAGCTTCAAGGACTCAGGTATGAAAAAATAATTTTGCCTGCCTGTAACTTTGTCCAGAACTTTGTTTTGTCTCAATTAAGTTGCCATCCCTTTTTTGTTAAAAACCTTGGTGTGCTGGAGCCATCATTTAAAAGCAGTAGGTTACTGTGTCTTTGCTGTTGCACTGAGAACGCTCCAGCCACACACAGAATTTTAGTTTTCTGCTTCCCAGAGCATTCTGTTTGCTACAACCCAGAGTTTAGCCCATATCACTGGCACTTATCACTCCTGCCAGCAGACAATTGATTGACTCTATGATTATATCTTTAATATGGCTCTTAGATAATCCCAGTATTCAGTACAATCTCAGGGTCAAGGGCATACCTGTGCTCTTCTCCACACGATATGCAATGAACTTCTAAGACTCTTCTAAAAAGCAAACATAAAATTACTTCCTATAAAACCTGTGTAAGAAAGCTTTGAACTATCACAGTCCCACTTGGGGTTTTCTTCCCCTTTCCCTTGTTTTCTGTGACCTTTTCTGAAGCCTTCCCAAATTCATTGATGCTCCACGCTCCTGACACCATGTGATGTTCATCCCTTTCCTTAATGACCAAGCAGAGATGAGGAGAATAGCAATGTGCTTAATGTTCAGCAGGAATTTATAACTACACCATCAAGTCAGTCATGACCTTACAAATTCCCATCAGGAGCTCCCTGGGACTTGCAAAAGAATTCATTTCCAAATACATTGTCTGCTATGTTGTCTCCTTCAAATATTATGCTACCCTTGCTTGGCTGCTGAATTTTACTGTTATTGAAGTAGCAAGTAAAAGACTACAAAGTTCGATCCTGACTCAAAATAGAAGACAAAAGTCCTGTTATTGCTGGGTTTTGTGGATATAATTTAAAGTAACACTACAGCCTTCATATAATACCTCACATTTGTATTATTTGGATATGGCATTTCCCTATGATAGAGACTCTAAGTGCACACAACCAAGGCCTTCTCTTTTTTTTTGTCTGAGCAGAAGAAGCTGGGACAAAGCAGAGCAGTCCTGAGTCCATCAGAATCAGGAGACAGCCCAAGAACAGCTCATTCCAGCACAGGGGATCTTCAACATCCCTCTTTCCATTTCAGCAGGACAATTCCTCTAAATCAAGGAGTTCATTCCCCTTCCCTTCTTGCCTTTAAAAATCCCATCAATATAGAATCGACATATTCATTGATATATATATATATATGTATATATATAATCCTATCAATATACTGCTCTAAACAGCAGCCACACCCTGTGTATGATGCCTGACAGGTTGATTGAATTGGTGAATTAAGTCCAGCTGCAAACAGAAAAGCTGTGATCTATGGACAGATAAATGCACTCTCAACAGCTTATTGTTGTAATGGAAATGGAGCA
>VXBR01006888.1:7272-52179 GCA_013400215.1 Cisticola juncidis
CCCCCTCCTTCCCCGCCGCGGAGCCGCTGGCTGCGGAGGAGCGCGGGCTCGGCGGGGCTGGCTGGCCCTGCCCCCGACGGGCGCTCCCGGCTCCCTCCGGAGGGAAGCGCCCGGCTGGGCACGAAGGAGCTGGAAAGCCCGGGCTCTTGCTGGGCAGTTAAAATGCTCCTGACCTGGGGTGTGCCCACTTCTCCCGCCCTGGCCAGAGGCTCCGGGGGGCTGGTGCCCTCAGCACCGTCAGCTCCGGCCGTCGGGAGCGGCCGCGGGCGGGGAGGGGAGGCTCGCCCTGGCCGCGCTTACCGGCGGTGGCAGGAGCGGGGGCTGGGCCCCGGCGTTCTGTGCTCTTCGGCCTCCTGTGACCTGAGCCTGGGGAGACAAATGCCTCCATCCTCCCCTTCCTCTCCTGGGCTCTTCTGAACATCTGCTCCGGAAGACGGGACACTCATTTCATTTAAAAAGCAAAGTAAAGTGTAGAGCCATGGACGATCCCCGCAGAAAGCCGAGGATGGAGATGCCTGTGGCGTGGGTTTTCCCTCACTGAGCACAGAACCACCAGAGTGTCCCCTGGCCGCTGATGGAGGAAGTGTCCTGCAGCTCGGGCTGCCCGGGCTGCCTCGCCAAGGCCGCAGAGGGACGGGCTGGGGCAGCCGTGCGGTACCACCCGAAACTCTCCGCACCTCATCCCCCGGGAGCAGACGCTCCTCGGACCCAGCGCGGGGCTCAGGCATCACTGTGCCGAGTCTGTGCCATCAAGTTTACAGTTTGGAGGCAAGCGAGTGGGCGGGTTGCTCTTCCCTCTCCGGGACGGGAGCCGGGCAGCCCCGACACACCGAGGCTCCCCCAGGAGCCGCCTCTGCTGCGCGGGCCGTGTGGGGGTGCGGAGCCGTGCCCAAGCGGCAGCTGAGAGGGCTCCAGCCCGCCAGGCAGGGCGCGGGGCCCGTGTGTTCTCTTAGCCTTTTAACCAAGGGCTCCTGAGGGGAAAACCGCGCTGCTTCCCATCCTTCCCGCAGCGCCCGTCCCGCCTCACAGCGCCCCCTCCGAGCCCTTCCCGCCGCGGCCCGCAGAGGGCGCCGGGCACCCGGGGAGATCCGGCGGCGCGAGGGGCGGAGATCCACGGAAAAGTCCCGAAATCCCGCGGCAGGGCGGTGCCAGGCGGCGTGCGAGCGGGAAAAGCTGACCTGCCGCCACCTCTCAGCGCGGGGAGCCCTGGCTGCCGGTGTTGGTGGAGCGGGACGGGTGGGAGAGGGGTGCCGTGGCTGCCGTGTCCCGTCACCCTGGCGGTGCGAGGCTCGGAGGCGGCGGGGATGGCGATGGACCAGCTCCCTCACCGCCTCCCAGCTGCTGTCAGGGTGCTGCCGAGCGGGATGCGGCACCTGAGCTGCGGGCTGCCTCTCATCTCCCACATCCGCGCCGGCATTGGGCAGAGTCGTCATCCCCAAGAGCTTAACAAAAAGCAAAACCAAGCCCCCCTTTTGAAAAGGAAAAAATTAGTCGAAGCAGATTGCCAGGAAAAGAAACAGCCCTGAAATTATTCCAGCACTACCTGTCCAATGGCTCTGTCTGTCTCTGGAAAAAAAAAACCCGGTAATATTCCAGGTAATTCAATTTCACTACTTTGGCTCACTGGGAAAAATACTCACTGCTATTAGACAATTAAATAGTGGACTCTGAATTGAACTGTAGGTGTCTGGGAAGAGTATCACAGTCTTTCTGGGAAGGTACAATAACAATTCTGGTAGAGTCACATCAAGCCCTTGTGAAACCCACTGTAGATAATGAGTTCCCAAGGGACCAGCTCAAAGCTGAACAGAAGAGAGAGAGCACTTGCTAATATATGCTCATGCATAATTCATATCAAGCAGATATAAATGCAGACATTTAAGTCTGACATATTAGCCTGGTTGAACAAATATGCACTACGTTTACTTTGAGCTGATTTGGAATGTCAGTTCACTTACAAATATATGCAGGATTGGACAAATGGAGTGAGAGAGAGTGTACACGTGTGTATATGTGTGACAACCAAGCTCCCTAGTTGTGCTCATGAACAGACAGAAAAGCAATGCCATATGAAATGGAATAAAGAAAACAAGAATGATGTCAAGTTGTTAAAGTCAGCTGCATGATCTATAGCCTGGGTAATTGACTTTTGAATGCTGGATTTTCCAAACTGAATTCCTTAATACCTGTATGTACAGTCCTTGGTGATTATTTTCTGACTTATTTTTTTCTTCAGTGAAAGTTTGAAGTTGTAGGAGAATTTCTGTCCCTGATAAATACATGTCAATTTAAGGCATTTTAGAATTGTTTAGAGCAGAGATAGAAGACCAGAAAGCCTGTTCAGCATGAGCAAATATGGCAGCAGGACTCTGAGGTGAGTTATCTGCAGAAACTCAGACTGTGTATTACTTTACTTATTGTTATGGCACAAAAGGAAAGAACTGGGATTTAATTTGCAATGACGTCTAGGTTCCAGGTCCAGTGTTTTTGTCAGGTGTTGGGCTTAGGTGTGTGCCATGGATTGTTGAGTGGCAGCCACAGGAGGGCCTTGTGCCACCATCACAGGTGGGGTGAGACAGAGGCTGCCCTAACACAAGGCTTCAGCCTTAGATCACCAGCTTTAGCTGCACCAGAGCTTGAGCAGTATTGCAAGCATCCAAGTAAATATGCAAAACAAATTTGAACCTAAAGCAAACCCTGCAATGCAGTAAATGCTAATATAGATACATCCCTGAGGAGGAAGCTGAAAGATGCTATAGTTTAGATACTGCAGGCTTTTAAAAAATTGTTTTCTGGCAAGAGTCTGTTAAAAGGTTTGAGTTTCTCTAACCTTTCCCCTGACAATCAAGACACCTCTATCCTCAATAGCTTTCTCTGTTTATCTGCCAAAGGTTTTCTCTTGTTTAGCTGAGGTGGCAAAACAGTGTGTGTGGTTAAGCATACATTTTGTGCTGTGCCAGCACAAAGCTGTAAGTTTTGGAGCAAGAAGGCAGCATGAGAACAGAGGGATGGAGAGACTTCCTTATGTCTGTCCTGCAATGGGGATGGCTGGGACAAGCCATGGTGCTGATGTCCCAGTCCATCTGCTGAGAGCTGGAGCAGAGCCTGCCCGTGAGCACCGGAGCAGCAGCGAGCTTGGAGAGGCAGCCTTGGAGATATCCTGAGGGACAAGGGGCTTCATGTCCAGGTGCATGACAAGAAATACATTCTTTGGTTTCTAAGTATTACATTTTTTGCTGATTATCACTATGCAGGGGTTTTGTACTTCCATCTGGACCCTGACCCTTGTAGGTAATATTCTGTGCTATGTTCAATCAAATTAATGCTTTTGTTTTTATTTTCTTTTTTTCCCTCTTTTTTTTTTCCTCTTTTTTTTTTTTTTTAATGTGAAGATGAATGAGGATTTGGAGGATAGCAGGGAAGGGAATGGTATTGTTTTCTGGAATTAACAGATGAATCAGTGAACAGATTATTAGGACCAACTGCATGAATTCTAGATGTAAAATAGAGAATCTATTTTAAGACAGCACATTGTTCTGCTATTTCTGAGGGTATCTATTCAGACATTAAATTTTGGTATTTTGTTTTTCCAAATATTTTTAATTTTAATTTAGTCATTTCTATGTAAATGCTTTCATGGTAGTCTATTTTCTCCTGCTTGCAAGAAATGTAAACTCTGCTTAGAGACAACCCAAAAACTAAGAGAGAAATTTTGGTTTTGGGCAAGTGACCAGAGTAAGGGATCTGGATCCTCTGGAGAGTTCTGACTTCCTTTCACAGAGCAGTGCCTCAAACTAATACATTAGTCCCTGACTAATATACCTAAAGAAGGGACCCATAGAAGCAGAGCTGGTGCTGAGGATGTTTGAACGCTCACAGACTGCTCTGCGATGGAAACAAAAAAGCATGAAGTGGGAATAATCATAGTAAAATAAACTCACTTGGGTTGGAAGGGAGCTTGAAGACCATCTTGTTCCAACTCCCTTGACATGGGCAAGGACACCTCCCACTAGCCCAGGTTGCTCAGAGCCACATCCAGCCTGGCCTCGAACACCTTCAGGAGTGGCACAGCCACAGCTTCTCTGGGCAACCTGTGACACTGCCTCACCAGCCTCACAGCAAAGAAGTCAGTTTCAAAAGTGTACTCCTGCTGTGAACTAGGTGCACTAGTGCAAATTCACGGATTGTAATTAGAATTACCCATTATCATGCAGTTGTGTGAAGAAGAAAAATAAGAGGAAAAATCCCTTTTCCAAGGAGAAGGGTTGGATTTTTTAGAAAATCAGGTTTTAACCAGTGTCCCATGAAATTCAGACAGTTGGTATGCAAGCTCTCTGTAGATCAATGAAAAACTTACTTGTGTGATATCTTTTAATTTTGTTCCCTGTAGTTTCCAGAAGCTATGGCAAAGTGGAACAGAAAAAACCCCGCCACATTCGATGAGTCCGCCCAATCCCAAATCACTTGCTTTTTCATATGTTTTTTGTGTGTTTGTTTGTTTTCCTCTCTGAAAGACCAGATTGATCTTCTGTGAGAACTTGCTGTATGTATCTTCCAAACTGATCACAGTATAGGGGCTTTTGTGCAAGGTGAAAACTGGAAACAGAAATCAATGTGCTAGCTAAAAATAACACTGATATGTGAAGTGCTAGCAAATTCTCTGTGTTTTCAGAAATACTTTGAAAGTTATGTTGGAGCTTCTTTTGCTTGTTGTTACCTCAGATACATGTCATGCAGGAGAGCCCTTGGCCTTCTCCAGAGAAGATTCTAACAGACCTTGAGTCCTCTTCCATTCAGATTTGAAGTACCTGAGGTACTGGAATCTGATGGCATTGTTTATGGCTTAGACAATTATACTTTATTCCATAATTAATATTTCCTCTTATGACTTGTAGGAAAAGCCAATGCAGAACACTCCAACGTACATATTGTTATGTTATTATAAAAATAGACTACTACAGAAAGGAAATACATGGTACCTCTTGCACCTTTCAAAATACTTTGTGCTTTTTGTATGACCTCTTCACCTCTCTGTCTGGAACTGGACAAAATCGTCCTTTCCATTGTGTGGCATTAACAGAATGCTGTAGGAGACACTGTTTGCTCCACACTACTATCCTTGGAAAGGGGAATATTTCTCTAATAAAATTTGTCAAACAATTTAAAACCTAAAAAAGGAAGTTCTATAAATAACAAGTACAATGTTTTAGCATTTTGTCTTCCAAATATTTGCGCGTTTTCTTCTATGCTAAAACTAGAATCAGGATGTAAGAATAGCAAAGTAATTTGACACTGGTCAGACTGGACAGCCAATAAGGGCTTTTTAGTGTCCTTCAGAAGAGAGTGTTTCTGTTTGATGTGTAAGTAGACAGGACAGCTAGAGCCTTGTTATTTCATTTCTGCTTTTAAATTATTCTTCTCAGTATGGAAGCAAATTGAATTTACCTAGATGCAAAATATTAATTGTTATTCTGACAATTCCTGTTTAAATAGAAATGCCAGAAACATCCATGGAAGGTGTAAGTGCTACACAGTTGTTTTGATTGGCTAGAATGGAATAAAAAAATAACAGTGTTCTTTGGACACGAACTCTGATTACCTTGCAGTGAGCTGAAGAAAGGAATTTGATCTAAGAGTGTTGTAAACAAGATACTTAGAAGTCCTACAAATTGCCCACGGGATGAAGCCAATATTCCCCACTTCTGACAAGGGTGCTCTAATATTGATGGCCCAGCAATATCTCTTTGATGTTGTGAGGGAGGGTTACATGTCATGTGCCATGTCCAACACTTACCTATTTGTGTATTACCATGTTCAGAAACACCAACCTCTGTGACCACCATGTCATAATCATAACCTTCAGGAGGCCAACTTATTTCAACCTGTCCAACATCTTCAGACTGTGAGGAAAAGGAAACAGTTAAATCAGAACTCTTTAAAAAAATCTCCCGACTGTCCCTTAGTGAGTGAGCCTTCCCTGAAAAAAGCAGATGAAATGCTTCTAAATTTTCTGAATTATTAAATATAAATGTATATTGAAAGCACTGGGGGCTAAGAACACATATAGATGTATACTTTGATGATCTTAAAGGTCTTTGTCAGCCTTAATGATCCTGTGAATCCACAACACACAACAATTATCACCCAGACAGAACAAGTAAAGCTAAGGGGAATGATTCTTTGGAAGCAGACAACCTTGATATGTGCTGCTTACTGTTAGGGGCAGCCTGCTGGAACTGAGCTGAGCTAGGGGTGCCAGGCACCTGCTCCAGTTTGTGTTTGAGAGGAGCAGACTGGGTGTCCCCTCGTGCAGCCATCACGCCTTTGTCCTGATCCGACTGACGGTGGTGGGTGCCTGCATGGTGATGTACCTTCCATATTTTTTGGGATTCAGTGACATGATCGAGCTGCTCTCATGATTGCTGGGGTTCTGCCTGAGGACACAGTTCTTGGGGAGATAATGCTAGTCGGGGGACAGCAATGCAGATGGTTTATAACCATCAACCTCGCAAGAGCTCTACACATTGTCCTCTTGTTCTAGCAGTACAATAGAGCACCCACTGTTTGGATGTGTGTACTTAAGTGGTTCTTGGCTACCTGGTCAGGATAACCCATACCTGAAATGCTCATCCATGCCAGTGTAGTGCTGGATCTGATGATGCTCTTGTTGGACATGCCACCAGCTGGCATTGTTGGGCTGGCATTATGTGACATCCTCATAAAGGAGTTCAGATCGTTAACAATGTGCTCTCAGGTCCTTATTTCAGGGAGAATTGTGTCAAATCCTAGGACACTACTGAACATAAAGCCCACACTTCACATTAATGAATGTCTAATGCTCCAGATATATTTTAATGTAACAGAGAGATAAGCTCAGGTTGGTTTGTTGGTTTTGTCTAAAAAAACTCTTCACTCTTATGAGTTTGAGTCACTATCCTGAACTGTTCCAAAGACAATCATTTAATCTTTAAAAAATGCTCCTAATATAATTGTTAGAACTGCACAATAAAACTGAAATGTAGATCTTCATGTATGTACAATAGTACATTTTTTGTATTTGTAAGCAGGAATAATTCCTGAATACTTATTTATCTGGTGATTTTTTATTCACTTGTTTATATTTTTATTGCTAATCAAAACAAAGGGATAAGAATGTTTCAAATGAAACAAATTAAATTGATCATGTTTTATGACAATCATGCTCTTGCTAGAAAGACAAAATTTGGCTTTTTTTGTACAAATTAACTATTTATGATGTACTTTGATTTTCATTATTTTTATTTTGCTTTCCCTAACTGTGATGTTCAACAGTGAACTGTGTTTCTGTCCACGCCCACAAGCATGGCTTGGATATATTACAGTTCTTCAGTGATGCTACAGTTCAGCAAAATTGTAGGACATTATTAACCTTGTCATGTGCTTATGTTAGGAATAATACAGCAGTTCATCAATGTCTGCAATTGTAAAAGTTTTGCAGGGCTTTTAGCTGTATATGTTCTCCTCTGTTCCTGGGGATACTTATTGTTAGGCTGGATTTAGGGTGTTTTCTTCCAAGCACAATATTGTGCAAGAAAACAAACATTCAATATTCATGAGACAGACCCATAGACTAAAGAAACTGAAGAACACCCTCCTAACAATAACTCCTTGGGAAGATAAATACAGTGTACGTAGCATCATGCATTATGCACTTTGTCTAATATACTGCCGAATTACAGGGCAGAGAATCGATAGGTACTTCTGTTGTGCCCTTTTAGGGACAGACAGAATCATACATCCTAGCCAACTACTTGTCTGTAAGACCTTACACTGCAAAGAATATCTACTCATATGCATTTCTCATAAGGCCACTGAAAGCTGTAACTCTTGCAGAAGTCCCTGAAAAGATTTGAGCACCTCTAACTATGGGCCTGTGAGCCACAGGAGAGAATCTCTGAATTGTCCATGCTCACAGTGGCTCTAGTGCATTTTCACATAGCTCCTTGCTAGAAAGCTCTTATTGTCCCCTTTCCTTTTCTAAAATCAAACACGATGTTTGTGTTTTATAGAAATATTTTTCGTAGTTCTTTGACTTGCTTCTTAACTTTATTAAAAGCAGGCTAATTAGAGGGAAAATGTCACATGCACTGATATAATTTCCTAACACAGTGAAATGTACTAAGTGGAGAGAAATGGAAGGAAGATCTTTATAGGTGAGATTGGTACTTCTTGCTAGCCCAAGGATGATGAAGCTCATCTTTTTCTCACAGAAAAGTAATGATTTTTCTTCTTTTGATCTTGCAAAGTTGTTTTCTGTCAATCACGAATAATCTGCTTTGTCCCTGGTACAGACTACTGAACATAATGCCAAACTGTGCTCTCCATCCTTAGCTTAATATGTCTAGAATTACTTGTTAGTCAAAGCTTAAGAAGAATGGGTATCACTGCCACATCCAGGCTGTACACAACTTCTGCACA
Organism: Cisticola juncidis; assembly: GCA_013400215.1. Taxonomy (NCBI): domain Eukaryota; kingdom Metazoa; phylum Chordata; class Aves; order Passeriformes; family Cisticolidae; genus Cisticola; species Cisticola juncidis. The sequence continues at coordinate 15,730 of VXBR01006888.1, forward strand.
TATAAATCTGCACAATTTGGGTTTCCATCTCCTACTCTGCTTTAAAATGTGATCTTGGCTTCTTGGCTTTGAATGAAGTCCATACATAGGAGCTGGGTAAGGACTGTAGATGCCAAGCTACAGAAGACATATGTCTGCCACTTCTAAAAAGTAAAAAATTGAAAAGGCACCCTTGTCCTTTTGTATTACATTGTTCCTATGCTCAAAAGAATATAAGGCTGATTTCATGTGGCTCTCCACTCTTTCTGGTTGCTGCAGACTGCTTCCTTTGCAATCTCCATATGGAACACAGCCATCTCACTGAGAATTTTAGGTTCTTTTCTAGAAACCAGTAAAATTTTATCAAACCATATTCTGAGGCATCATTATGAATTATCCAAGCCAATTGTTATAGGATCAAACACTGCACTAGACTGGAGTCAACAGATGATTCCGGAGTAAGTTTAAAGTTCAGCTAAAACAAGATTTGTTCCTCTTCTTTCTACACACACATTTTGCTCTGTTTAATTTGGGATTTGCCTGGGTTAGATAGTAAAATTATTATTTTTTCTGTAACAGGATATGAATGACTGAATATGATAAATAATGAAATATCTTGTAATTGTATCTACATGAATATTTCATATTCTTAGAGCTGTGAATTTATGCTGTGTTTGAAAATTCTCAGAAGTATCTAACAAAACTTAATTGTTTGCGTTTGCTCCATCCCCCTCATACTGATGACACAAGTCCTTGGCTGCTGGAGATCACACCATTTTTCAGAAGTTCAGTGTGACTACAAACACATGGAAAGCCGAGGAACAGGCTGTGAATCTTCACCCTTTCCTTGCAAATTCTGTAACAGTGGATGTAGAAGGAAGTGAGTTAAATTGGTCTTGTCTTTCACTTTGGAAATCTGCTTTCCTTCTTTATAGTATTCATGCAGTGATCAGCTACAGCAGAGGCTAAATGTGAATCCTAGCAGTTAAGCAATGTGCCAGGAATTACACATACTCTGAGACTGAGAGATAAGGAACTAGTGCTAGCTATGTTCTCAACCCAAAATGGGTAAAAGCATTTTCTTCAGCAGTTACTTTTTGAGTAACTGGAAATTTATATATAGACCAAATGTATGGATTTGATAATGAAATGTATTTCTCATCTTCAAGGAAGGGATAAAGGAAAAACTGGAAAATCAAAATGATGTTTGTGACGGTGGATTTCAGTTATCTTTGGGAATTCATGGGGTGTTTTGTGAGGCTCAGATCTCAAAGAAAAACAAGATGAAGTTAACCCACAACTCTTTGATGGATTAATATTAAGGGTAAAGTGGTAAAATAAATGTGGAAATAAACCAACTTGGTTAAATTGTAAGTTCTTCACTGAACTTTAACACAAGGAATAAAAAAAAAGAAAAGTTGGAGTGCAGGTCAGAGAGCTGGGACAAGTCTTAAAGTACACCATGGGTAGGCAGGGATAAAGGTATCAGAAGGGTCAGTGAACAGAATGTGATGCATTTAATGAGGGACATGAAAATAACTGGAAATCACTTGAAAAGTACAGTAATTATAAGACAAAGGGCAAGAAAAGTTTGTGCACTACTGGCTCTGAGGATAAATACGCTAAAAGGATAAAAAATGTTAAAATGTTTCTTTTGTATCAGTTGTCACTTGTAGCTCAATAGCAATCTTTCACAATTAACACTAATGACAACTGGAGACGATCTAAGCCTTTAAGGGGGTACACCAGGCCAGATCACCTTAGATGTGCCCTGATATTTTAAGACTCATGGCAAGATTTTCCTCTGTTGAACAAGCAACCAAAGCTGTTTCAGTAATCTTGCAGGTTTGTGAGTGACAGAGGACATACCAGATGACTGAAACAAAACTAAATGTAGCGCTTCTCTTGCTGGAGGACAAGAAGACTTGGGGATTTATAACTTAACTTTAGTTCCCAGAAAAAGTACTACTTCTGCTAAAGTTTTGTAAAAACCTAGACAATAATGAGGCAAATAAAAGCCTCCCCCCTCTTGTCATCCCTCCAACTCCCTGCAAATGCAAGAAAAATAAGTGTAATTTAAAATGTGAAGGCAGGATCTGACTCTACACAAATAATTGGTTATAGCAAGCCATGTAATTCTGCTTTCTAGCAGAAAAGCAGAATTACAATTCCGTAAGCATCATTAAAAATTTCTGTAGTTTCCGATGTGGAAACTACTAGCATCTTATCCAACAGAGCTGGCACTTAGAACAAGCTTCCTGGACTGTCTTGTGTAAGATCATGGTAGTGGTTTCTTTCTGGACAATGTCTTCCTTTCTTTGATTTTTATGTCTGTTTCATATTAAGTGTTGCCAGCTTGGTTTTAAATGCAGAAAGAGTTCCACACCCAGGAGCATGTGTTCAGGTTTCTTTCTGTGCGTGTGTGTGTGCAAAGAATACTGAAGCATATATAAAGAGGAAATCTGCATTCAGATATTATCTGCTATTGAACAGAGGATGTGCCACCAAGCCTACAATCGATGTTTATTGAAGGAAAGGATAAATATTGCATGATGTTCCAGTCATTGACAGAGCAGCCTCGTTCTATTTAATAAGCAGAGGAGGTTCATAGTGTTTGCCCAGCCATTTCCCTGGATACCTTTTTTTACTGGGCTTTGTCACAAAGTTACTTTATTGCTTCTTGTCGTGTTAAGGTCCTACCTTGTCTTGTCTATCCTCTGACTGGAATACATTCGTCAGAAGATCAGCTGCTATGAATCAATGGACCTGCAGGGAAAACTGCTGCAGAACATTGATTTACAACAGCTGAATATTGGCTCTTAGTCCTCACAAATTGCTGATGTCATAAACTATTAAGAAGGCAAATTTAAAAAAAAAGTATTCACAAAACAGACTGGAAAATCGCACAACCATGCTAATTTTATTTAATAGAAAATGTGAAAAAAAAAAGTTTAGCATGAAATGAAGACAAGACATAAAAGGAGACAAGATGATTATTTTAGGAGAGTGATTATTCCAAATGATAAGAATAGTGAACAATGCCATGATTTGGTCATTTACATGAGGTTTAAGAAACCTCTGGTTTTCAGCTCTTGTTTCAAATCAAATACAATGCATTTGGAACTTTCTGTCCATTCTCCCCTAATGACCTAGCTGCAGAGCTATTATGTTACTTTGTCTTTCTCCAAATTCCACCCTGGATCTCAAGCATTTTAATGAAAAGCAATGTTTCCATAGGCGTCGTTTTTGACCAAACAGCATTTTTCAGTGGGAAAGTAACTTGGAAAGTGGGAAGTAATTATCTCTACAGTGTAGTCATTATTTTTTTTGAGCTCTAATTGTATCCAAATCACAGCTTGTGTAAATCTGGTTTGAAGCACTGTATTTTTGCTCCAAAGCAAGGAAAAATCTGCACAAATCACCAAACCCCCTCATTAGACTCCAGTCTCTTACCCAAACATCAAAATTAGTCATAGAAGGATTGATTATGTCTTTGTGCACTGAATTCTTTTTGTCTGCCACTGAAAAATAAAGCAGGATTTGTACCCTTCCTGCATTGATACGAATACAGATCTTCCCCTAGGGTGGTTTAATAAATATAGCTGTGAAAGGAATTTTCTAGGACAGCTTTCCAGTTTGTGTCTCAGCTCAGTAATTTTCTTCCCCCCTTTTTTTGGAAGGTAAAACTAAAGGTAACCAGAAAAAAATTATGTTGCATTTCATTAGTAGGTGAGAAGATTCTGTTTGAGTACCTGATTAATGAAGGACAATGAGAGATTCCAGCAATCTGGTGTTCTCTAAGGGCTGCAGTTTGTGGGCACTTTGCACTGGACTGATATAGTGCAGAAATGGGAATGTATTCTCACTTACCTGTAATGAGAGGTAAGTGGAACTTGCTTTCTCATTCTCTCTCTTACTGAAAGAAGCTTCTTAGTTTATCAGTCCTGATCTAAGTACTAGGCCCTGTCTGATGGTTTCATTTCTCATTTGCTTTTCAATTCATTCACAATCAGAATGAAAGTCAGGATTAAACAAAATGCAGTCCTGCCCTTTTCACAGGCTTCTCACTGTTTTAAATCTGTTGCCACACACTTTTAGTCTTTCTTTCCTGGAGAAGTTAGAATTTGGTTCCTATCTGTAAAATAATAAGGAAAAGCATCTCTGTTTGGGGTTTTCAAGACTTTACGAATTGGGGTATTAGAAAAATCAATGTTGTACAGAAGAGGCCTCCCTTTCTTAGTTAATAATACATCTTTTAGGGTTGACTGTGGACCCAATATGTTTGTAAGCAAGAACAAAAATACATACATGCCCACACAGAACTTCCTTTGAAATGAAATGAGATGATGAAGGTGGAGAATTTGGGAATCAGATAGATAAGGGGTTCATAGCTAGACCTTTTTGATGAGTGGAGTGAATTCTGGTTTTGTTTGAATGCTGAGGGTTTCGTTTATTTGCCCAATAAAATGGTGATGGTATTAGGTGGGTAACTAGAGACCCCTTGCTAAGATTAGAGTGCTTTTTTGTTAAGTTCCGGTAAAACATATGCAAGAGAGAAAATAAATATCCTAGGCAGCTCACAACAAGACTAGGAAGAAAATCTATGTTACTTCAGGGGTCAGGAATTGAACAGAGACCTGAGTGATATGTGAAGTTCACATGCTAAATGAGATAGGTTTTGTGAGATTAAACAAAAAACAATCAGTGAGCACAAAAAGGAAATTTGTTTTTAAAAGATTTAAAATAAATCAGAAAGTGAAAACAAATCTACCATCAGTAAAAACAAATCTCCTAAGATCATGAAGCTGAAGAAAAAAACCCACCTTGTTAGCTTAAATTGCATTTAGCCACAACTGCAATACCTGAGCCTCTCTCTTTCCCCCACCACTTCTCTGCCCTTGTGATGGTGGTGACCATGTCAGTCTAAAGACCTCCACTGAAAACCAGGTTTGGGCAAGAAACAAGGAAGGCTCTTTCCATCCCTTGAGATGAAACAAGCTAGAAACAGAGAGATCCTGACAAAACTCTCACTGGGGCAATTTCTGTTCTCATTGCTGTTCATTTTATTTTTTCACCTTGGGGAAATGAAAAAAAGACAGATTTGATGCCATTGAAAGGCATGACTGTGCACCTTAGAGTGAGGCCTATCCTCACGTGCTGTTTGGTGTACATTGTTATTTTGCCTCATTAATACTCCACTGTGCTGTAGATTGCAGACTACGATGGGACAGTGTGTGAGTAATTTTGAAAGCCAAATGTTTTCCTGCAGAAGTGGATATTACCTTACATGTATCTGCATCTGCTGTAATTGTAATTCCAGTAATTGTAAGCCACAGCACAAATCTTTTGATGACTTTGGTTCTGTATCATGACATTCCCTTAGAGGATTTACAGGATTACCCCAGTTTACTGACTTAGAGTGCAAGTATTACAGTAACAGTACTAATACTGCTATAACTCTTTCTGGAACACTGGAGTAGTTCTGCTCTTGAAATCACTGAGTCTATAATTAATTCCATTGTGTGGTAAGTATGCTTTAGTTACTGTGTACCGTACGGCACCCGAGAAAAAGATGAGCGTTTTGAAATGTAGCATGTGTAGGGAATGTAAAATTGTTATTAATCGTGTATTTTTCATGTGCTAAACTCTATGTTTGATATATTTAATTCTACACTCTAAGTATGAAGGCTTGCAGGCAAAACAAATGCTGATTTCTGTGTTTGCAGCCTGATCCATCCAATGGCATGAAGAAAAGGTTAGTTTTCAGTGCTTCTTTGTTGTAACACTGGTCTGAGTTCTACATTCTGCCCATCTTAAAGGTGCGAGTGTATGCACCCCACTGTGGATCCCACAGTGGGGTGCATACACTTATCTACTCCCTTACCACTTTTCAGCAGCTGTGTCTTCATGACTTCAGATGCAATACCAGAACACAAGGCCAGAGCTCTGTTCTGCTTGTGCTGCATGCTGTATGACATCATCCACCTTTTATTACTCTAAACTTACTGTTTTCTGAGTCAAAAACTTCGTAACGCTTAGCTCCAACTATCTTTTTATTTCCCTTAGCATTTTGCCTTTTAGTATTCTACAAATTATACTTTATAGACATGACCTGTTTCAAAGTTGTTGTCTTAACACCAGCTTGACCTAGCTGCTTCTGTTGCCCTGTTGCCCAGGGAATTTTGAGTGCCATACTGATATTAATTTGTTTTCTTTCTCTTTGATATTCTGGAATATATCCCAGGAAAAGATACTTTTGTATTTTCCGGTCTTATCACACCAGTACGGTGTCACAGCTGAAGTGCAGCTGCATCCTCTGAGTGGCAGCAGCACCATGTTGGTGTGGGGGACTACTGGAAAACCCAAGCCCCCTGTCAGGAATGTTATTGGTTGGGGTGGCTCCAGGAGACTATGCCATCCTATGGCCTTGGGTCCTTGTTACACATCTCTGCTGGCCCAGCTGGCTGCAAAATTACTTCCAACGACACTGGAGTTGTATGATCACGAAAAGCTGCTCCTGGGCTTCCCCTCTCATGAATTTACTGGGCCTTGTCCTGGAGGATCTTTGCTAATTGAAGATTTTGATTAATGGTCTGTAGGTAGTATTGCAAAGGTTGTTTACCTTCTGTTGAAATGGATTCTTTCTTTTAGGTCTTATGTCTGAGTTAAGGACAAGAATTTGGAAGGTTGCTTCTTTGGGGCCGTTGCTGATCCTCCACAAGTGAAATTGTCCCAGGTGAGCTCACCCACCACCATCCTGTCTTCCCTTTTATTTTTGTATAGGCCCTCAAAGGGGAAAAAGATTCTTTATAAATATTCTCAGTGAGAAATAAACAGGAAGAGACAGTAACCTCTCAAAGTTTATAAAGTCTTATATGATAAAAGCATTAAAGAACAGTGAAAGAGGTGTCTGCCTTGACAGAAAACTACATAGTGACAGACTTTTCCATTAGTTAACAGCTTCCAGCACTAAATGCCTTAAATCAGCTTTTAAAGCAGCAAACAGTTGAGTGCTTTTTAAAATTTAACTTCCATGACTAGAAGTTGGCTCTCTTCCCAGCAAAGAAACAAACAAAATGACTTGTTTGTGGGCTCTAAAAAAAATCAGATTTGGTTTCTGATGCTTGATTTCTACTTGGGGAAAAATAATAATTCCTCAAGTCATCAGTTTCACTCTGAGAATAAATGTAATAAAGACTCTGAATCCTCTCTGGGCCTAATGGGTTGCTTCTCTGCCCTTGCTCTTCCTTGTTTTCTGCAGAGTGTGTGGATATTGGAGATATGGGCTGGAACCCTCACAGTGGTGTTTCTAAGCATGAAACTGAGGATTTGTTTTATGTGCCTGCAAGGCAGCACAAAGGCTGAGGATGCTGAATAGTATCATAGCCTGGGAGGACGGGGTAGGGCACAAGGTCAGCTTGGTGCAATTTTGCCCCTTGTGCCTACTGGTTGGACTAAGGAATGAAGAAATTTTCATGCTACATGTCCATGTAGCGGTACATGGTGGCCTTCCAGGTGGATTTCCAATTATGAGCTCTCCAGTACGAGATGGATATACTGGAAATAGCCCACCGAAGGGCAATTGAGAGGATTAGGGGACCAGAGCATCTCTCCTAAGGAGAAAGTCTGAGAGATCTAGGATGGTTCAGGCTGAAGAGATGGCTTGAGGGGATTTTAACACTCTATGAGTACCTGAAAGGAGAGCACACAGAGAACAGAAAAAGGCTCTTTTCAATTGTGCCCTGTGGCAGAACCAGTGGCAGTGGGCACAAACTGAAATACTCTTTTTGCTGCTGGGGTGATTGGGCACAGGCACAGGTTGCCTGGAGATCTTGTGGAGTGTTCAGTCTTGAACATAATCAAATGTTCTATGGACATGGACCTGGGGCAGCTGGCTCTAAGTAGCCTTGCTTGAGCAGGGAAATTGGGCCAAATGACCTCCAGAGGTCCCTTCCAACCTCAACTATTCTGTAATTCTGGGATTTATACTAGCAAATAAAAAAATCCATGGCAGTTCTTTGGCTCTTAGGCAAGTGCTATGTCACAGGTCGTGCCCATGACAGCTGAATTCTCCTTCCCCTGCTGAACACAGTGCGTTCATCTGTGCTGTGCCCTGGAGCAATCTCTGGTGCTCCCTTCTGAGAGGTCAGAGTGGCTGATACGTGACCAGAGCCAAAACTTTGCCTGGCAGTGCACTAATGATCTGGACTGTATCCATGACTATGGGATATATTGAGCCTATGGCCAGTGTATGTTCGATTTGCTAATAAAATCTATTCCCCCATCAAATCTATTCTCCATAGTCCAACACATTAAAAGAAATCATCATAATCACGAAGAGATTTTTATGTATAGGTTTCTTCCCTCTGCATTTGTTCCTCATTCATAGATCTTAGAAGAATCCTGCACTCTGCTTTGCCTCACAACTTTCTTGACTCCCACTCTAGCCCAGGCTTCCTGGTGGCTTTCCTGATCCTGATCCTGTCCAGGGGTTTTACCTGTGTTCTTGCAAGTTATCATTCAGTTCAATGGATTTTACTGGAAGTTTGGTGCTGAGGCACCTCTTTTCCTTAACAGGTACCTGAGGCTGTGTAGCTCTACCCCGGGACTTAGCATCTAGTTTCTGCTGCGTGAGGAATTGCTTGCAAAGGTGTGAAGCAAGTCAATTACATTCCTAAAGGGTGCTTACTAATGCTGGCACAGCTTCCCAGCTGCTGCCTTCACTGCAGGGAGAGGGGAGGGCAGAAATCCAGGAAGAGAAAGGCAATGGAAAGAAACCGTGCAAAACCGAGACAAATACAAAAGCAGGAGGAGCACAAGAAAGAATAAAACCAAGAAATATTATGAAAAGAAAAGGAGTTCTAGAAAGAAACCTTAGTCTAGCAGAACAGAGAAAGGAAACAGAGCAATGTGATGGAATAAACAGAAAAATAGAAGGAAAAGGGAAAAAGAAAATGTGAAAAAGTCATATTGTGTGTGTGGCTCTACGCAGATATTTACTATAGGTAATATGCTATTTAGAAAAGTTATGTGATATTAACATTTGAATAATATAGTAAATGTAGTTTTTAATTAACAGTAAGGGCTAGTTTTAGTAAAATAGAAGCTGTGTATGTGTGTAATATTCTTTTTAGCTCGAGAGAGAGATTTCTCAGCACTGAGGTAATAGTTACAGGAACTTCCAAATCATCTAGTTAAAAAGGATTTATGGCCTTTTATCAACAGAACCAAACTTTCTCAAGGACATAGATTCTAAGGTGCTTTTTTAATTAACAGAAAGCTTTTGTGATAAGAAACAGCTGGAAATGACTTGATTTAAATAAAAATGCATATTCATAAAGGAGAGGATGCTCAAAAAGGGAGACCTTTCTTTGTTCTGGGCCCTTCTCCTTCCTAGCCTATGTCTAGGAGGGAGGGGGGACGGTCGGTGGTCCGGACCTCTTTGCTCTTATTTGTCTCATTATTTGTCCTGTCTCTAAAAACTTTTTAAACTTTTATTTGTATTAATTTTGTAACCAATTTTATTCATTAAAATTTCATAAATTTCTAAACTCGAGTGATTGGCGTTTATCACAGAAAAATATATTCTTTCTTGAAATTCTTTTTCCTACTAGCGCTGCTCTAAGAACTGTGTAAACAGCCACATCTCTATATTTGTATTTTGTAGTAGTTCTACTACACATTTTATAGCTTTCAACAGTATTCTAGCTGAAGCAGAAGGAGCTTGTGGCATTTTTCTCCCTTTATGTCCCCCAGTGCCCTCTCAACCTTTCCTATGTTCTGGTGACAGAAGGCAGGAGGGTTACTTGGCACATTCAACCACCAGACTGGGTGCAAATACATTTTGGCAGTGATTCCTGGTGAACTGCATATGTTTTGCACATGGCCCCTTCCCTGTGAAGTTTTGGCTAATATTCTGCTAGTTTTCTCTTTCGTTTATGTTTCCTTTCCCCATGCAGCTGGAATGTGTGAGCATGAGCATTGGTATAGTGCTATAGTGCTTATCTTTTGCTACTTTACTGTACGTTTAAAGCTCACCCATGCTGATAAGTGTTTTTGCCTCCCTCTTCTTTGTCTTATCTGCAGAATCTTTCTTTCCTGTGTTGCATACAAATATATGTTAGGAGCTCCTGCACAAGGCAACACGTTTTATCAGGCACCTGACAGTCATGTTTACTGAGTGCACAAATTCTGCACTATTTGCACCCAGGCTATGTACCCTTTTCCTCATTTTTGAAGATTATGTGAAGTTTTGTTTCTTTGAAGAAAGGGGAAAACAAAAGGACGACGTATTTGCTTATGATTCTGTTATAGGTTGACACAGTTTGGTTTTTAGTTAAAGCGGAAACACCTCCCTGTCAGGACCTTAGAATTGCTTTGAGACAGCCACCTATCAGAGTCCATTTCTGAATATTGACATATTGTTTGACCATCGAGGAAGCTAGATGCAGCTTTGAGGAACACCCACATAAAATTCTAGGTGAGTCCAAGGCAGTCCCTTTCCCCCCGTCACTGGAAGAAGTGACATCGAGCCGGGCCGTTCCCTCAGGACGGCCTAGGGCGGCCCGGCCCGGCCCTGCCGCTCCCTTCCCCTTGCGGGCACTCGGCCCCGGCCTGGCCGTGCCTCTGGGCCCGGCTGGCAGGCACGGGAGGCGGCCGGAGGGCTGGAGCCAGCCCAGCCGGGAAGGAGCGGCAGGAGCTGAGCCCCGATAACACCTCTGGGCCCGGCTGGGCCGAGCCCACCCCTATTGCCACCTAGGGGTGGGCAAGGACCGTCCCCCTCTCCCCTCCTCCGGTGACACCGAGGCTGAGAGGGAAAGGGGGCAGAGAAAAAAGCCCAGCCTCTCTTCAGAGCGGCTGATCACCCTGACCATCGCAGACCTGGGCAGATTTAACCTTTCCGGGCAAGATGAAGCTTTCAGAACTCCAACCCTTTCCCCGAGAGAGAGAGGAAGGACAGAGTGATTTAATACGTAGAGAGACAGCATGATACGAAGTCAGTGACAGAACTGATAAAGATTATTGGAAGGAGGGATTGAGGAAGTGGACATTTCTNGATTATTGGAAGGAGGGATTGAGGAAGTGGACATTTCTGACTGGACTTCTCTGGATGTAAACCAGGGAAACCGGACTAACATATCCCTTCAAATCATGATGTTGTGCAAATTTGTGTGAGGATTTTGAACAAAGGTGTATGTGATGGACTAAGTGATAGTGATCTTATGAGATGCTTGAACAGAGATAGAGATGAATCCATTGTGCGGTGAAGAAGTGAGAAGGTATCTCTCTTCCCTGAGAAGAAGGATCCTTTGTTCCTTTGAGCTGTGCATCTTTAAAAGGTGACACCCTAATATGCAAAAGTCTAGACCTGTGACCCATGAGCAGCCTGGGAAACTGCTAATGGGAGGGGTCACAGAAGCAGGGTTTTTACTGGGTGGCTGGTTTTTTGTGGCAGTTAAAACCCACGAGAAAATAGTGGGGAAATTCCAGGGGGAGATCAAGAGACACTCGTCTCCCAAAGTGAGGGAAGATTATGCTTAAATGGTGAAACTGACTGAAAATCATAGTTTTGTCTCTATGTGTTGGTTGTGAGAAAGTGAACAGTTTGAGGGGAAGAGAGAAGGGTTTTGAAAGGTTCAAATTATCTTTTTTTTTTAAATTCATTTTTTTCCCTTTTTTTTCCTTCCTTTAGTGTGTTAATAAAACTATCTTTGCAACTTTTAAGTAGGGCCTGTTTCGCCTTTCTGCTCCAAAAAGTCTGTCTCACGGGAAGAAAAAAGAGTAAGCACAAAACCATCACAAATTTGGTGCGTTGGCTGGGAAAAGTTAAAATTGGTGAACATGAAACAGCTACAGATTCCAAACCTCTCATGCAACTTGTATTGTGCACAAGTTCTTTCAGTGCTGATCCAGTCTGTTTCTGGAGCTTGGTTGTCAGTCTGTTTTTTGGTATCTCCTTCTTTCTCCATTTTTCACTGCTCACTTGGCCAAAAACCAATCAACTCAACACCTTTGCAGACATAGTTCAAATTCAGAGGATCTACAGATAAGGAGGGCCTTCAGAGAATGTCTTCCTTGACTATTTCAAAGGCTGTTACTGGGGTTAAAAAATGTTACGAGCTACGAAGTGATGTCTTTTAGTCCTGAGAGATGTAGTCAAGGCTTTCTGACTGATACTGTCTGTCCCTTAAAGAGTTCTCCTCTGTATATCTCACTGTTAGTACAAAGATTTTAGGAGTCCACGTTTTGATAAGATGCTTCACTCTTACCATCTTTATTGTTCATTTGAACTTTGAGTGGTACAGCAACACAAAAAATGATTAAATCTTCCTGTTTCCCAAGGCAGCTATTCTTTATGTAACTTTTAAGAGTACTAAATGAACATTGGGTAGCTCATCATACATGAGCTTTTATTGAAGGAAGGGGACTATTTCATTAATTGTCTAGCTCTAAGATTTCTTGCTAGCACTGTTATACCAAACTCATTGCATGGTTACACTAAATCTTCCATATACTATGTTGTTGCTCTTCCTGAAGAATCTTCAAGCGCATAATTAGATTATTTTCTTGTGTGCATGCTTGTTTGAAGGGATTGCCAGCTGTCCTGGAAATGCAGTCACCTCCAGCATGGTGATCAGCAGTGCACATGTTTCTGCTGTTTTCCTGTCCTGGTTTTGTTAACTGGGAAATGTAACAACAGCATGGGAGTACAGGAAATCTGTCACACCAGCCGAGATGCAAAGGTGCTTACGCTGTCACAGCCTGAAAACATGTGTGGGAGGGATTGCATGTGTGGGACAGCTCTTCCTGCCCAAGTGAAGGGAAGGAGCTGGCCAGACCCTTCTGGTCTTACCTGTATAGCTGTGGACACTGTGGCCTGTTCTGCTGATGTAGCCAAAAAACCATGTGGGAGTCACTTGGCGTGTGAGAACACACTCCAGACCTGCTCCAAGAGGTGCTCAGCTGTAGTTAGAAGGTCACAAATGCCACAAGAGTACCTTTGAGTGTTTGGGGTTTGTTTGTCTTTGGGCCATATTATATTCATTAGTTTTATTGAATAAATAATAGCCCAGTGGAAAAATATACACATTTGGCTAGGAAACGGTTGTCAAAAGCATTCAAGCATTTTAACCTCACTCCCTTTGGGACAAAATTGGATCCCCAACTCCTGCATTTTTTAACTCTCCAACTCAAAACCTGATGAAGTGTCTTTTCCTGCTGTGTTTAAATATGAAGGAATGGGAATTCATACAGAATATAGCTGCTGCTACCAATAATTTCCCTTGAATCTTTGCACTGTTCTCAGTGGGAATTATACCAAGCCTTTTAAAAGCACATAGCAGAATCAGAATCACTCCTGATATTTGAATTTATTTTGTTTCTATCAAGTATGTATGTTGCTATGAAAAAATCTCTGTTAATTGTGTCCTTCCCAGAAAATGCAGTTCGGATGAGTCCTGTACATTGTTCTTGGCTGTATAACTTTCTAAGCCAACACCTTTATGGAAATAACACTTTGAAGATTTACAGAAAACAGATTTACCAGACAAGAGTTGGAGGCAGTTGGAAAAGTGATGGTGTGACCAACCATAAATGTATAGTAGATCTCAGAGTAAATTTGATGCTACAGGCTGATTGCAGTAGCTGTGTCACTTTGTTTGCAAATGAGAGTCCATGTCAGTACTGTTGAGATTTTTAGTTAATTCTCTTTTGTTTGTTAGTTGGGTTTGTTGGTTTTTTTGTTTGTTTGTTTGTTTTTTTAACAGAAACAATTTACATTGCTAGTGTATTGAAAATAACTTGAAGCTAAGAAACAAGAATATTATGCCTTTTGGTTTTTTTTGTATGTACTTTCACAGCATTAACAACATAAGGACATGACTGAATAATTCATATTTATTTTACTGAGGCATTCTCACAAACAGTCAAAATCTTTCTTAATGGTCTGCCTAGACAGTGATTGGACTGCCTAGGCAGTCTCTGCTTGGAACCTTTGATTTGCAGTGCTCTGCCTGTGTGCTAATATGGTTTTCTTTCTAGCTATCTCCGTCACATAAAATCATTTCCCTATGTATAAGCTCATAAATACTTCTTTACCTCTGTCAATTCATATGAATATTTCTTGCTGCTGCAAGTTGATCTGCATGGTTTTATTTGTGAACATCCTTTTTTCTTTGACTCTGCCACTGATATTCAATCATTCAAAGAAAAACTCTACTTAATTTGCACGTGTTTCTCTGCTGGAGACCAGCCACATCTGTATGATATTATGCGTCTTATTCTAGCTGTATCTTCCTACCTGCATTGTCTGAGCATATTTATGAGGGGAGATTTTGGTATCAGGGTGGCTACAGGGTTGAATTCTGTGAGAAGGGACCAGGGGCTGCCCTGATATTGGACAGAGACAGTTCCAGGCAGCCTTTAAATGGACCCATACTGCTGCCCAAAGCTGGGCCCATCCCTGGTAGCACTGGTGTAATTCGTGTTCAGGAAAGGGTAAAAAACCTTGTGCAGCAGCTGTGAGAGAGGAGTGAGTTAAATGGAAGACGAACAGTCCTGCAGCACCAGGGTCAAGTAAGGAGAGGGAGGAGGTGTTCCAGCCACCAGAGCAGAAGTTTCTCTGCTGCCTGTGACAAGACCATAGTGAAGCAGGTGGTGTCCCTGCCCCCGCAGAGTAGATGGATGTGTCCTGAAGAAAGCTGCAGCCCATGCAGAGCCCACACTGGAGCAGTCTCCTGGCAGGAGGTGAAACCCATGCAGAGGAACACACACAGGGCCTGTGGCCCGTGGGGACCCACACTGGAGCACTCTGTTCCTGAAGTACTGTACCCCATACAAAGGAACCATGATGAAGTAGTTCCTGAAGAGCTGCAGGTCATCAGAAAGACCCTCATTGGAGCACTTACTGAAGGACTGTGTGCTGTGGAAGGGATCCCATGCTGGAGCAGGGAACAGTGCGAGGGGGAAAAGGCAACAGAAATGAAGTGTTATCAACTGACTGTAACCCACATTCTCCATCCCCTGGTATCTCTCGGGACAGGGCAAGTGGTAGAAGAGTAAAGAGTGAAGCTGAGTCTGGGAGTGGAAGGAAAATAGGTTTTATCTTGTTCTAGTTTAATTTTTGGGGAGAGGAGGGAGTGTGGGGTGGTATTCCTTTCACCATCCTATTCTATTTTTAATTGTCAATGAATCAAGTTGATCTTCCAAGCCAAGTCTGTTTTGACTGTGATGGTAATTGACGAGTGATCTCTCTGTTTTTAACTCATAAGATTTTTCATCCTGTTTTCTCCTGGTCATGCTAAGAAGGGGAGGTGAGAGAGTGGACACCTGTCATTCAGCCAAAGTTAACCAATCATCTTTACCTGAATGTCCCTTGTGGTCTTTCAGGCAAACCCTAATTAGGATTTTACTTTATTGAGTATTTATGAAGAAATGTAACTAGATATCAAGAAAATATGAATTTTTTCTCACTCCCTAGTTTGCACTTTGTATTTGAATACACAGAGATGAGCAAAAGTTTGTGGGTTCTGGCACTCAATTTGAGCTTGTGTAAAATCTGACAACCCTGTCCCAACTTCCAGCTGTTTTCTTGAGCAACAAGCAGAATAACGTGGCTATGAAGGGGCTTCTTCTTAAAGCATTTCTATCTGTTTCAGCCAGAAGTCTACTTCTGTCTACCTACTGGAACTAATAATCTGGGCTGAAATCTCAACTTATTCCGATGCCTTATTCTGATTATAACAGATCTTATTCTGTTTCTTAAATCTTTCATCTCGGGCCCTCAATGAGCGATGTCCTTTTCACTTTCTCTGCCATTCTCATACAAGGCAATGACCAGTGGTGGTGCAATGTTTGTTGACACATTAACTGCTAATAGTAACATCTACTTTAGGCTGAAACAGCCATGTAATTTCTTAGATAAGACCAGACAAGATGAAACAAAAACCATCCTTTAAAGGGGGTCTCTGTTCTGAATAAGCTATATTTGCTTGCAACAAAGGCAGTGTGCCAAAATACTGTCTGAAACAAAAATATTCTGGTATTGCTTGGTGGGGGAAGAGTTGCTATTTCAGGCAAACAAATTGCTAATGTTGAGTATCTGAATCAAAGCATTTTTCTGCTGAAAAAGAAGCTTTGTAGATGTACATAATTAATGAAGACTGAAAAGTCTGCTTCTTCCCTTGCAAGTCATGGAATGGAATGAGAGGATATCCACTGCCTTTCTCCAATTCCTATTAGCTCAACCTAGACTGATGGCTTGTAAAGCCAAACATCTCCATTTATCACCCAAATGGCAGAGCAAGGGATTCCATTCAGTGGACAGTCTAAGCAGCAGAGACAAAAGACATCTAAACGCCTATGCCTCTAATTTGGCGTGAATTCTCAAGTGCCCAATAAAGGGTAAGCCAAACAACATTTTCAATAGGAAGAGCTAAAAATCAAGTTCAAATGAGTCTGCAGAACAGGTCTGCACCTGGCTTATCTTCCCCTCAGTGAAAGCCAGTCTCTCAATGACATGTCCATGATCCTTACACAGTATCAAGTAGAAGGAAGTGCTTTAGCTGGGATAATTTCTTGCTGTGCCATGATGTAGTCCAGCTGGCTGCTGCCTGTTGTCAAGTGCTGAAAAGAGAGGTTCCATTTTGAAATGGACGTACCTCATTCCTGTTTCTAGCAAGTATTTCCACGTCTGAAGGCTACCAGCAGGAAATTACTGCTGGTGCTGAATGGAGGGAGAATGAGCATATGGCAGGTGAAGCAGTTTGTTCCAGGGTTCTGCCTAATTTAATTGCACGACTACATGCAAGAATGAGGCATTAAATCTGAGGCTGTAACCTCATCAGAGAACTTCCACTTGTGATGTTGGTGTGAGACAATGGCTTCAGTCACTTGAAACTCAGTGCATTTTGATAAAAAGTGAAGGAATGAGGGGAAGGTAAAGTGAGCCGTCTTGCATGAAAGCACTAATATGCTCCAGAAGTCATGGTGGAGACTTTTAAATCTCCAGTTCACTCCCAAGTGACTTGATTTTAATAGCCTGTCCAAACCAAATTGATATTCTTTTCAAGTCGTTCAGGGTATTCAGATTCCACAAGCATTTGTTATGCAACCTAATTAATATGGCTGCACTTAATCCGAAGAATAAATTGATGACGTTTTACAAAGGCTGATATTTGATAGCAAAGCCATTGGTGTTTCAAACAAAACAAGTACAGAAAGCCACAAATACATTAATTTCCTAAGAGAATCATTGCGAAAGACTTGAGCAATGCTCAGTGACCTTTTATATTATATCAGACTGTTATTTAGGGTAGAAACTGTTTGTGTTTATTCATTCTGCGTATGGTGCAGCCAATGGCCTCCTGTCTAACTTTCTCAGGCAGATGTTTCAGAGGAGCAAGGAAGTAGAATTCCCTTTCCCAATAAGTAGTACCCCATGCAGCATGGGAAAGTTCCCCACACAATTTTCTGTCTCAGCCAGCAGTTATGGAGTGACTACATCAGTGGATAAGGAAGAGTTAGGGGTGTCATATATCTGGACTCATTTAAGGCCTTGGACACAGTCTCACACAACATCCTTCTCACTAAATTGGAGAGATGGATTTGATCTGTATCAAACAGGGTGGACTGTTCAGTGGGTAAGGATTTGGCTGTATAGATGCACCCAGAGAGTTGTGGTCAGAGGCCCAATGCCTGGATGGAGACCAGGATTAAGTCGTGTCACCCAGGGGTCCATATTTGGACCAGTACAGTTTAATATCTACATCAATAGCAAAGTGAGATCGAGTGTATTCTTGGCAAGTTTGCCAATAACCCCAGGCTGTGTGGTGTGGTCGACATACCTGAGGAGTGGAATTCAGAGCCATTCAGAGGAACCTGGACAAGCTTGAGGACTGGGCTTGTGTGAGCCTTATGAGGTTCAACAAGACCAAGTACAAGGTGCTGCACCACAGTCCAGGCAACTCCTGGTATCAGCACAGCCTGGGGAATAAATTGATTGAGAACAGCTCTGGGGAGAAGGATTTGGAGTGCTGGTGGATGAGAGGCTGGACATGCGCTGGCAGTGTGAACTTGCAGCCAGAAAGCCAAACACATCCTGGGCTGCATCCAAAGCAGTGTGGGCAGCCGGGCAAGGGAGGGGATTGTGCCCCTCTGCTCTGCTCTCCACTGCTCTGCTCTGCTCTGCTCTGCTCTGCTCTGCTCTGCTCTGGTGAGAACCCCCTGTAGGGCTGCATCCAGCTCTTGGGTCCTCATTACAGGAAAGACCTGGACTAGTTGGAGAAGATCTAGAGGAGGACAACAAAAATTATCAGAAGGGTAGAACACCTCTGCTATGAAGAAAGACTGAGAGCATTGGGGTTGTTCAGCCTGGAGAAGAAAAGGCTCTGGGGAGCCATTACTGGGGCTTTTCAATACTTCGATGGGGACAAACTTCTTAGTTGGGCCTGTTGCAATACAAGGGGTAATGGTTTAAAAGTATCAGAGAGTAGGTTTAAGAGTAGATGTAATAATTCATTCATAATGAGTGTGGTGAAAATGCAACAGGTTGCACAGAGACATGGTAGATGCTCCATTCCCAGGAACACTTAAGATTAGATTGAGGGAAACTGAGCAACCTGATCTGGTTGAAGATGTGCCTACTCATTGCAGGGAAGCTGGACTAAATGCCAGCCCGAGTGATTCTGTGACTCTGATCTATATTTTAGCTTTGACTATGCCAAGAATCTTTTCTCCAAACAGTTACTTGAGCATTTTAGTACATTAGCTTGAAGTGTTCACTCTGACTTGTCTCAGTGGTCCTACATCAGCCGTGGAGCATTATATTGTGTGGGGTGCTGTTCTGCTTGCCACACAGCTGAGAGACACGATGGAGTGCACACACAGCTTCCTGTCTGCCTCGTTAAATCATGAATGCAGGAAGGGGATATGGCATTCACTTGGGTCTCACCCTACAGAAAATCAAGGGCTACTTAAATCCTGCAAATGAGAAGCATGGCCATGCTCTGCAATTTAGCCATAGTCTGTGAGAGCTGTATATTTTCCAGTGAAACACTCTTCCGATACTATGGCAGAATGTCTGTGGCACTTACTGGGGAAGCAATACAATAACCAAAAATTGAGTTGGCCTTGAGTTGCTCCCAGGACATGTTCATGGTAGACTGGGACTTCTGCCTGTGAGCAGTAATGTGTCCCTGGAGCAGCAGGAGCTGATCCTTCTCCATACAGGAGAAAAAGATGGGAGCAAGCACAACTGCAGCACAGGCAGTGGCAGGAGCCTTGAGATCAAACCGGGCAGTGCTTCTACTCAAACTCCTTGCAGCTGAGCTCCAAGGCTGACCAAGGCTTCTCAAACAGCTCTGTCTTCTCAGAATAATGAACTTTGCTGCAGGCAGCTCAGCTCCCAGGATGAGTAACGTATGTGCTTCAGACACTGGACTTTGCAAGCAGATGCTCACAACCTCAGACTGGAGTAATAGTGCTGCTTCAAGGGACTAGTATGTACCCAAACTGCTTTGAAATATTCTCCGAGGCTGTATCTTGTGGTTGGGAAAGATACTGACTATTAACATCAGTGATAATTGTCATTGAACCATGGCTGGGACATGAGGGCAGTGATATTCCTTAGTCTCCCTGACCAGCCTCACCTGGGGCCTCCTCCACCCATGCCTTCTGCCTGTAATCCCAGGAGCTCTATTTAAGCTGGGGTTTGGGCACTCACTGCTGCTCTGAGCTATGTAACAGGTGTACCTGTCTCTAGTCTTGCTTCTTAGAGCATTTCTTGGTATGTGTATTTTAGATGCCTTTGTCCCTAGTCCTTTCTTTTGGATGGATGTTGGAGCCATTTTGCAGCATTATCTCTAGCCCTGTTTGGCTGATCTGCTGTATGGGTTCCCAGGTCACACCCTGGACCTGGTTCATTATCTTGCTTTGTCTGAGATTACAAATAGACTCTGTTATTATCACCATGGCTGCCTGCCATGTTCAAACCCTCTAGGAACATGCCCTGATGAGTGAGGGCACTTCCAGTGTTGTGGTCACCTTTGGTTCCTGGCTTATTATACCTTGTGGAGCTGCTCTTCTCTTGCTGCTCTCATAAAAATAAAGTGAAACTGCAGGGCTGTCAGGTCTTTTTTTTCCTGTGAGTACACAGTGCAAATAATTTAGGATGTCCTTTCATATAAAAAAGAACAAGAAAATCCACAGTGACTCTAAGTGAAGAATAAAGGATAATACTAAAGAAGAGTAATGAACAGTTTCAATTGTTACACACTTACCACTCTGAATATAGTCTGATATTCATATCTGAATATGATATATGCTTTTATACACCTGTCAAAATTCTTTGGCAGTAGGTTTTTGATAGCACTGTGTACTCCAACAGTCTTTTTCAAACACTTTTTTCTGTTATTCTATTCAGCTGTGAAGATTTCCTGCAAGGATCCTCTCTGAACTCTGTAGCTAAGGTCCAGAAGGAAAAAGAGCCCTGCAAGAATAAAGTAAGGATGAGATACTTCATTCTACTTCTGTAAAAGGTAATGATAATTATTATGGAAAGAATTTGTACTATACTGAAGGAGCTGAGGGGTGTTTTTTAAATTAAAAAAAAAAGGCTAAAGCTGACAGATCCTGGATCCTTTAAGGAGGATAAGAAGGATGAGTCTCTGGTGTAGGCTCACAGGGGAGGCTGACCATACAGTAGATACTGCTAACATGCTGTACACTCCTTTTATTTTTGGCTGTTGTGTTTGTTTGTGGGTTTTTTTTTAATGCTGAAAATTTTTCAATGACTTTTCACGTCATTTCCTGCTATGCAAAACTTGCTTATTTCTCAGTCATTCAAAGCAGCAACTCAAGTTATGCCTTCATTTTTGAGCTTTGACCTATGGTGACCTAGCTGTGATGGACAGAATAATGGTGGTAAAGCTTGTTTCTGAAGTTACCTCTAGTCTTTAAGTGCTGAAAGAGAACTAAGAAGATATACCAAATGTTCTTAAATGCTGTTTTTGTGACATTAAGCTCAAGTAGAATTAACTTAAAAAAGAATGGCCACGTTTCCCAGGAGAATGTGCTCAGAAGGGCAGTTGCTTTGTACCAAAAATCACCCTGAGAGGTTTGCAAAGATAATTAGCATTAGTCTAATTACTTTACTGAAGTCGAGGGGTAAAGCAGAGTTGGGCTATGTGCAGGTTGTTGCAAGTAAGAATTTGTAGTGATACAGGAATGTTGCTTTCCACTGCGAAATGTTTATACTGGACTTTGACATTCTGACAATGACTGTAATCTGTATCAGTATAGCTTAAGCTCTATGACCCAATCCCTGTGATTTTTGCCAGTAAAACTGACATTTGTGTGAGGAAATATGCGGCTCATTGAGTCTCTAGGCTGATGTCTGTATTTGCTTCTCTACTGCAAATTTTCAGGGAGTGGCTGGTGCCCAACAAATTTGCTTTACAGACAAAGGGGGGAAATTCAGCTGATGGTGAAGTACCCAGGTGTCTTCTAAACATTTGTTTCAGAAACCCCAAGTATACTTTAATGCTTCAAACAGAGAAGCGAGGGCCAGGAGTGTTGCAGAAATTCAGAACCTTAACTTGAAGTATGTGACAGGAAATCCTCAGTGAAGCTGAGTATGGAGCCCTCACAGGGTCTTCTGTTGGGCAGGAGAAGGAGATAACTCATACGGAATGCAAGGGGAAAGGGCATTTACGGAAAGGACATAAAGAATGGCAGAGCAAAGATGGGTTTGGGGAATACTGGAGGGGGCTTTGAAGTGAGAACTTCCCAAAGGTTTGGGAATGTAATTTTTTTGTGGGAAAGATTTATAGAGTTTCTGAGAGAGACTTAGGGGTATAACTGGTGAAGGGGAGAAGTTGGTATATAGCAAATGGGCTTCCACATGGGCATCCTTCCACAAGAGGCAGGAGGGGAAGGGAATCTTGGTGGGGAGAGGTAGAAAAAGGTTTGTTACAGGGGCATAAGTAAGGCTTTTTCTGTGCAAGTTAGTGGGAGCAAATTCTCTCTCTAGCTTGAGGGACAAAAAAATTATTTTGGTGTGAAGTGCATGAGCACAGGGACTCTTGATTTTGGAAATGGGATTTTGAAAGAGGGAGTCTGTTCTGGTCATCCTTCTTCACTGCTGAGGACACATCTGGAGAGCTATACCACAGTCCTGGGTTCCATGGCCCAAGAAGCAAAAGGGAATATTGATACCAGTCTAGTGAAGGACCATGGGTATGAATCGGGGCTTGGAGCCTCTGTCGTACAAGGAGAGGCTGAGAACTGAAACTGTTTAGACTGGGGAAAAGAAGGCTCAGGGGTAACTTACTGATTTTTTTATAAACATTTGATGGAAATATGGAGGCAGACTCTTTCCAATGGTTTGAAGGACAAGAAAACAAGGCAAGGGGAAATGGCTGAAAAATGAAATAAAGGAAATTGCATTTGAACGTAGGAATAGTCTGTTTTCTTTTAAATTGTAATCAAACACTGAAATAAGTTGCTCAGAGGTTGTGGCGTCTCTGTCCTTAGAGATCCTCAAAGCCTGAACAACCAGCTGTAGTCCACTTTGCTTTGCATAGGGCATTTGGAGCTTCTAACCTCAGCTGTGCTCTGACTCTGCAAGTGTGTTTTGAACATTTTAAAGCCTCTTGGGAGAGACCTAGATAAAATACATTGAACAAGAAGGCAACTTCAAGCCTTATCAATATGAATGGGAGCTTTCCCCCTGAATGAATGCATTTGTTTCCTTCATTAATAAAATCATACTTGAATTACAGACAAGCAAATTTTAACATCCAGCCCTGCTAGGGAATGGAAAATGGAAATGGATATTACTGTTTGGGAAATGGATATTACTGTGTTCTTATGAATTCTTTATTCACCTAAATAAATTTGTGAGTGTTACTCTCAGTAAATTGCTTATGAGCAAATTTGATATAGTTCAGTCAAAGTCTGCAGAATCT
This sequence comes from Cisticola juncidis, assembly GCA_013400215.1. NCBI lineage: Eukaryota > Metazoa > Chordata > Aves > Passeriformes > Cisticolidae > Cisticola > Cisticola juncidis. Next base: position 38,673 of record VXBR01006888.1, read on the forward strand.
GGGAAGTGGAAGACACATTCCTGTCTCTAATTTACTCATCAACCTCACTTGGTCTTAGCAAGGGTGGCATTTGAGTCATGATTTTTCTGATTAATAACACACTTTAAGGAATACACTGAGCAAATTATTAACATAATACAAAAGTAATTCAAAGTTCAGTTTACTTTCATGGTCACTAAGGAATCACATCTGGATTTGGATAAATAAGGGGAATTTACTTTTTTTGTGGGAGGAGGATGAGAATTTTCTATCAAGGAGCTAATCTATTCCATATTTATGCATATCAAAGAACTGCTGAAAATACAGGAATTAAGAGGGATGCAAAGGTAGATTAGAATGTAGAAGAAGAAATTAGAAGCCTTTCAGTGGAGCAGCTCAGATGACAGCATCATCTACATAAATTTTAAATGAGTCCAGTGTATTCTGGGTCCTAGATTTTATGGGATTGATTTGAGCAGAGCCAAATTGCTTGGGGTTTTTAAAAATTTCTTCTTTATCTTTTCACCTGCCTGCAGGTCCTGCTTTAATTTTATGCAATTAGAAGTGCCCACAGCATGAACAAAATGAGTTCTGCTTTACAAAATTCCTGTGTTTGATATTGTTTAAGAATTCTGACAAGCTGTAGCAAGCCAGCTTTTACACGGATGGCAGTTGTAGTGAAAAAGAACTAATTGGCAAGACAGAGAAATTATTTAGCAGAATTAGTGACAAGTAGAATTCTCTTTCAGCAGGGATTTTAGCTCTGTTTCTTAATAGGAAAACATCAATATTTAGGTACTTCAACAAAGAAATATTTCAGTGGATTTTTTTTTCTGATTAATTCCAGAGTCTTCTAATGGCAAAGGTGTTTAAGTGACCTCATAACAGCTGGGTCACTTGGAAAAAAAAAGTAAAACAATTGGAAAATAAATGTGTTTTTATTGATGTATGTGGTTCATATCATACATTTATATCTCTAGTTATTGCTCACGTGAACCTTTAAAACAAACATTGCCTGTCTCACACCCACTGTATAACATCCTTTCCATAGGATTCTCAAATTCTCAGTTTCCATTTATATCACCCAGAGACAAGCATGGCTGATAGGATGTCCAGCTGGTATTTCCAGAGATGAATCTCTCCTAAAACTCTGAGGTTGGGTTTTTTTCCATTAAAACCCATCTGAATTTTGTGAATCAATAATTCCATGCTTTCCAGGTGCACAGGTCTTCATAAAAGCACTGTTCAGCCCCTGTGTCAGTGACAGCTTGTGGCTGCATGTGAGAGTTGCTGAATTTTCGGGATTCTGTGATTGCCACCATACACGGAGGATGTATCTGTCAGAGGGGATGGTGGACACAACTGAGTGCACAATGCCAAGGCCTAGCCTAAGAGGAATTTTCTTTCCAAACATCCATCTCAACAAATAATTCAATAATGGCTGTTGTCTTTCTTAACTCTCCTGGACTATTTTGCTCAAGAAACTTTTAAGGAGGAAAGGCTGATTTTCCTGGCCTTGAGACATAATGACTTCACACAAAGTTAAAAGCATGGCAAACTCTCTGGAGGGTGTTCAAGGTGTTCCTGCTATGCAAGCTTTAGTGACAGTGTTTGGCCTAGTTTTAAACTATGAGTTTTGTAACAGTAGATCTATCAACTCTTTTAGCACTTCAGGCTTAAAGCATTTTAGTATTTTAATATCCATGTAGTTTTGTGAATGTGAGTTGCAGAATGGGAGTTGTGAATGGGAGATTTGAATGGGAGTTGCAGAAACTCGGCTATAGGAAGACTGAAGCATTTAAAAAAAAGTTAGGCCCCATTACTGTATTTGTTTAATCTGTTTTCTGTGGCTGACTTCCTGTCCCAATTACTTGTGTTCCACTTAAAGACTGACATGAGCATGAAGCTGACATCCACATGTATTCCAACCTACAAACCTCACAAAAATCAAGAAATTTTCAAAGTCATGCTTTAAAGAACTGAAATGAAGACTGGAAACAAAAGTTGTTTAATCAAAATTGGAGTCCCATAAGAATAATCAGAGACAATAATCCAAAGATATTTAAAGCAACTGAACAGGAACCTAAACATATTTGTCATTTGACTATATTAAAATACCTAATTTTAATATTTTTGAATATTGCTATTTTCTCCTTGCCATCTCTCCTGTTATTGTGGTTGTTTGGGTTTGTGTGGGTTTTGTTCTTGTTACTGTTGAGTTTGTTTGTTTTCATCAGTCAAAGGGATAGAAAATATGATTTCAATAATTTTCAATATATTTTTCCCTTTTTACTTCTCTATTTTTTTTTACCTAGGACGTGGAAAATTGAGGTAAATTAGAACATTTGCAAACTAAACTGTGGGTCAATAGGGGAGCAGTAGACCAAGTGCTTGTCTAAGCCATTGTATTAGTGTATAAAGAAATGTCTTCAATATTCTGTCTTGTTTATTTGACAACTGGGAGTTTGTTTATTTTCTGTAATTATAACTGCCAAGAAAACATTCTGATAATCTAATGAGGTGGTTTCAGTCATTAGTGTGCCCTAAATGGTGAAAAACTTCATAATTACTCATAAGACTCTTATAGGATCTGTGACTATATCTTCAGCTCAGCTTCAGGCACTTCAGAAATGCAGTTCATGGAACCGTTGCAGAGCACTGTTGCTGAAATTTAAATACCAAGGCTGAGTCCATTCATTTCAGAGCTGGACTTCGTGCATCTTCCAGGGCTGTGCAGAGCATTCAGCATCTCACAGCATGGAGCTCTAGGAGAGTGAGGTCATAGTCTATAATCCTCTGGAGCACCTGAAATGGTGTGTTTGGTTTGTGAAAGCACAATCCTTAAAAGGGAAAATGCATCCGAGTCACTGCTGGACTGCTGCCTGCTTGGAGGGTGTTTTCCTGCCTTCATCCCAAATTCTTTTTCCATTAATGCAGAGAAGCCTTACAGTTTCCTGTGACTGTCTTCATCAAGTCTTGCACAAGTGGGGAAAGCATTTTTCTCTTTTTCTCTGAAACGTTTTTCTCTTTTCTCATCATTATAGCAAGAGAGGGGCAGTTTATTTCTCTACCAGATTAAGACTTACTGCAGCTTTGAGGAGTTGGAGATGGGGCTATATATCCTTGTAGAAATAAAGAAGGACTGTGAGAGTCTTATCCACTGGCATTTTAATCTCTGAAACCATTCTTCTTGCTGTAAAAAAAAAAAAAGTGAAGGATTCAAGGTGAGATGGAACCATTAGATTATTTATCCTACCCTTCTCAGTATATTAGTCCATAAATCATCACCAATTGAACAGAGTGGAAGTGCTTACCAATAGTGTATCATCTAAGCAGCATCTACTTTTAGTCAAAATTACTTCTGAAATATAGAGTCTGACTCTTTTAGTTTATTTCACATGTTAATACTCTTAACAGAGAGAGATTTGGCCTTAAGCTTCATTTTGCATTCACTTCTATCAGAGCCAACCCCTGTGTAGTTGACAAAATCATACAAAAGCACTGAATATTCCTTACACTACAGGGTATTCACTGCAAGGCATTTCCCTTGATTTATGAATAGATTTCTGAAATTATTCTGTGATTTTGGTTTTTTACATCCGACAAGGAAAAAAAAAGGAAAAGAATGCAATAATTCAGTGCTGATCACCACACTTATATTGTACAAAAAGATAAAACAGTTACTTGGACCCCAGGGTCACCCTTAGTGGTCACAATAAGCCCTTTTTGCCCACACCTGCAATAGGAGCTCTGCTCAGTGACTTGTCTGTGTCTCTCCACTCAGTCCAGCACTTTATGGAACTCTGTTAAACTTTGTCATCTGCATGGCTTTAGCAGATGTGCTTTTTAGGTCTGTTAGATCCTCACCTCTGTTGGCTTGGTGGCTCTCTTCTTAATTTTTTTCCTCTGTTAACCAGTTCATTCTTCATTTAACACAGGCTTTGTATTGCAGATTTTTTTGTTTGTTTTTAATGAGGCTGTTATACAATACTACCAATTCTTCAAAATGGCCATTGTATCTGTGTACTAACTTTTGTAATCAGTTTTTTGTGATTTATGAGTGTTTAACTACAAAGGGTGAGGCTTGACCAAAGTCCCAGACTGAAGTGTCAGTATTACCTTCTTTCTGTGATGAGGAAGTTAATGAGAGTAAACTTAACACGCCTATCATAAAAAATTCAGAACTGCCAACTGTTTTAGCTTGTATGGAAACATCAGTTTCCCAGTGGGACCTATGTCTGTACATGTTCTGTCAGAATTCATCTCATGCTTAAGAGTAGCATTGTGTAGCAACCCATGATGGTGTTCTAAGGACAGCACTTCTGCCTTGATGTGGATTTCCACATGCATAAAAATGTTAGGGAGCAGATTGATAAAGAGCAAATGTCTCTCTTTTAAATGGTCTTTAAGATTTGCACGAGAGAAAATGAATAAATTCTTACTAAAAACCAAAATGCTGTGCTGATCAACATTCTTCCCTAAGAAGGAAGAGACAGTGAAGGCAACATGAGGCATGAAATGGTAGGACTTTGATAGCGGTGTAATAAAGATGTGGTAGAGGAAGCTCTATAGAGCAGAACAGCTTCTCAGTTTTAATATTGTATCCAAGTTTCATTTCTAAATTCATTACCAATGACAAACACAGAAATAATAAACATTACAAACCTGAACTGTGCACATTGTGTCAGTTGTAAGTATAGCAGAAGAAAACTATAACAAAGTGATAGACTTTTTGTATCTTAATGACCCAAAAATTGATTGATCATTAAATTGTCTATTAAACATTTATCAATATTTTACAAGTATTTATAATTAGGACTTTATGATGAAGCCTGTTTCCTCTTTACTGTAATGCAGCACTGTGTGTCTGTCGTAGAAGGCATACAGTTTTAATGAGTTATTTACTCTTCAATATATTCAGTGAACATGACTGTCTGAAATGGCAGTGTCCTAGTATATGGTCTTGATAGAAAGCCCTGATCTAAAGTTTTTAAGCATCTGGGGATATTCAAGTCTCAGGTCAGATACAGATAAGCCTTTGATAAGCACAGGTGGAACCAAACTGAGTTCTGAGATGGCAACAATGCTGGCAGTCAAGCCTCATTCTTTTCCACAGGGAAGTCTAAAGGGTGGATAACTATTCTGTATATATGTTCCTGGAGCTATATAAGACACTTCAGGATCATTTAGAGTGATCTTTTTTGCAACAGAACAAAAACTACTTCATCCAAAAGCAGACATGGCCTCAACAGAGATGGAAAAGGAGACATGTAGACAGTCGCATTGATCTTGGTGACAATAGGGCTCCAGTGTATCCTCATTCCAGATTCCACTAAATTTCTGGCAAACCAACATCATCACTGTCATTAGAACAGAAATTACACCACTCATCATTTAAGTCCAAAACACCTCATTAGAAATGTCAAGCATAAATGCTACTTGCTGGCAAGATTTAAATGCAGAGTCAAATCCTAAAAAAGGAGAGGATCTGTCATTTTTTGAAGTGCAGGGATCCTTGTTTGCATAGCATTACCAAAGCATGAAAAAAGGTTATAAACACAAACTGTAGACTGTATTAGACTGTACAATTAGACTGTAGCTAATTTAATGATAGGGCAGATGATTTGTACTTTCCCAATTGCTCTGCAGAGGAGAAAAGATATCCTTTATCATTAGACTGTGGTAGTTTTCTAAAGAGAGAACAGCACCAGTAATGATAACTTAGCACCAACCAATGTGGTCCACTGCAATTGAATGCTGATTTGCTATATCATCTTTTATTTAATCTCAGCTGTGAGTGTTCTGGCTACCATAATGCTCCCTCCTAGGAATGTAGGAGTTGATAGATTGGAACATCCTTCATTACACAGAAAGGAGCAGCGAGAGTGAGGAGGCACTTTTGCCCTCACAGATGACCAGGGCCTTCTTTAACAAGTCTGACTGTGTGCAAATTGGGTTAGCAGTGAAATGATCTCAAGGGAAACGCTGTGCTTAGTGCTGAGCATTTTCTCAGTCAAAAGAGACAACTCCACACCCCTATATAAAACTGCACATGAATGAACACTATCAAATGTGCTTAACACTCACATTCAGTGTGAATTTGACCAAAATGAGACTAAAATCTCTCTTATTAAAAGATAAGAAGAAAAAACTCCAGGAAGCCATTTGCTGCTGCTGTGGTAAATTGTCATTATTACACCACTTTGTGAACTAAGAACAAAGTTGTTTTGCTGGAAGGACAACCCTGCTGTATGTAGCTCTGAAGAACATTAGTGATATACTGCAGCAAGTAATGATATTCACCAAGACAGTCTTTGCTACTCCTTCCAATTAATGTTTGGGAATAGAAATAATTGCTTTTTATATTATTTGTTTGAAGATTCTGAGTGAGTCATTAAGCCTAGTAAGAGCACTACAAACAATGCTTTATTCCTTGTCTAGCTCAGACCACCTTATGACCACAAGCAGGTTTCTTTAGTATTTTTTTTGCAGCCTCATGAGAAATCTGATATTCTTCATAGAACTGCTTGATAGCAGCATACAGGTGGCAAGAGCATAATGAAAAAGAAAGCCTACTTATAAAAGACCCTCCATATTTATATGGATCCTTTTATTGCTACCTGAGTTCACATGAGTTTGCATTAGTCCTCACTGAGCCTTTCCTGAGGTTTGGAATGTTCATTCATTTGATGATGGAGACTCAGGGGGTGAGACCATGTTCTCTGAGTCTCTGCTGGCAGTTACCACTGTGCTTTTCTGTAATTTGCCCAGAAAATGTCAACAAAATAGCCCTCTGTCTGGCAGTGATATTGACTCTGTGGTGGATAAATCTAGTAGTGGGCTGTATTTAATCACCAAATCAGAGAAGCCGTTTTATGAACAGGGGATTGAAGGAAACCTGGTTTCTTGTGGGTGATATCTGTGCAGTGGTATAGGCTGTGTATCTGATGTTAGATTCACAGCTGTCTAATGAAAAGGGAGTCATTCTCATTTCTTTTTTCTCACAATGAGGACTCTAATGATAGATTTTCTTTTGCTACCCCTCCTCATGTGGTGGCGAACTTTTGAGATTTGCACTGCACTGTGGGTTTTGATCAGAACTACAAAATTTGTGCAGGGAGAGAAATGGACACACCCAGGTATATATCAATGCAAATAAGCCCTGAATATTAGTTCCCTGTAAATTCATTTGTCTCTAAGAGAATCTCTGTTTCATTCACCTAAAAAAGTTTGTGCTGCCATGAGAGAATGAAGGGAGCTGGTCATGGATCCAGTCTGTCAGAATTAAAACTTACTGGGTGTTGTCTGTCCAACTGAACCAATGACAGTCACATCCTTTATTGAAGCTGGAATTCTTAATCTTAGAAGGTACCTCTCCTGTTTTTATTGCCTGAGAGGACTCATGTACCTTCCTCTCATTCTGAGAAATAGAGAAGCACTGGTATCTGTGCGCTTTTTTATCTACACTGACAAGAACCATTCTTTGTTTTATTTAGAATGTTCTTGTTTGCGCAGGATTTTGCTTTCTTGGTTCAAGTTTTTGGGTATAAAGCATCACAAGATCTCATAAGGAATTATGGATTCCTATTCTCTTCATGCCTAACATTTCTTTATTTTAATATTTAAATTATTTTGCCAGTCCTGGCTTGAGTTTGGCTTCACAGTCATTGTCAGACATTGCAGTAAGCTTTGAAACTCCATGTCCAAAAACTAACAGACACGCACAATCTCACTTTCATTTCTCTGAGTGACACATAGTGACCTTATAGCATATGTGAGCATGACAGAACATGGATTTTTGATTGGGATGCCTTGAATCTACCTCACAGCTTCTTATAGCCAGAGGAATCCCTTTTGCTATTTCCCTGACCTGAAATACAATTCCCTCTTCAATGTTTGTATCAATACAACACACCTTTTTCTCAGAACAATTTTGCAAACATTGTGGCAGAACATTAGTGTGACATAATAATAGTGTTGAGGAGAATCAGCTTTTTTTCCCAAATAACTCTATAAGCTACTAGAAGAAAACAAAGCACTTATCTTTCATTAACCAGCCCTTGACACAGAAGCTGAAGACTTGTCTTGGAAATGGGGCAAGGCTCATTATGTGAAAGAGATTTAGAGTGTATTGAAAGTAGCTTCAGTTTAGTGGCACATAATGATGATCATTAGAATCATTTGACTGTAAAAACACTTATAATACATTGTTTATATTTTTCAAAGTTAATAAGATTATGTATGTCAGTTTAGTGAAAAATTAAGCAGGATATCTTAAGACCCTGTAATAAGTGAAAAAAGCATATAATTCCTTTTATAGGGTATATGATGAATTATTATTACTAGAAGATGAAGGTGCACCATACATGTGTACATAAGGACATCAGGAAGCTTGCCTGGAGGATCTTATGCAGCGAACTTCCCAGGCTTCACGAATGCCTTTAGGAAACCTTTGGAGAGGAGCTGGGAACGAGCCACAGCTCAAATCTTGTGACTGTTTGCATGTGGTGTTTAGAGACAACCATTGTGGTCCCATCAAAGATAATAACAACTTTTCAACTGGTTTATTTGGGAGGTCAGTTCTTTATAAAATATGACTTTGATCTAGGTTCTGAAGTCAAATTTTGCCTTGGCTTCAGTGACAGAAGATTCTAAAAAGGCGTTAATTTTGAAGGTTCTGCTGGAATTGCCTTTTAATATTCTTTCTAGAAGATACAAGATGACATTGCCATTGCTAATAATATGTTTGATTGTGGTTTTTTCACATCCACCTCATCATTGTAAGTCAGGGGCTGCATAATCTGTGTGCTCTGGAGTTTGTTTTAGTTAGTTTAGTAGTTTCTTGCTGACAACTCAAGAAAAAAAGGGCTGTGATATTCTGTTAACATCCAGAAGAAATTTATTCATTCTGTCACATAAATTGTGTCCTGAACAGGCTAAAATTGCATTATTTACCTTCAGTGTGGGATTATTTCTATAATGAGAAGACTGGGTGTATTTTTTCTTGAAATGGGACTACTGGTTGGTGAAACGGCACTCCTGATCCTAATTTTCCAGCAGAATACTGTTCTGGCCATTACCCTGAACAACCTTTCAGCAGGGCATTTTACCTCCATATGAGGGCTAGCAGACTCCTTAGATGTTGGTGGAAGTGAATCAGAATGCAATATCAGGAAAAATATGCCCTGATTACCAGCAGCAGAGCAATACCCAGATATGTAAGATTTTCTGTATTGTCTTGCTCATCTCTGCCTGCTGTGGGCAGTTCTGTGTAAACTCAGTCCTCTCAAAAAAGCATATGTGTGTTTTGCAGGCATAAGTAGATGGATGGCACTTAGATGAACTGCTCTCCTTTCTGGATATCTTTCCAGCCTCAACTGTTCTGCAAGTCTGTATGCACCAATATTGGCCACTCACCTTGAAAGAGAGCAATGTCTTCCTTCCAGCCAGTTGCTTCTTTCATGTATCAGTTTTACAATTGGAGATGTTAGCACCTTTTACTTGTAGAGTTTTTAGATGTTTTCCACATCTTCGGTTTCTCTTGGTTTGCTAAAATTTACCTTGTAGCTTCTGCCCATAGAAAGAATAGTAAATGTTGTCTGAATACAAGTTTAATATTGCTTCTCAGTCATATGAAGCTCTTCAGACTGTCCACTGAGATCTTGGTTGGAGAATGAGACTGTCTCTATCATCTCATCTGTCAGAAATGAGTTAACAATGTGATTTCAAAAGGCTGAGGGAGAAAAAAAAAATTTTTTTCCCCAGAAAGACACTGACCTGCTAAGGAGATGTGGTCCTGTGGGTCTTCCCAGTCTTTTGTTTACCTCTACTCTGGACCCTTTTTCATGGCAGTGTGGCTGTGGATGCCCCATCCCTGGAAGTGTTCAGGAATGGGTTGGATGGAGCTCTTAGTCACCTGGTCTAGTGAAAAGTGTTCCTGCCATGGCAGGAAGATTGGAACTAGACAATCTTTATGGTTGCTTCCAACCTCCATCCTCTGGTTCTATGACTTCATCCTTCTTTCTTCTTTTATTTTTCTACTAGGTACATGACATTCTTGACTGATGAATAAAAGAAAACAGCCTCCAATGCTTGTGAATAGTTCATTAGTGAGAAGGCTTAAATACGGCCGAAATGGTAAAACTACAATCTATTCTGATAATTTGTATTTTTATTCCATACATTGTGAATCATATTATCTATTTGAGCAACCTGTTTAATTATTTAGTACTTAATTATGTACATTATGGTCAGACTTGTTCCAATGGTTACCACATTGCCTGAGGAGCCAGGCTACATAGAATGAACTCGATTGATAGTTCTCTGTAATTGTCTCAGTGGTGTTCTAGAGAATCACAGACTGTGACCTATGAAATAGTTTTAATGAAATCAAACAAACTTACACTTCACTTAGTGTCTGCCTGGGCTCAAAGGCAGTGTGAGGCACCCTATAGCTGAATGTGTCGCAGACTCTGCAGGTTGGAATGTGATCTACTCTTGCTGCGCTCCAATAAGCAGTCCTTTAAACTGGTACAAGGGCAAGATTGTTGGTGCTCTCAAAAGAGCAAGTACCCATCTCATAACTAGCACTGTAACTTCTACAACCTCAAGTGCAAAATGCCATAAAAGCGTCTTTTCCCTTTAATTAAAGTTTGAACAGAAGGATAAGCTGTCTGGCAGGGCTTGTTCTTGCCCCAGTTTAACTAAAGTATCCCATTAGCAGGTACTGTTGGAGAGTTTGGTAACTAAAAAGACAGAGAGATTTTTCTAACTTTCTGAAGAAATGATCTAAAAATAAGAATGTATTCACTGTCTATCTGCCTATTTCATTTCAAATGCATCAAAGAGCTGGGCGTTCCTATCTGCATCTGTTGGCTTCAAAGGCAAGGTTTTGGTACAGCTGAACCAATTTAAGAACAGTTTTCTCCTTGAAAGAGCACGGAACCAACCAGTCCATCTTTCAACTAGGATTAATTCTCCGTTATTGTGGGAATAGTTGTTCAAGAACAGGGCAGAAGAAGGCAACCTCATTACCTGACCACCATGTGGCATTAGATAACTCTTTTCTGCCTTTATCTTTGTTGATCAATGTAGCAAAAATTCCTCTTATAGACAGAATTTTCTTATGAAAGACTCTTTATTTTGATTACCCAGAGAACTGAGTAAATCTGTACCTATGTGTAGGTGTTTGAGAAAAGCACAGTTTGCATGTCTGGCAGACTGTCTCACCGGGATGCAGTGAGAGCAATTGACTTTGCTTTTTATTGATCAAGGCGAGATTCTGCTCAAACTGCCAAGGGCAAATATTTCCCTTGGAACAGCTTTAATGTTGAAGTCTATGCTGGAAGCAATGAGAGCCACTGAAATTATGGTCCCAGTACTACAATGCCCTATTCTGAAGAGCAAAAACAGTACCTTACCAAGGCATAGACACTTTTACTTTGGCAGACGCTTCTGGTGGCTAAAGATGTTATCCTCATCAAAAAAATTTTGCAGCTGTCTTTTTACCAGAATTTTTTGCCTGTTTTGGCCCATCAGCAGAAGAGAATCTCCAAGTCTTCCTTGTGTGATTCAGTGTTGCAATGGTTAGCGCAGTCACCCTAGGACAAGTGTAGACATAAAAAGTTTATTTCAGATTGTTATGAGAGATGATTTCAGTTAAGCTCCAATACTTGCATGGCTTAAGTTGCTGTGAATATTTGCTGACCAAATATCTACCTGCATCTAACTTAGTGATGCTTAAGAATATGAGTGGTGCCAGTCACAACCTCTTCTAAGGCACTGTATGTTTAAATAACAAAATTAACCCTCAAGGTTCCTGGAAATGTATTTATCCCACAAGAAACTTCAGTTTGAACTCTCTGTTCATCTTAAATATAGAATTCTCTCCCAGAATGTTAAAAAACTGCTCTCTTGAAGGTAGCTCAGGTGAGAGCAAAATGTCGCATAGGAAGCAGATTGAGTCAAGAAAGGCAGTTGATTTATTCCAAATGGTCCCTGGAAGACAGAAAGAATTTTGCTAAAAAGAGGCTGTTGAGGAAGTTTGGAGATATCTGGTGCTTCAAGTATGTTAACTAGGGAAAGAATAATGATATGTCATTGAAAATATTCTTTCCTGCCTCTAAACAAATTTCTGCACATTATTATTACTGAGATATTGAAACTAAAATCTCTCTTAATTAAGCTCTTATAGGAAAGTGCTCAGCCTAGCTGAATTTCTGTTGTAATAGTTCAGCCAACAATTGTCAAAAGTAGGAGCCTGTAGTTGGATAAATTCTTTGTGTTGAGCATCCAGTAGAATCCTTTGAAGAAAATGGAAGCAGAATCTCATAGCTTTGAAAATCACTTATGTGTATGTCTAAGTTGGAAGACACCATTGCATAAAAATGTCACACTTCTCAGAGTTTTGATCTAAATTCTGAAGCCCTGTTTCTGACCCTTATTTTGTAGATGACTCCATAAACTATTTCTAACTTTTCCCAGAAAATCTCTGCAAAAATACACTTTTATGGTATTTTGCACTATGTCAAAGATGTAATCTGTACTGGTTTTACATACTCACTAGTGACCCCTCTGAATGTGTGCATAAAGTCCAACTGAAGCATAATAAATCCCATCTGTATTCTAAATGTGAGTGTACACGACAGAAGGAAACCAACACAAGAACATATTGCTGGTTGTTGATTCTGACACTCTTCCCACATAGTGATTTAATGAGAAGAGCAACCTTGTAAGACTGTGTCATTGTCAATCTGCTCACATCATGGAAAGACAAGTAACCAATCATAAAGAGTCTCAGGCAGAGACATTTGTCATCTCCAAAGCAAGCAAATGTCATGACAAAAGGTATACAACTTCCTGATAAATTAAAATAACAAACATGGATCTTGGTATACAATGCAGTACAAACCACAAGACAGGGTGGAATCATTCTCACTGTGTTGACTGTGCTTGCAAAGATAAACAAGGAGAATCTTGAAACTTTGGTTTGTAGGCATTTTTATCCAATTTTATTGATCAACCATACAAGAAAGGCCCAAGACTCCCTGTGTTTTAAATGTTTTTAGACTACCAGCTTATCAGATGTTAAGTGTTCTGTCTACTTCAAGCACAAAATTTTGATAGAATCACTTAGATTGGCCTCTAAGAGCATAAAGTCCAACCACTAGCCTAACACTGCCAAACCCACCCCTAAAGCATGCATAAGTGCCACACATCATTTGAATATCTCCACAAGTGCTGTCTCAACCCCTTCCTTGGGTAGCCTGTTCCAATGTTTGACAGCCCTTTTGGTGAACAAATTTTTGCTTGTATTACATCCAAACATTCCCTGGCACAACTTGAGGCCATTTTGTTTTGTCCTATTGATTGCTACTTGAGAGAAGAGACTGACCCCCACCTCACTACACCCTCCTTTCAGGTATATGATAGGGTCTCCCCTCAGTCTCCTTCTCTTCAGGCTAAACACACTCAGCTCCCTCAAATGCTCATCAGACTTATGCTCAAGACCCTTACCCAGCTCTGTTGC
>VXBR01006889.1:0-33989 GCA_013400215.1 Cisticola juncidis
CCCAATAATCCCATAAACATTAAATTCAAAGCTTCTGTTTTTCTTTTTTAGGCAAAAAAAGAAAACTGCTCCTTCCCTCTCTGATGAGTCTCAAAGACCGACTCACATGGTTTTGTATCAGTACTGTGCTGCAGCACACCATCCTTCACCTTTGTGACAGACAGGCTTGATGATAACAGAACTGGTTCTTTCTAGCAGCTCTGATATCCAATCTAAAAACTGCAATTAGATATACAGTTTATATAAAATATAAAATATACAGGTTATCTATAAAATTAGATATACAGGAGCTTGCTCCACAGTCTCCTTTTTCCTTTAGCATTCTACTCAGCCCTTCTCGATGTTGTGAGCAAAGGTAGGAAAAGAAATTTAACAAGAAAGGCAACTTTGAAGGCTCTGTATAGCTCTGTTTCAGTACTGATAATCAAGCTGAAATGGTTATTTAGAGCAGTGATTTCCAAAATGGGGTATGTGCATCTCAGGGATTGTGCTGGACAATCTACTGAGAGTGGGAAGAAAATATTTTTAAAATATATTTTGTTATGTTTCCAAAAACCTATGTGATATTTATTTTGTGTTTATCTTGCTTTTTAAAATGGTTTAAGATTTTAATGTATCTAATATATAAGCACAGTAATGCCTCTGTGTGGTTTATAAATAAATCTATATAAATATATGTAAGTGATGTGTCAAAATTGTTTTACAGATAGGTTCAAATAATTAAAAGATTTTGGAGGTGCTATCTTTTCAAAATTAGAAGTATTGGTAAATAGTTAAATGACTACTGGAGCTATATTAAAAATATACACATTATATAGCATTTATTTTCCACAGCAAAAGAAAATATTGCTCTTATAATTTTCAAAAAAAATTCATGGTATTTATTGTGTGCAAAAATTCATGGTATTTATAAAATTGTGACTTTAACAGGAGAACAAGAATTTAAGCATTAAAGTAGAAATGGACAAAAGGAGAGAACATTCAAGAACAATTTCTTTAATGAGAAAAATATTCAGTTTCATCCATTTCAGTTCTCTAGGAAAGAGAGGTGGGAGAGACAAGCTGGCAAGCAACGTCATGTAGTGGTAATTCTCTGAGAGAATGATTTGAATAGAAAGGGAAGTCCAAGACAAGTGAATTTGCAGATAAATTTTGTGAATTCTTGGGAAGTTTGAAAAGATTCCTTGGGAGGCAATATACTGTTTCCGAAGACAGACCTCCCCTATCCTCTTCTTGATTGTAGTATGGACTCCAAAAATATAAAATCACTATGGATAAAGCGGTTTTAGTTTTTTTAGTTGCCTAGAAGAAGATAAAAACCTGATCTGGAAAAAAGGTACTTTTCTTTTTTTTTTTTTAACATAATTTCGGTGAGACTCATAACAGAGTCTGGACAGCAATACAATAATCTGAAGTACCTGGCAACAGTTTTTAAATAAGCAATGGTGTGTTTGTGGTTCAGAAGTAAGCACATTCCCAGGGAGAGAAATCTCTTATATAACCTTATATAACCAGTAGAGCTAAAACCAAGAACAATATCCAAATACTTGTCACACACGATGTATGTGGGTTATGATGCAAGTGAGAGAGAATGGTATGCGAAATTGATCTAATAACTCATGCTGTGAAATTTGCCAAAGTCCAAGCAGAGTAAATGAAGTGAAAGTTCATCATTACAGAGTCGAGCAGGTGAGTAGATTGATGAAAACAACCCAGTTGTAGACATAATCCTATGTGCTCTTGCAGGGTTTAGAGAGCTTAAAACTCTGTTACCCTCTTCAGCTGAGTGTATCACTCCCTCTGTAGTGATTTAAAGTAATCTGCAATTTGTTGCTTCAAAGCACAGGTGAATGGCTAATTTCAGAAATTACTCACTACCGTGGGTAAGCTGATTTGTGGTAAAACAAGGCTGATACATGGTAAATGGAATTGTTCAAGCTATCCATAGCAATATGCCTCATACTCCCTCTGTGTCTCACGACATTGTTTGACCAAGTTGAATATAAAGGATTAATTAATATCCAGTGAGATTTAACAGCCCTCAGGTTAAACAACACAAAGTAGGGAAAATACATAGAAGCAGTGGAAAAATATGAAAACACCAAAGACCCCCAAAATTTCATGAACCAGGTAATAATTTTACTGTTTTCAGGTAGTATCTACTCTGTTTTTTGAGACTATATTAATTGCACCCAACGAAACTTTAGTGTGAGTTCAGACAAACTAGTTTACAGGTATCTTAATCTGATGTGGTTTATTTTCTGTATTTTATCTGAGTTACTTCCTTACAAATGCTTACAGCTGTATGTGGTGGCATCCACATTTGGAAAGTTGCACTGTGTTATGTAGATTGGTAGAGTACAGCAGAAGAACTTTTGAGTATAAGTATATCCCCAAGGAAATTTAAATGTTCAAGATGAAGCAGCCAGCAAAACCTAGTATAATAAAGAAGATTTGGTATAGTACCAAAATGTTCTTGATAAAAATTTGCTACTTACACAGCATAAAAGCCGTTTAAATTTAATATAGCTGATGAAGTTACAGCTGGGTGTACTTCGATTAGGAGTAACTGCTTTTAGGGAGTCCTTGAAGTCAATAGTTGCACGAAGATGTGTGAGCTAGAGGGGATATAGTCAGTCCCTTCCGGAGAGGAGGAGATAAAGAAACAAAGGCAGGATCCAGTCTTCAATTGTGAAAACATTTCTGCTTTCTCAACAAAGGAAATATGAACTGACCTCTCACCTTCCCAGCTACGAAAATGAGTAGCAATTAAAAATTAAATGAAGCATAGATAGCAAAGTGAGTTCAGAGGACATATGAAATATGAAGAAAAAAAACAAAAACAAAACCAAAATTTAAACTAATATAATTTTAAGTAATTTTCAAGATCCAAAGTTTTATAGTTTACAAAGCTTTATGTCTGATCATTGTTTAATAGTTTTAAAATGATGCCTAGAAATGCCAAATACACTAGTGGTCTTAGGTTCATTCTTGCTGCAAAATTAAGTGTTTAATTCCTTTCCAAACATAGGTTCAACAACATACATAGGTACATCAGATAAAGTTTGGAAGAGAATTTCTGTTCAGAAAGGGGAAGTACAGGAATCTTTGGAGCCATTGGCTAGGGTCTCAGAATGATTGTGTCAAAACTAGGTATCTTTTGTCTCAGAGGACACGTGGATAATACAATCATCCTAAATATAAAAACGTGAGATAAATGAAATTAAAAAAGCTGGAGATAAAATTAGACTGCATCATAGTTGAAGTGGTTTTTACCAACTAGTTATACTTTTGTGGTCTGCTCTTAACCTTCATAGATCCTCAGACATTCTTACAGGTCTTGTGGGAGTGCACCTCAGAGTTGTTCATGTCACTTTATCACTTGCCACATTGAGCAGCAGATCCACATTTTCCTCAGCCTTTCTTCTGTTTCTAATGTACCTAGAGAAACCCTCTTTGTATCCTTTTCTAGTTTGAGCAGCATGGGAGCTTTGGACACTTCCACCACAATCTCTGCAAGCACTCTGTTTCTCCTGGGTAATTTGTCCCAATTTCTTACTCTGTGTACTTCTTTTTTATACTTGAACTCAGTTGGCGTTCCCTGTTGAATCATGCTGGCTCTCTGTAACACTTCTGTTTTTACAGAACATTAGATCAAGGCATTCTTCTGCTCTGAGGATATTGTCCTTGAAGATCAGCTGGTTCTTCTGGTGTCCTTTGTCGTCTAGGGCAATATCCTATGAGATGTTACCAAATAGGTCCCTAAATAGATAGAAATATGCCCTCCCCAAGTCCAAATTTGGGATTCTGCTGCTTGCCTTACTTCTCCTGATTTTAAACTGCACAGTCTCATGATTTTATCAGCCAAGACTGTTCTTGAATTTCAGATTTTTAGGATTTATTTACTGACTGTGAACAATAGTTCCAAGAAAGTATTTCACTGAATGGCTGATCAATCACCTGCAACCATAAATTATCTTAAATACATACTGGAAATCTCCTGGATTGTTTGTGCCCAGCTCTCCTGCCTTTACAGCAGACATTCAGATTTAAAACCATGTGAGAGCCCCTTTGTGATTGCAAGTATTCTTTCAGGTGTCTAAAGGCTTCATTTACCTCTTATTTTTTTCTTCTGCAGCACAAGCCCGTGCTGCCCATGACAGTTTCTTCTCTAAAGCTAAACATAAATTCTCAGCAGACTTGTCCCCACTTCCTCAGTGGTGATAGCTCTGTGCACTCCAGCCATTCCTTTGTGTACAGCAAAACGTTTCCTCCTCATCTTTCCAGTGTCTCTCTCCTGAATAAACACACATCAGGTCATTGGAGTGCTCTGGTGAGACCTATCAAACTACATCTCTGTAAACCTGACGAGCTCATACCTCTGCAGCTCCAATGTGTTCCCCAAATAATGGGCTTTTCCATCCCCTGTAGTCTTGTTTTCTCAAGGGTAGGGGAGAGAAAGAATGAAAAGATGCAATTTTCATTTCCCTCTAGTGCCCTAATTCTTCTTTTACTCTCCTGTGCCACGCCTTCTCTTTGGATTGTGACACTACCCCAATATACTTAAGCTACAGCTCTTCTCTCCAGGTTAACAAACATGTTTGCAAAAACACTCTTGTCCCATTCCCTCAAAGCACTTGTTCCTCAGTCACAGAGGCCAAAACCTTGCCTGTGGCTGCTACTGATACATGGGTCATTATCCCATGGTTATGTTCACACCTACCTGAGCCTTTTCTTTCACTGTGAAGTCTGGCATGAAGATATTTATTTGAATAGCTAAGCTTCCCAGAGACTGCCATTTTAAAGCTAGAACATTTGTATCAAACTGCCACAGAGCCAGAGTTCTGGAAGTGCTTTTGTCAGGCACATGACAACATCAGGTCCAGTAGTCAAGCCTTTTATGTAAAAAGGGACACCAGAAAATAATTTATTCTGAAGAGTACCTAGACACAGTAATAATGTATCAAGGTATTTCATACTTTTGTAATAATGGAAAATGGAATTTGTGGTACTTCTGCATGAGTTACTTTTAATTTTTCTGTTTTAAGTCAGATACTTTGTTTTTCTTCTAGAAAAGTAGATACACAGTAGATGATGATTTGTTTAAAACCATAAACCCTCATTCATTTTTTAATTAAAAAAGTGTTAAGTTCATTTCTTGTCAGTAAAACAAATATTTGTTATTGCTAATAACAAAGGAAAGCATAGCACTTCGTAGTGTGTATAGGAATAGTGTATGTAGTGCACTGCTTCATCATGAATTCATGCCAATCATTTCACTGTTGCAATAGAACTTTTCTGAAAGCAAATGCATTTCCCAGTCACAAGCAGGAAATTGAATTCTACTCTGAGAATTCAAGGGACACATGGCCATTGAACCATCAGATTCACAAGTTAAAATAACATAGTGCCTTTTCTTGTGGTGCAGCTGACATCAATCACTTCTGAAATACCACAAGATTTAAAAATCCAGCCAAAAAAGCAATTAAAATGGACAGCTTTGCTCACTGTGACAATAACTGTCATAAGTCAAGGCAATTTTATCTTATTTCAGACAGATTTCTGGCCTCATCTTTTTAACGTGTGTAACTGCTTCTTTCTCACCCCTATGTGATATTCAATAAAGAAACTACTCCTTTATAATGAAGAATAAAGTCTGTCTTGTTTCAGTTCATACCTTATTATTTAATAATATGGTCTGATGGATAACACAACTGGTTATTTGTTTGATGTTCAATCAGCAAAGAGGACTAACGCATGATGTTTCCAATATTTGTACAGACTGGTGATGATTGTATCTATGTTATTAGATCAAGATGTTTTCTTTCTTTGGCTTCATTTTAGAAGGAATGAATGTAAATATTATTAATATCCTCTGTATAATTTATATTCCTTTTGGCATTTGAAATGGGTAAGTTGACTTAGAAGAAAGTTTTCACAATAATTCATGTAAAACAGAAAAGCTTAAGTCAGAAAGTCTGATGAACTTTTTTCTTTTTTCAGTACTGGTTTTTTGGGAGCTGCTCTGACTTTTATTGAGACTTCAAATTTGTGGTAAATTATCACAGTGAAAACTGTAGGTATAAATGTTTTGTCTTTTGACGGTAATCAGGAACTTTTTGGCAGTGGTAAACCCAGATGATGGGTCCAGACATGCCTAGACAGATTGAACTTCCAGAAATGCTCTGTCTGGATGGTCATCAGCAGAATTTACAGTTCAGGTGCCAAAAGTGTCAAGTGATTGCGAGAGATCTGTGGTGACAAAAAGTGATCCTTTGCTTCAGAATAGGCTACAAAGTCATTAAATCATCCTTATATTAAGGGGCTCTCAAGCCTTTAGAACTTTTGCCTTTAATCTTCTGGATTTAAGAATATGCTATGGGGAAAAAAAAAACCTGTATAATTCCCAGGGAAAGCATCTTAGGAGTCTACAGTTTTTGCCTGCAGCTGGATGTATCGTCATGTAGGATGATTCTACCATGGCTCTTTCTGTTGTCTAGGATGGAGTGAAGAAAGCCTGCAGAAAAAAATTTGAAGTAGACAAAAACCATAAATTCCCTCTAAAATTTCCAAATAGATGCCTAGGGTGTGAAGAGGAGAAAATAATGGGAAGGGGGATAATTTATTTCAAAAATGCTACAGAAAAAATCTATATACTGTAAATATATATATATATGTATACTGTATATATACTGTAAAATTGTTCTAATTTCTCTAAATGGATTGTTTTCAAGAGAAAAATTACTTATGAGTAAAGAGGAATATTTCTGAGAAGTAATATAGTCCACCTAAAAACTTGTGAGATCTTTTGTTAAAATGCTTGTACTAAACCAGTGCAAGACTGCTACCATTTGCAGCCAAAGTTTCTTTTTTCCTACATTTTTCCCAAATGAAAACAAACAAACAAACAAACAAAATATCCTTAAAGCAAAAAAAAGTCACTGAGGGCAGTCTCAACAGGCCTACAGCCACTGTTCATTCAAGTTGCACTTCTGGTATATTTTTTGTGGTCATTGACACTACTCTTTGCTTGTTGTATTAATTCCTTCAATGTCACTTCCAAGAGTACCTTAATTTTTAACTGAGTGAGCTCTCACAACTTTAAGCTCCTTTACATGCACTCACATTTTTGTAATTAAATACTAAACAGGCTATTCAGTCACAGAGGGCTTATTTCTTTTTTCCTTAAAACTAGCAAGATTTCTGACTAGGGAATCAGAGAAAACAATGTCAACATATCTGATATGAAAACAAAGTCATGCCTCTTCTCAGCAGACAGATAGGTGCCAAAATTTAAAAAAAAAAATTAAGGTCTGAAGAAAGACAAATTCTTTCTTCATACCTTTTTCACCCTTGAATATTGACATCATTTCCATCACTTTCATTGTCATTCCTCATCCAGCTCTGAGGTTTATTCGGTACCTGTGGAACCAAGAGCAACCAGAAACAGAAACCACACTAGAATAAATACACATTTCTGTGTCTCATGTTAATGATCTACATGGTAAACTCTACTGCTTCGGGTTTCTGATGCAGAATCTGCTCATTTACCCTCTATACAAGTCATCAGCATCCTATTGAATGGAATCAGATTTTATTTCCCTCTAATAAGAAGGAAAAAATCAAATGCTGAAAGAAAATAACATACCTCAGTGAGTGGTTGGCTATGAGCTTTGCAAATTAGCGTTATTGTATGTATCTCTACTAGACAAGGCCTTGAGCAACCTACTGTGACTTTGAGGTTAACTGCACTTTGAACATTTTTGGAAGGGGCCAGGAACTCAAATACACCCATTTTTTTCTGTATTTTTCTATGACTTTATACATGTAATTTGTATGTATTTGTAATCAACAAACATGTGTTCACACATAGATACATCTATATGCACCTGAATGCTTTGTTCTTCAAAATCAATAAAAACCCAGCAAATTACATTTTTGATACTAATATATGTATGCACACTTTTGCATGGCCATGTTGTAAACTTGTGTTGTATAACCCATTATACAGTGAGGGAAGCCTCACTGCACTGTGCTTGCTGTTGTTGGACTACTTGTTAGATTGCTTTTTGGTGACATATGTAAGTTTTATTCGCTTATAACTATAATCAGATTTTATGGAAATTATAGGTGAAACCTACTTTAGTTTCTTTCTTGCCAAAAAACCCCAAAGTTCTTCCTGGAATCCATGTGTTTACAGAACAAGTGTCAATAATCAGTGAACATCAGAGCAGAATTACCTGCTGTGTCCCAGAGCTGTTGTCCTTCTGAGGCCACTACATGGCAGCTCACCAAGGGGCAGATGCCCAACTGAGTGACACAGTGTGAGAGGCAGGATGGAGGAAAGCTCTGCTTGCTAAAGCCAGGAAATCCTTAATGGTCATGTTTCTCTTGTGAGACAGGAGCAACACAGCACCAACAGCATGGTACAAAGGAAGTGAGTATGCTGACCAGGCTGGAAAGTGTTCGAAATTAATAGCTGTTCCTAAATTACATCCACCATGAAGGGCAAATTCAGTGTCTGATGAGGCAAACTGCATCAGTGTCTCATCTACAGGGAACCCAGTTGGAACATCGGTGTCAAAAGGGTGGTTGTAGCTGTGTCTTCCCCTATTCATAAAGCTTCTGCTCTAAAAATAAAGAGAGGACAGCAGGCCTTTGCTAAGTACCAACAAAATGTGAAACTAACCCAGAAAATGGAAAAGAACTGATACAGGAATGCTTAAAGTGTTTTAGCTCTTACTAAGACAAGTGCAAGCACTTCTCATGTTATTAATCTCCCCTTTGAGTATTTTTCTTGCACATCCTCTTCCTCCTAGTGGGCAAGTTAGGGAAGTGTTAATAGTTTATTTTTCCTTCTAAAATGATTCTGAAAGCTTGGGTCATGCCATGCTGGAAGTGTCAGAGTCTGCTTGGGATGCTTCTTGCCTCTCTGAAGTGGATTTACTTTTCTTATACCTGCATTCAAATTTTCTGACTTTAAATTTCAACCAGTGTGTTGAGGCTCTTTTGTTGACCATATTCCACCAGTTCTGTGCAGAAATATTTGTTTTATTGACTAAGCACAACAAAAAAGAAATGGGACTGATGCTTAAGCTATTTTCTTACTCATAGCTACCTACTTACAGATAAAGACAGGATTAAAATACAGAATTTTGCTCATCTTTTTCTAAAACATAATTGTTTTACCTAAAAAAAAAAAAAAAAAAAAAGGCAGCTGAGGTTTTACAAGCAGTTTTCATACAGCATCTTCTATTTTCAGACTTCTCAGTGTTGCATCCTGTAATCCTGTTATGGCTAATTTATTGGATGAACTTGGTGAAAGTTTTAATTGAGACAAATATATAGCACTTTAAGACTGATGAAATTTCATGCCTCTTTTTAGTTAGTATAATATTACTGTACCTCTGGGTTTCTAAGAAAACACTTTTTTTTTTTTATTCTGGTGTTTGACAATGAGCTAACATTCAAAATGCAAAGAGAGAGACTTTACACATTGACTACAGTAAAAAAAAAAAATTCTTATTTACAATATATGAAGTAATGGGGGAAAAGTGATCCCAGCACCATCCTAAAATGAATTTAAGTTATCTCATATTGAAGAAAAAATAGCAATTTAAAAGAAAAATCTATAGCAAACACAGGAGAAATGAAATAGCCTAAGTTATTAAAAACTTTTTTTTTTAAAATCACAAAATAGAAATACATAAAATACTAATAAATTGACCAAATGGAATAGGACAAATTGAAAAAGAATGGTTCCATTTTCCATAAAAGAAATTTACATAGGCAAAGTTCAAAGCAATACTTGTGAAGTTTCAGGTGGAATTTCAAATTAAAAACATCATCTACTTCCTTTTTCCAATCTGCCATTTAGGAAAATACTGCTTTTAGTAGTTTTATTATTATGTCAGCTCTTCAGCAGAAGTTGAGAAAACAAACCCAAGTGATGATGTTGATATTTTTCACTGTCAAAATAGCAAACCTTGAAGTAAGAATATGAGTTGAGAGCTGAAACAGCTTTCTACAAAGCCTGATCAGACCATGGCTGTTGCTCTGAGAAGGAAACACCAGGAATCACAGAGATGTCTGGGACATCAGATTTCAGATTCTGAGCTCTGGGCAATGACCAGTGGCGACTCTAACAGCTATCAGCTCACCAAGGTTTCCTTCTTTATAGTTATCTGGGTTCTTAAATGAGAGGCTATTTTTGTTTCTGGGTTGCTCTCCCAAAGCACATTGATTATCCACAGTTTTGTATTTTGGTAAATATCGGAAAACCGCGTTGTCCTTTTGCAATCAGTTTTAGTTTTACTGTGTGTGGGTGTGTGACTTTGTCAACAATATGGGGAAAATTAAAGGAAAATTAAATTCTCTTTAAAGGAATTGAATAAGTAGAGTTTTCCTCTCTTTCACAATGTGCATGCTTTGGAAAATGAGACTGTTTTATTAAGAGGTTGTGTCCCCAGATTCAAGGGGGACTGAAGGGTAAAACAATCAGCTTCACTTTCCTTTAGCTAGTTTCTTTCTTCTCTGATACAATGTATTTTGTTTTCAGGATTAATCTTTCTGATAATTTGCAAACTGAAATCCTTTTCAGTTTGAATACAGGATTACTCAGCCTTCCACAGCTGGTTTTATTGAGACTAATGAGACAAGAGGCAGAAAAATGTCCAGATCTTGCCGATGGTTAATCTTGTCCTCAACTCCACTATCTCTGCGGTGTAAAATGCACAGTAGTCTTTTCAATCTTATATTGAATTTTGTATTGGTAAGTAATGTGGCACACTTTGAACTTACAGGGGAGACTTGGGAAAATTAAAAAATAAACCAAATTAAAAATGCAGTTATCTTTCCAAATTGTATGAGAAATATGTAAGCAAAGTGAGGAAAGTGTGGAATATTCTATGAAATGAAGGAGTAGTGGGAAATTCTACAGTCCAGGATGGAAGAGTTGGAATCATGTAGAAGAATAATGTATCTAGCCAATAAAAATGTATTGTAGGAAGGAATGGTAACTACATTTTGCAAGTGCAGTGAAACATAAAAAATTTAAAATAGAGGAGAAGATAGTCATTACTGAAGGAATTTGAAGAAAGGGAGATTCTGATGGAAAATATGTCAAGTGCCATGGTGATAAATAAAAAAAAAAAGAGGCATTTTTGTTAAAAGATGATAGGGATGACATTGTACTTGTGTCACTAATATTCTCAGTTAGAAGGAGTCAAAAAAAGTGCTAAAACCAGTAGTGTTTTGTCAAAGAAATCTAAGTTTTAACACGGGAATAAATCACTGTGATAGTTTGAACACCAGACTATTAAAAATACTCTGGGAAGATATGGCAGAGTGTTAACATACATAGTCCAAATGTCTGGAAGAGGTCTTTGTGCAGCAGCCTGGATAGAATACTGCAGTACATTTCAACATTTATTACAGCCTTCATCATTCAATAATGGTGTCTAATGCTGAAAGGTGAATTACTAGGTAGCTGAAATGAAATGCTCTGAACTCCAGAAAGGTTTAGATTTCACACATATGATAGCACACTGATATTGCATAATGATTTTTCTCATCTCACAACACTAGTTTCTTGGTGATAATTCAATTATAGCATTTTTATAAACATTCTTAGCCTTCCTCTGGCATCTGTTAGGCTTTAGTTATAATTAGTTTTTCAAATATATAATAAAACTTGGAATACAATTTGGAATCCCAGTCAACCTTCACATCACTGTGCTATGCTCTTTAATCACTAATCTAATGCTTTCATTGCATGTCTTCAAAAAATGTAGACTCCTTTTTATCGTTTAAAATTACGTTTAAACCTGAGATAGAATATATTGACCTTATTGTTTATTCTGTTGAGTGGTTTTAAAACAACCAAAAAACCCTATTTGTCTTATCAAATCTTATTTGCATATGTCTAATTAATTTCACTTGTTACAGAACTATAAAAAATTAGTTGTGAGTCAACTCGATTAAACCCAGTGGCAAAATGGAGTGGAATAATGTTAATCCAATCCTTTGGTCTGTCAGTTATCTTCCATTTCTATTAAAGCTCAATATTACTCAGAGCTGACCTTTGTTAATCCTTAGTCAATTCATATTGTCCCAGACTTTTTTATTTGTGACAAACTTGTGTTCTCATTGGGTGGGACTGTGACTTTTTGCTGTGGCTGTGGACTGCTCCTGTTCTGCTTTCTGAGATGCCAGTATGGGACCAGAGGTAGCAGTCTCTACTTTTGCATTTAGAAATGCTTGTGCCAGAAGTTCTGCCTCTGCCACTTCTCCACGTCCCAGCTCCCAAAATGGCTCCATGCCAGCTCCTCTTGAGTACAGAAAGTAGTCACTGACAGGACTTTATGACCCTTTTTGAACTCTATGCACAACATCACAGCTAAGGCTGCACAGCAACACATAAGGAAATCCATCAATGGTACTGTAGCCTGGCATGATGGCAGTGCTACACTGGTCAGAGAAGAAAAGAACCACATTGTGGCATTCTTCAAACAAAAATACTTCAAGCCAAGACAAATGGGAGAAGTGAGTTCAATTTGGAGTAATTATTTTGTTGAAATATTTTCAACACAACATGATGCAAGTGTTAAACAGCCTCCTTTAAAGAAGAAATAAGTATTTATTATGGAGAGAGATTATATACAATAGAGAGAGAAGAGCCCTAAAACAATAAAAATCTAAACCAGACCCAAATGTTTTAGAGAAAAGGAGCAATATTGTCACTAGATAAGATGTCTGTCTGACTACTATTCAAAAAGATCTGGGCTTGAATTTATTTTTACAAGAACTGATTTATGTAAAACAGAGATTCTCTTAGGTTTCTTAAAGCATCCAGTAGAAGTTATTTTTTCAGGTCATGCCTGTTTAAGAGGGCAGATGTTTCAGGTCATGAATATTTGTGAGAGCTTCCAAGCTACCAAAAAGTAACTTATGTTTTTGCAAAAACTTTACAACATCTCTGCAAATGCTTGCAGTGTAATGAAATATGTGCAGGAGACCAGAAGGGGCAGAAACTTCTACACAGGCAAGTCTTGTTCATATTATCATGACAGCACGACCTGTGATACTGCTATAGATTCTCCTACAGACCATATGCACTTAATCATAACATAAAAATTATTAACTTAGTGTAGTAACTTCTCAATTTGAAGACCCTTTTTCTGTCTTTGTTTTACAGATAATTCTTACTATTCTTTTTTTTTTTTGGAAGATGCATGTAGTCTTTTATTTTTCATTATTTATTATTTATTCATTATTTTTCATTACTAACATGATTTTTAATTTTTTATGATTCATTGCCATCTGAAATTACATTTTGCAAAAAACAGCTGTTCATGACCATGAGACATAGACTTAGAGAACCTAGAAATTGCATGTTCTTTTTGAATTGAGAGCTTTAACTCTCATGTAATTGTTTCCCATGGCATCAGTATTTTCAACACCTTGCTTTTTAGTGGTTTGATTTAATTGTCTTGAGTAGAAGGAATAATATACATACCAGCAATATTTCAGCTGGCTTGATTTCTAGATTTTTTTGGTTTGAATTTCTTTTAATTCTATGAATCAGAAGTCACTAAAAAACTCTACTTCCTAAAGTAGAACTTCACAGACAATACTTTCCACAAAGAATTCTCTTGATGGAAGAAGTATTGTTGGACTTCTAAGATTCTGTGAGGGAAAAAAGGTGCTGGACTGGGTTTGTCTTTGTTTTATACTCTGTTCCTTGCAGCATAGCTGAGAGGCAGACATCGTGCGTTAGCATGTGCGTTAGCAGAGGCAAGAACAGGTCTATGGCCTGAGAAGTTTTGGGCTGTTTCTCTACTTATTCAGCTTAAGAAATCATGAACAGTGTGAGATGAAGCTGGCTTTGTGGTAATGTGTAAGGCTCATTCAGGACAGATTCCAGCTGTCTTTTACTTTGAATCAGGAGGAAGAAAGTAATTCCTGAACATAACACTTAAAAAAAAAAAAACCTGACTTCCCTTTCCTGATATGAGAAGAAACCAAAAAACCCCCACATTTATGCTATTAAATGTAATTTTTCTCAAACTTTGGGCAAATAGCCCACTTTCTTTTGTTACAATTTGGAATGCTTTTGAAGCAGAAACCTCCAAGGAGGGTCTGAAACAATTTCCAAGAAAAAGACTGTAATTACTTTTAAGTGCTTTTTTCAGTGAACTGAAACAAAGACCTGGTCAAGAGAGAAGTTTGTGCTTGCTTGCCTGTAAACTCCATGTGTGTGGTGCCTCTACCCAATACCCTACTGTAAGGTGTGTGTATGATGGTCCTTATCTCAACCCTGATTGGTTCTGTACATTTTGGAATTCCTGCTTCATTTACCCAGGGCACCTGCTTTTATGGCTCTTTCCGTCAAATTGGCATTTCCAGTATGCTCCAAAAGCAACATCAAATTACTGTGTATGCATGTTTCTTGGAATGAAATAATGACAATTCAGTGTTATTAATCCCACAGAATTATCCCACATACAGGACTCCAGCCTGAGAGTTGCTTAGGATCTCCTGGAATGATGTGAATTCTTAGCCCTGTTAAGAACAAACACAAGATGTGTTTTTGAAGACATCAAACTATGAAAGAATAATTAATTCACATTGCTTCCAAAACTAGCTTCTTTTCACTGTCGCTATAGTTTCGCATAATGAGACAGCAGTCTTTTTTTTTATCCCTGCCTTCTTTTTTCCCTCCTTAGCTGGAGAAAAATATCTCAAAAAAGAATTTGCTCCTTCTGCCATGTTTGAAATTCAAAACCCTTCTCTACCAGGAGTTAATTCTATGATATCTAAGATGTCTTTTAGCCCATAGATTTGTAATTTGCCTACAAATACGTACATTTTAAGGGAAGGATTAATATTAAAGAATTGGGTTACTTTCCACAG
Source organism: Cisticola juncidis (assembly GCA_013400215.1). Classification (NCBI taxonomy): domain Eukaryota; kingdom Metazoa; phylum Chordata; class Aves; order Passeriformes; family Cisticolidae; genus Cisticola; species Cisticola juncidis. The sequence goes on from VXBR01006889.1 coordinate 14,914, forward strand.
GTTTAGTAGTTTACCATTAAAAAAAAAAAAACTAAAAAAATCCTTTCTGCCCTAAAGGACAGCACTTGACAAATTCATCACAGAGTTTAGACAGCAACTTAATGTCATTTCTGGCCCTGACTTGAGCAGATGCACTGTAATTCCAGAGGAAAGGTGGTAGCTCTTCAGGAAACTCCATGGCTGCTTTCCCCTTGCATATATGTCTGTTTTGAGTGAAAGGAAAGGGGGTAACAGGAATAAAAATAGAAATTTTAAATTAGACATTACTGAAAAAATAATTGCAGCAGCTGGTTGCAAGCCTGAGATTTCATTAGAACTATAACTAAAATTGATTTGAATCTGTGCTATAACATTATGATAATGAAGTCTGTGGCCTTACCAAAAGATTATAAACATGACTTTTAAACTCCCTTTGATATTCTTATTACAACTGCACTTAAATTCATTATGAGTTGCTAGAAGGTCATCTTTTTTGTAAAACATGCATAGTTGGCACAACTCAATATGCTCTAGTAAGTTCTAAAAACCATCTGAGTAAAGCAAAACATTTGAAATAAATAGACTAGAAATCAGATCTTAGCTTTCATTATACTAAGGGGGAAATCTCAGTTTTGATCCCTAAGGCTCATCAACACTGTCATAAATTTCATTTGTTAATCACGTTGTTCATTCTATTATAATAATGCTTGTTGTTTTCCACAGGACTTGGATTTTTTGTTCTTAAATATACTCATCTCTTAAATTTGCCATGTCTATGGTCACTTCACACTTTAATACTTTGGGGAGCTTTTTCTTTGCTTTTGTGGACTACTTTACCAAAAGAATGCTTGGATATAGCTGTAGTGCTAACCAATACCTGTGTTTGAGGTTTCTCTTTCTATTAAAGTCTGAAGGAATGTAGAAGGTCTTAAAAAGTCATATATTTCAATCAAATTATTTAAATGTATTTCTGAGCTGCTAAACTAATTCTGTACAGTTAAAACATGAGTTATTGGTCTGGAAAAGGTAAGTTTTTTAAATCCCTATTTAATATTGATTTACTTTCTCATAACAGTCTGACTGCTTTGTAAGACCATTGGAAATAAAGCACTTCATACAATATTATAGTGTTTTGAGTATTTTAGAGAGTATTATGAGCTAACCTTGTTACATAAAAAAATGACTTATGAAAGTTGCAAGATATTTGACTCAGAATACAAAACTGTTATTGTGCCTCCTAGTACATGTAGAATGGCAATAGGCTAAAAGATGTGTATGGTACCCAAAAGTTAGGAGAATCTGGTAGGTATCTAATATGCAAAGAATATGCATAACTGTTTAGAAAGTCACATGTTGGAGTTGAATAAAGTCTTTGTGTTTCTTCAGGAGTTTTATCTGTATCTTTTGCAGATTATTTAAGCAGCAGGGTTTCCTAATGTTCTTAGGAGCATGTTTTTCCTGATCTCTGTCAGAAGTGCCATGGCTTCTAGCACTGTCAGCCAGGCTTTCTAAAGATCCTGAAATCTGCAGAAGTTTCTGAAGTTCAAGAGAAACTGAAAGCCTTCAATAGTCAGCACAATAGTGCTATCTTCAGCCTTCCTCACTTTCCCTTTCAAAGTGCTAAACAACCTAAAGACAGATGACAGCCTTTAAAGGCAATATTTGAGTGCAAAAATGTGACTTGAGGTAGCAAAAAACATCTTTAGATACTCATAGATTAAGACAGACTAATTCGGAAAATCCAAAGGAACTAACAGCTTTAACTGATTTCCAAAAATCAGTTTATCTTACAATGGCATACATACATCCTTAGGAAAAATATCATCATCTGTTTTTAAGGTATTTGCAGGATAAATTCTTTGGAAGTCCTATCGTAAAGGGTAAAGAATCGTAAGGGTATCGTATTGTAAAGTTCAGTTTTCTCAAAACCCAAAAAAGTAATTCAGATCGTGATATTTGATATCTACCTGTTTACTTCTTTATTTGTAAGAGATGAATGATTAGATGAGGTAGATCCTTGTGGAAGGAGGTGGGGGATTGCTACTCTAGAGGACCACAGGAGCCTTCCTTTTAAGGAGTGAGACCAGACAGGTCACAGCATGGGGCAGGGAGATAAAGCAGTAAAGAAATGTGCTGGCAGCCTGCAACTATGAAGACGCTACTGGGAGAAGGGGTGAGATGGACCTTGGAGGAGACGAAGACAATCAATGCAGAACTTGCATCTGAGAAACATTCTGTAGTATGTATCCTATCTAAGAAAATCTGAAGCAAGGAAACTGCTTCAGACAAAGCTTTTTGTATCTGATCTGTCTTAAATGTCTGTCTTGGTTTAAGAAGTAAAATATTCCAACTTATAGCTTAATAAAACCAGATTGACAAAAGTAATTTTATATTTTAGGATATTCATCCTAAAGAAAAATTTTAAATAAACTTTCTCAAAGCCCTGCCTGACTCTGTGTCTTGTCACAAAGATCTACAAGGGAAAACCTTTTGAATTTGACCAAGGAAAGAAATAATATTAATAAAATAAACATGCCTCATTATTATTTGAATGATATTTTTATTGTTATGAAACAGATGTGAAATAGTATAGGTTGCAAAGATCATGTACCTCTTCAAAGCACCTCGTCTTGTTTTAGCACAACACCAAATTCAATTTGGATCACAGTGAAACTGCTTTCAGACAATAGGGCTTGAAGTGTGAGATTCATGAAAAAATTTAGGCAGTTGTCTGACACTCTTGGTCACTTTTGAATTGTCATTCAAAGTCCACTGAAATCAACAAAAATAATACAGTGAACTTCAGATTAGTTTAATTTTACATTATTACTCTTATTAGATTAACCATATCTAGAAAATCATTATAGTCTGAAGGAAGTGCTGAAGGGAACTCAACAGTCTGTACCACATTATGAGGAAAATAATGGAAATTCTGGGAGCTGCTAACAATAGAGTAGTGATAGACCCCCCCAAACTGTTCTTTATGACAGTAATGTTATTGTCTATGAGCAATTTAATTAGAGTGGTCTACTCTGCAAAGGACAGTCATACTGCATCACTTTAGGATGTTTCTATATGAGCAGTTTGACTCGCTCTTTATTCCATTCCCAGACCTTTTGCATGCTTTGCATATATGCTAATTAATTTCTGAACTCTCTTCTAAAGCAGCTCAGCTACTTCCCTCAAAGAGAATACCTTATCACAGATGATGGGATAGTATGCTTCAGAGCCTCTTCCAAACATGTCCATCAGGGTTATGGTTTATTCCAAGCTTGGCTGCCCCAACCACTACAAGCAATGTATTTGGAGATTTTCCCCTCAAAGGTCTCACGCCTTGCACAGAAACTCTGGCATCTTGTAAAAACACTGTTCTGGTGGGCTGCAAGGACAGTTATTTTGGTACAATGAAATGAGAAACCACAAACACAGACTTTTATCTTATGACTAAAAGGAGTAAAGTGTGGTTTTGAGATGATATAGACCAAGTGGTATGTGAAGGAGATGAATTCAGTTTGCTAGAAAATGTGACAGCCTGTGAAAATTGGAGATGAGCCAGCTACCAGCAATTCACTAGGGAATTGTGAATGTTTTATTCAAGAGTGCTATTCACAATACAGTTTAGAAAAAGTATTTAGTAATTTTTATAAGGATTTTTTACTTTGAAGTATAGCAGAGAATTTGAGATTCATTATGAATTTCAGAATTTCTTACAGAGTCAAGTGTTCAAATGAATTCCTCATGGATTAAATTTTTTAAAATAATACATTTCATATTTATAGAAATCAGTTTAATATGACATTGTAACAGCTAAGATCTGGAAACAGCCTGCTGAGCTGCTCACACAGGTTTTACAACATTGTGCATGGTAAAATGCACTACAGGTGCAAAAGCTTACCCATATGTCTTCATCTAGAAACACCTTCAAATTGTAATCACCTTAATTTAGTAGCTTCACCTTTACTATGTAGATTTTAATAGCAGCTGGCCTTGTTTAGTAGCTACACTTATTTAATAGCTCCACCTTTACCATGAACCCTTCCCATGCAAGCTGTAGGGCAAAGTAATTAAATTTAATGAAAACTGTGCTTTCCAAACAAGGATATATAGCTAGTTATATGAAATGGTCACTAGGCTAAATCATTTGTGGAGAAATTATCCATAGTACAAAGGTTAAGGTACTGTAGCTCAAAATATGAATTAAGACTATAGTGTAAAGAACATGAATTGCAGTCTTTCCTTGATGACAGCAACATAGGAACTATTCCCTTCCAAGGCTTTGTATGTCCCTGCAAGCTCAAGAACCCATGACAGCATTATTCAGTGAATGAGGACAGAGGCTACCCTCTGGAGCACTGTGGAAATGTGCAGTTTTTCAAAATAAGCATCAAAATGAGAATCTGATTCTTCCATCATATCTTGCTTCTCCTGTTAAGGGTGTTCTTAGCATCAGTCTTTGCACTCTGCTCCCTGTATTATGTTAGACAAGGACAGATTTCACTGCTTGAAGTGATTTAAGGAATAGAAAATAAACAGTGAACTATTGATATACTAGCAGAGACATGATAGCAGAAGAAATGAAAAAAAGAAAATGTTGGTCTTAAAATTCTCACCTTTTTTATAAGACTTATTTTACAAGGTGTTATTTTAAGACAGAAGCAGTTAAAGATACATGACCTCACTAAAAAGACAGTCTTCTTTCATCTTTTTGATCAAAATAGATGAATGGAACACAGTAGTCATTTGATGGTTACGGGTCACAAGGAAATGAAGTTTTCTTTTGTTTTCTGAGGGAATTTAAAAAATTAACATTGTTTTTATAAAAGATATTTTCTTGATGTTGAAATAAGTTGGCTTTCCACTCATGACTACATTAGTACTATCTCTGGAAATACTTATTTTTTCACCTCAGAACTTTATGTTCTGGGAGTGTAAGCTGTAGTAAAATCTCTTGGGATTTTACTTACTAAAAAGTTCCCTACAATTTCCATCACAGTAGCATAGAAGTTTCATTGCTGGTGTTGTTGCTACTTAATATACAAAACATTAATGGAACAATAACACTGAGATTTTTATATGTTTTGAATTTCAGTTCTCTCTCATTGCTGTGCAAAATGTGCAAACTTTTCCAGTAGATAAAGTGATGTACAGCAGCAGTGAGATAAAAGCTGCAAACAGCAGTTATGAGATGCTTTTGATAAAAAAGTGTACTTCATTTGAAAGATAAGCCTCAGAAATTCACCTCGGCTTGTAAATGCACAAAAATTTGTTCTTTGTTGTACAGCAGTAGCAATTAACTGAAAATATATTTATTTCAGTTAGTAATTCTCTCTTTTCTGAGAACTGAAAATACTAATTAAGATAACCCTACATGGATACTTTCATTGCTGTGATATTTCTGCTTTAATGGAATAAAAAAAAGGGGAAATTTTTACGTATGTATATCCTTGGGAAGCCTGATATTACTGTGTTTGTGGCTGGTAATGTGTAGAAAATAATACATTTGGTTTAATAGTTTTATAAGAATGTATTGCAGCTGCTTGTCTTCACTGGAATAATGGGAATATTTCACTCTTTTTCTTGGTTTTGTAGCAATCCTGCTTGTATTTTTTCTTCTCATCTATGCAGTGTGCAGCCCTTACCTAGCCCAGCAGTTTCAAGTGTAATGCTTTTCACCACCAGTGCAAGATGTGCCTTGCCCTTGCTAAGAGCAAGAGTCACTTTTTAACCGACCACCTTTAGTGGGGCTCATGATCCGTGAGCCTGTGCTAAGCACCCTGAGAGTCCAAGAGCTTATTGCTCCTTACAGAGCACGAACATTTCCATTCATAAAAAGGGAATTTCTGAGGTAGGTGCAGGAAATGCAAGGCATTGTGTCTCAGTTCTGTGTTTGCTCACCACAGACCACCTTGCACCTTCTCTTTTGCCACAGGCAGTCATTTTATCGTAAAAGCAGCAGTTAGCAGCCCCTTTACCCTCAAAACTATTTCCCCACATAACCTCTTCACATGAAACCTTTCAAGAGAAACATTGATCTACTGTACTGAGACAAATGTCACAAACACTGAATTCTTGGTAAGAGTCTCTTCTCTCATTTGGACTAGACATTTCATTCTGGGCTAATAAAATTCCCTTCAAAATGAATGTATTTCGGTGAAATGTTTTTCATTTTGACAAGTGGGAGTTGCCCATCCACTCACAAGAATTGCATTTTGTCAAAAAAGTTTTGGTCGATTCTGTCTGAGGGTATTCATCTATCATTTACCTAGTTGTATTTATTTTTCTGCCTTTTTTCTATCAGAAGTTGCTATTTGGTACACACTGTCTCTGAAAAAAACAACATTCTGCTTCAAGGCCAGGTCACAAATGTGAAGATGGAAAGAAGCAATATAATGCCTTTAATAAGTTTGCTCTATCCCCTGTACAGCGTTGCAAGCATTATCAGAGGAACCTGTGTCCAGCCCCCTAACCTGACCTGTCCTTCTCCATTGCAGCTTAAATGTCTATGCCCAGTCACAGCAAAATCTCCAGGCTAATAATGCATTGCCTTTTTTACCTTCCTTTCCATGGTTGCAGTCCATGTAAAACTCAGCTGAGGTAATAATGAGGCCTATAAGCTGCAATATTACCACAGGGCTATGAATATGTTACAGATTTCAAAGACAAAATAATGAAAAGGAGGAAAGAAATTTCTCTTGCTGTGGTAAATAGTGATTTCTTTGGTCTTTTTAAGGAAAAATTACACAAGAGAAGTTTTAATCACACTGTGGAGCCATTCTCAATGATTCTTATCTGCAAAATCCATTTTTGCAACAGATTTTTATAGTGAACATGTGTCAGAACTCCTTGTTTGTGAGCAGACATCTTTTCTTCTAAATGTGAGCTTGCTGACAGTCTTACCTGCAGTTCCTGAAATGCAATCTGTGAGTCTTGAAGAGAGGAAGAAGAGGGAGAAAAACACCATGCAGTCTAGATTTTATTATCATATATTACTCCATTGCCCTCAGCTTGGGGCAGAACTGGGCTTCCCATACAAAGTAGAATTGTTACACGAGTGGTTTGTATAGAAGCCTCAGAAGAAGTTTTTAGCTTTGAAATACCATGAGATGATTTCGTCCGCCTTTAAACCAATTTTCAGATACAAAGAGGGCTAGAGATTTTGGCCACCGTGAACATACATAAGCACTAATAAAGGCAGCTTGCTAAAACTTACAAGGGAAGGATAATGTATAAGTGAACCAGGGCATGAACTGACTTTGCTGTTTTTAATCTTTTTGCTTCTAAAAACATACCCTTTCATGAGTGAGCAATACAACTGCTTAGTAGAAGCTGAGTTTGGGGGATTTAATCTGTCACCTTCTAAGGTAAGACTGTGTAGGGCTTTTGGGAATATGTAGCCCTGCCTTGTTACTGCAGTTGGAAGGAAGGAGAGCCTGCAAAAACTGAATCTAATACTATATGGGTGTAGGACTATGAACTTTCCTTAAAATACAGCCAACTAAATGGGTGCAGGCATTAGATGAGACACGAAAAGGGGAGCTTTCCTTAACTCTTACCATTTAACTGGTCTGTCACGCCCCAGGAAAGCCAAGACTTCTGTGCCCATCCACTCTGTCAGTGTTCCATTAGTGGGACCTTTCACTGAGCAGTTCTGCTGGATTGGAGGTCACTTCGACTGACTCCTTCAGAGACACACAACAATGGCATAAAGGAGATCCCTCAGTGGGTCTTTCTCTTTATTCTAGTTCATTCCTCACTGTAGTGGTGTGGGTTTATATTAGTTCCATGTTTATGTTAAGTCAAATATGTTCTTTGTATAATGGTTTGTTCCATGTACCCCGTTGTATTCCCCAAGTGGTTTGCCCCTGGAAGTCCCCTGGTTATATAACCTGTCAATCCCTTTCGCCTCCCTCCTTGGAGCCTGCCTGTCACTCCGGGGCCCTGTCCCAGGACTAGAAAGTTCTGTGGAGGGCGTCGAGTGGTAGGCCAGGCCCAGGGAAAAACCCTCCCTTCACCCCCTGGTTGGGCTTTGTATCTGTCCCTCACCTCCTTGTCACCACCCTGGCTGATCCCTATTGGTTGCTTCCTCCTCACCACCCCTTGTACAAGAGCCCAGATGGCTGAGCCAGAGCACTCTTCAGGTGATAAGGGGGTGCTTGCTGATGCCCTTAATAAACCTTGCTTTATTCTACTCGGCTGGCTTCTCCCTTGACTCCTCCGCCACTGTCGTCAGTCCTCCACCGTCGTCAGTGCTCCACCGTGCCCTTGCATCTCAGGAACCAAGGCTCACAGGATGAGCCGGCTTGCACTGCTTGCTTGGCCGTACCTACCACTTGCCGTGGTGCCTGAGCTAGCCCGGCAGGCAGGAACTGAGGCTGTGTAGGGCTTTTGGGAATATGTAGGCCTGCCTTGTTACTGCAATTGAAAGGGAGGAGAGCCTGCAAAAACTGAATCTAATACTATATGGGTGTAGGACTATGAACTTTCCTTAAAATACAGCCAACTAAATGGGTGCAGGCATTAGATGAGACACGAAAAGGGGAGCTTTCCTTGACTCGTACATTTAAGTGGTCTGTCACACTTCAGGAGAGTCAAGACTTCTGTGCCCATCCCCTCTGTCAGTGTTCCATTAGTGGGACCTTTTCACTGAGCAGTTCTGCTGGATTGGAGGTCATTTCGACTGACTCCTTCAGAGACACATGATAGCAGCATAAAGAACCTCGGTGGGTCTTTCTCTTTATTCTAGTTCATTCCCCACTGCCAGAGACTGCCAGCACCCATGAAGGACTCACTCTAACATTTCACAGAATAACACTCTTTATTAATAGAAAATTGTGAAAAGTTAAGGTTCAAGGATTGTTAGTGATAGTATCTGACTGCAAAAACTTGTTCAAAGCAATGCACAGACAAGCTCTGACCCCTGGTAAATTCAGCATACACAGAGTATGGTTCTTAGCCAACAGTGGTCCTTACAGGGAAGGTCCACACATGTTCAGGCTGTCAGCTGATTCCAGTAGCTACAGTGGAGACTTCTCTGACTTTGTTCCATTCTCTTTTATACTATTTCTTTGTGTTTAGGTGGAGCTTGGGTGACTCTAATCATACTGATGGTATAAAATTCTCTTTAATTAAAAGAAATTAAATTCTATAAAATACAGAATCTTTGTTACTGATTGGTATAAAATTCTCTTGTTTTGCTCTTAGAGGTCTAGTCAATAAAATATAGAGAATATGCTCAGTGTGGGGTAGTTGTATCTTGGGCCAGGTAACTTTGGGTTAGAGGTGTGCATAAATAATGCAATTAGGTAGTAATGAACCAGTTTCATCTGAGGAGAGTGATTTTGCTACTGTTGCTGGCTTGGCAGTGTGACATCTTCTCCTATGCCCCTTGGCTAGAAGTGCTGTGCAGTTTATCAGCGGCAAAGTCCCATCGAGTTCCCCTCTCTGCAAGGATGTAAACAATCTGTCCCACGCTCCGTTTCATCCCCCACAGCAGGTGCTAAAATTTGCAGATTGCAGGAGTGGGAAATGGTCATGGAATAGGTTTTGAGCATTCCAACCGCATTCCATCCAGGAACTAGCACAACTGCATTTCACCCTATAATTCCCATACCGTATAACTTTTGTTAGGATGTAAATAAAACTACTCAGTTTCTTCCAATTTACCCCCAGCCATCTTTTCATATCAGAGTTCGACAAAACCTAAATTATCACTTTCTCTCTAGCATTACAATCCATTTATTCTCTCAAATCTGAAGTAATTTTTGAGAGTCCATCTTTTGTTGGATTTTCAGAGTGTTTTAATGAAATATACTTGATATCTGTAACAGAATGCTTGTGCTTAGAGGGAGTAGTTAGCATTCTCCTTGCCAAAGTATGTAGATTATTTGACAAGTGCAAGGGAAGCCTACACCACTGCAAGTGTTTAGAGGTTACTGGAGCACATAGATTTGTTTTGACAATTCAGCTTTTCTCATGTTCTTTTTAACTATTAGCAGTTTTACCAGACAGAGAAGTTGCATAAGTTTAATTTTATTACCCTTAGAGATGAAACATATAATACATGCAGTATCATCTACTTTTGCACCTATTTGCTGAACATTTATAATTAACAGTAATAGAAGTGTGGTGTTTAATTTAATAAAAGCTGATAATTCTAAATAATGAAACTGTTTGTACTGATAATGTATTTATCATATAGAGTATGTTTCAAAGCAGTATTGTCACTACACGTTGCCTACTAAATGTATTAATTTTATAAAAGTTTACAGTAAACACACAAAAAGTGATAGTAGATAGAATAGTAAAAAGAAAGAAGCAAAACACATAAATTCATGTCTGTTAAAGTAAAGGAGAAGGTTTCTTTTGACTGCTGTTGTCTTTAGATTTAGGTTCTGCAAATCAGTCTCTGAGGTGAACTAAAGGACAAATATTGTTTTGGGTAGCTGCTGTAAAACTATCACCTAATTCCTGTTCAGTAGAACAACATTTATGAAGAGAATCATGATCCCATGGTATCTTAATTTTTATCTAGATTAAAATACCTCAGAATCTTCTACATATTAGTATTTGCAAAGATGACAGCATCTCTTGATAAAAAAACAAAAACAAAAACAACCAAACTTCATTTATATGTACTGAACTGATCTTCCAACTATACAGTAAATATCAGCACTGAAAGTATAATCTATCTGTGACCCTATGCATAAGTATTAATGTCTATATTTGGGAAACTGTATTTGAAAATTTTGACCTGGTTTTGAAAATATGCTGAAATTCCTAAAGGCCATGACTGAGCCTTGCAAGATAGTCATTAAACTGCATGTTTGTTAACAAAATTGAATTTATATATATATGTGTGTGTGTGTGTGTGTGTGTGTGTGTGTGTGCGTGCGTATATATACACGCACATATATATATATTTAGGTGGCATATTTCTAGGGTATTTGGTTCTGTATTGCCATTTAAAAATCAGTTCCTATTATTGGTGTCCTTGTTTTAGACATTATATTTTGTGTTTTCTTACACAGCAGTATTTGATAATTTTTGCCTGAAGTAAGCTGAATGCAGAAGATCTGACAATTCATTGTGCTAGTTTTAAAATTATCCTTGGACAAATCCTAATAATTCTACAACTATTTAGAGTTTCTTTGGGTTTTGATTTGTGGGTACTTTGATAATTTTTATTGAGCAAAAGAGTGTCTGGCAGTTAGCAAAATGCATAATAACAGATTTGTTCTTTTAGTTGCTGAGTAGTGTAAATGTTGCTATTTTCATTCACCAATCTGGAGATCAAACTCTTTTATAGATAATAGATGTGTTCAGTTAAATTACATAGATCTGCCTAAGGCAGTTTCTTCTTGTATAAAGCAATGAAGTGTGTATTCTAGAAATTCTTATGTCTGTTGTAGTCCTTTCATTGCTAAAAAAAAGTGATTTCTTTTTTTTTTTTTTTTTACTTTTATGAATAATTCTATCAATAAGTCTCATGCACTACTGATAGTTTCAATAAAGTGTAGCAATAAACTACAATATCGCAGCTCAGCATTAACAATATCATAGTCAGCAATGAGATTTATTTCTAACTATAAATAAGAATTATAACCTTTATTTGTATTGCATTTTTTCTTCCCTCTTCCCCTAAAATGTTCTTATGAAAGTTCTGAAGTGGCTGTCCACATCTTGGTTCAAGGCATGACTCCCCAAAAACTTTAGAAAAACAAAAAAGGACTATTAATATTATTTATGTTGTACAATTGGATAGTGTAAAGTGATCTTGCTCTGTTAAAGCTGATAGAACCAAATTAATAAATATTGGATAAGGATCATAGTATTCAAATCCTTACCTTATTTCTGATTAGTTGAAAAATCACTTTCATTGTCTTTGTTGCTTTTTCTTTGTCTCTAATTTCTGAAATAATTTGACTTAGGACCTCTAAGTAGTATTTTCTTTGCTATTTGCTAGCATCGCAAAAGAAAAAAACCCTTTTAATATTAAGTATGTGATTGGAGCTATAAAAAGTCAAATAAAGACCTTGTGACACATTGTCCATAAATGTATAACATAGCATGAGCAGGGAGAGAGAAATATTTCTTTGTGAGGTAAGGACATTAAAGTGACAGAAATAGGGAAGAAACTCACCCCTCCCCACTCCCCCTTTTATTTTTATAGTAAAAATGAAACTATTATGAGGGCAATGCAAAACAACCTGTCTCACTTTTTGCATGAACTTTAACAGCAAGGAGTGCACTCTGAAAATGCCTTATGCAGCTTCTCTGTGTTTCCAGTTTAGATGAAATCATTGCACATTGTTCAGGAGTGCCATGCCCAGTGCTGTATGATGTCAGGAGTGTTATGATCGCCATAATAGCCATGCCAGGAGTATTACCATTATACTTCCTGCATGGGATAGTTATTTTTTTCTTCTTTTCTCAATCATATCCCTCCATCCCCCTCTGTAGGTGGGACTGACTGGCCTGAGTTCTTTCTGGTTTGGGAGAGGGAAACAATCACTCCCAGTGATTACACTGAAATGAACTCTTCATGCAGGATCTAAACCTCCAAGGTATTATGGATGAAAAAAATAACTAGGCTTCCTATTTTCTAAGTGACAATATTTATTATGAGAGAGGATAGAGTTTAGTAACAAAGGAGGCCAGAAGCTGGAGTAAAAATGAAAGAAGAATCAGACTAATATCCAAGATAAGCACACATCAATAAGTGGACTCTTACTCAAATCTGAAAAAAAGTCCCTACAAAACCCCCAGTTTTTTCATTTCAGTTCCTACTGAAGACTTGAGATTTTTGCAGTGATGCTCACTATCCACCATGCAGCCTCTCTCTTTGAACTCTCAAGCTTCTTTCAAATAAATGTGACTGCATGCAAAGAGTTACAGATTCACAAAATTTTATGCAAATTTATGGAAGATGATGATGATTCAGTTGTACTGATAACAGATTTCTATTTTAGAGATGACTAATAGAGTTATTCACAAATATCAGATTTTTAGGTAAGTTCTGATTGCACTTGGATGCCTGACCAGACCAGTGGCAGCTGAATTCAGTATAGCTCTCTGAATTCAGAGATTTATGCTGATCTTTGGAAGGGGGACATGCATCCTACACACTGAGTCCAACATTCAAAGGAGATTTCAGCTAGATGAAATGATTTCAGTATGTCTAGGTTGAAACATTTCAGTATGGACAAATGCTATTCTGCCATTCAACATTTGGAAAAAAGCTAAAAGGGAAGGGGAGGGGAGGGGAGGGGACCAGAGAACTGACTGCTCAGAATAAGAGCATCATGAGACATTGTTGAAAGGGAAACATTTTGCCAGGAGACATTACCTGAAGGCCAGACAGAACATAACAGTTATCAGCTAGGGAATGTATTCAAAATTAGAACTGAAGCCATGTCAGTAGTTTCTTTTGGAGCTTATTAACTGAACCCAAACTTTCCCTAGTTCATGTCCATTCTCTCACTGATTCAGAAAGAGAATTTTAATGTAAGTCTTTCATCTTCCAGAATAATACTATGATTAAATACTTAAGTATTTCATAATACTAAAGTATTCATAAATATTATTTTCTGTTAAATATCATTGTGTTCTTCCATTCTGCAGCAAACAGATAAATATTTAGAAAGAACGTGTATCTAGCTGTTCAAGAGGAATCCGTTTGGAAGCAAGAAATACAAGTCCAAAATCTGCTCTAAAACAGAACTCAATCTTAGACCCCAAGCTCCTGAGGCTTTAGGGCCTCAGCATTTCATTTCCTTTCAGCATTTCTCTTGAGGAGCACTAGATTCCTACAGTTTACTGGTGAGTCCCCCTAGGAGGATGAATGTGAAAACAAACCTATTGCTGGTATGCTTCACTATACAGCTTCACTTGCTGCTCAGCTGGACAGGGCTGGAAGGCTGGGAAGATAATGAAAGTAAAAGTAATTTTTAGAGGGAAACTTTAAATGAGTATTTCTAGATATCTACTCTCTACACCCTGACCCCAGCATGGGGATTTTGAATAAGAAAGCACAGACGTATACCAAGGATGCTGAAAAGTCAACTTCAGTTTGGCTACTGAAGAAGAATGAGGCCCTTGAAAGTTCAAATGCTTTCTATGTAATTCTTCTTCATTCCCATTGAAAGGAGCTATGCAAAAAGCTGAGGAATGCAAAATTCAGTGGAAAGCAGATCAACAGAAAGAAGTAGTTGAATTCAAATCTGTGTTAAATATTTTCCGCTGAACCTGCAGATAGGATATATTCAGGGAGGACTATTTTATTTGTGTAGATTGAAAAAGCAATTCAGGAGAGTAGATGATCCACCTCATAAGGTGTCACCTGATAAGTTTTTGAGTTAATAATGTATGTCCTTATAAATAATTTAAACACAAGATGCAAAATAAAAATAAACCTACTGCCATGAATAAGTGATCTGTAATTCCTCAAGTTTGTGAAAGATAGCGTCTTGTTCCAAATACTCAGTGAAACAAGAAAAGATGCCCTCTTAGACTAAGTTTTTTATGAGTACAGAAGGACTCATGGGAGATGTAATGGTAGGTGACTCTCTTAGTCACAATGATCCCCAGATGGCTGAATTTAGAGCTTTTGGTGTGATAGGCAAAAAGGTCAGGAGAATTAGTATCTTGGACTTCAAGAGAGTAAACTTGAAGCTGGTCAGAGAGCCAGTTAGCATTGTCCCCTGGGAATCTGCTTTTGCAGGCTAAGGTGTCCATGTGTGGTGGTAGGTTTGAAGAACCTTTAAAACTACCTTTTAACACTGTAGGATCAGACACTCCTGTTGTGTCCTAAGTCAAGAAAGTGTGTCAGAAGACCAGCGTGGCTGAACAGGGATCTCCTGGAAGTGTAGGAGGAAATATGAATTGTATGATCTTTGTAGGTGAGGCCAGGTTTTGCAGAAAGTTCACAGGTAATCAATGCCCTGTGCCTGTCAGTGTTTAAGAGGCATTTGGACAATGCCCTTAACATTTGGTCATCCTTGAAGTGGTCAGGCAGTTAAACTAGATTATATTTGTAGGCCCTTTTCCAGGTGAATTATTCCTTCCTGCACATCTCTTCTTTTCTTCTTTCCCTCTCTCATTTCCCTACCAGTATGTGCTGAGGCAATCTCTGATGATATTTCCTCCTAGCCCTGCAATACCAGGAAGAGACTGAGAAGCCATAACTATGTCCCTAGGCACTAGCTCTGTCACCTCATGTGAAAAAGGTGTGATTATGATGGGGGTGAGAGCTGTGGATCAGCTTGAGATCATTGCAAACACTCAGTGTGGAGTGCAGTTTTTGAACATCTTATGTGCTCATACAGTTTCTCTTATGTTTCCTCAGGATGGCAAAACCACACACCTCAAGCAAGACATGCTCCTGAACTAAATGTTCTAAAATTTTTGGAGGTGAGCAATACCTGTTCATTACCCATGCTTTTTTTTTTTTTTTTTTTTCCNTGAACGTGGCGTAACCGCTCCGTCCTGTTCTGTTCCCTGCACTCACCTTGAGTGAAATGATGGTGAGGCTGCTCTTTGGGTGGAGTTCCTGGGAGTTTTGGATCCGAAAACACATTCAACAAACACATGACACACAGGTTACAACTGGAAATAGGATCTGATTTTAATTTTTGTTTTTCTGGATCACTTTCAGAGCTGCTTTTCACAACCATTCCCACAATGTGCATGTGGAGCCTGGTGCAAGTTGATGTATTCTTCAGTTTAGCTTGAAAACTCCTCTGTAGTATGGAAAAGGCAAGTGACAGAGCTATAGAATGCAGCAGCAGGAATGCAGTACCATCAGGTCCTGTTTTGTGAAGGGTGAGAATCAGAAGCAACAACACAAAACTGTGTGAACTACTATGGGCATGTTCCAAAGTGTAACACGTATCAATGGCAAACACACTCTTTGCCTTCCAAGATTTTTGGAAGGCAAAAATTCCAGCCTCATTGCTGTNCTTTTATTTCCCCTTCTTTTTTTTTTTTTTTTTTTTCCTCATACTTATTTTTAGAAATGTGTGACCTATTTCCCATGGAAAAACATACTAAACCACACTAAACCACAACAGCCAGGACAGCAGCACTCTCTCAGATGAAAAGGTACATGTGGCCCAATATTACTCCTCCAAAGTGGACAGTTACCAACCTCTTAAGCTGAGACTAAAAATACTGCAAATCTATTTCTGTCAGGGTTCTGGAGGTGAGGTTATCCCTCCCTTGGGACTCCCAATTCCCACCTCCTGCCAAGGGCCCAGGGGCAGTGTCCCACCTCTGCCTGGGACCTTCAGTCCCTGCCTGACCCTGCTGTGGGTGTGCCTGTCTCTGCCCCTGTCTCCTGGGTGGAACTGGGCCCTGCACTGCAGAGAGCTGCTCTCCGGGCCAGAGCCCTCACACCTGGCTCGGGCCTGGCCATGCAGAGCTCTGGGTTGAACGTGGCGTAACCGCTCCGTCCTGTTCTGTTCCCTGCACTCACCTTGAGTGAAATGATGGTGAGGCTGCTCTTTGGGTGGAGTTCCTGGGAGTTTTGGATCAGAAAACACATTCAACAAACACATGACACACAGGTGACAACTGGAAATAGGATCTGATTTTAATTTTTGTTTTTCTGGATCACTTTCAGAGCTGCTTTTCACAACCATTCCCACAATGTGCATGTGGAGCCTGGTGCAAGTTGATGTATTCTTCAGTTTAGCTTGAAAACTCCTCTGTAGTATGGAAAAGGCAAGTGACAGAGCTATAGAATGCAGCAGCAGGAATGCAGTACCATCAGGTCCTGTTTTGTGAAGGGTGAGAATCAGAAGCAACAACACAAAACTGTGTGAACTACTATGGGCATGTTCCAAAGTGTAACACGTATCAATGGCAAACACACTCTTTGCCTTCCAAGATTTTTGGAAGGCAAAAATTCCAGCCTCATTGCTGTGCTCCCAGGCCAGGGATGCATGAAAAGCACTCTCATGTGTGTCCTGTGCTTGCAGGCAGGAGAACTGAAAAGTGGCAGCTCTGGATGGATGCAAGGAGCCCACAGCAAATGGAGGCAAGGCAAGAGCGGAGAGCTCAGCCCCACTTGGCTCTTGCAATGGCCAAGAGAGGCAGAGAGAGACTAAACTTCTGCTCAGCTGGCACACAATAGAGGTTATGTATTTTTAGGGTTCAGGAAGGTAGGGATGATCCCGTGATGTGTCTCGGGCTTTTTCCCTAGAGGATATTCTCAAGATCACTTCCCAATAGTTTTAGTAAAAACATCTAAAGGAGGCAGAAAATGCCCAGTGGCATGTCTGGCTGGAGTGATTTGCATCTCCCTGAATGCTGCAGGCAAAGCTGCTTGGGGAGCACAGCAAGGACAGACCTGCCCTTTCTTGGGTGGGCCAGTCTCTGTGGCAAGCAGTCCCATAAGGGAGAGAAATTAAAACTCAATGACAGTGTAGATTTTCTCCACATTTTTGACTGGTTTGCCCCAAATTGTGCCTGATGCTTATTTTTCAGTTCTCTCTGCATTTTCAACTTTGTTTTTGAAAGGGATGAGAGTAACAGAGGGTTTTAATGGTCACTGAGCTAATGACCACACCATTGTGCCCATCAACCCCAATCCAGTGGGGCTGTAGAGAAAGAAACAAATTACGAATTCACAAACGTCCTGGCAAGAAGTCTGTGCAGAGACTGGCATGAAATGTCAGGATGGTCTTTCCTACCCAAGTGGTGCAGGCAAGCAGCATTGAGAATAGAGAATATGGGCTGTCATCTCACCAGATTTAAACAGGCCAACCCATGTGCTGGATGTACCCAGCAGCCTCCCGTTACAAAGACATCAAACTAGCAGGTAACGCGCTTCTAGAGGAGAACGGCTTGGACTAATGACTCAAAATGATTCTAAAATTCAGAGGCACAAACAAATGATGGCACAGCACGGCCCACGCACCCCATTTTTTCTCCTGATGCCGTGTACCTGCAGGGGAGAAAGGCCTGCTATGGCAGAGGTGGAAGGCAGTCCAGGCTGCCAGTATGGAACAGCAGACTGTGACATCAGCGGTGGCCACAGACTCCATGGATGGCAACCAAAGTGAGCAATGCACTGTGACCTCACATCCCTCAGTGCTTATGTTTGGGCATGGGCAGAGCCCGGCTCAGACTCGCTCGCGCTTGGACTCCTGGCACGCGTGTCTGGAGGACTGGAAGCCTGCGAAGTCATTGGGAGCTGCTTTCAGCAACTCTCAATTCTCACTGAGACTTTGCCTGTTTCCTTAGCCCTGCCCTGCTGAGGAAGCAGAGTACTGTGGGTGCTGCTTGTGGCAGCACAGGTGAGCAATGCAGGAAACATTCCTGCTGACTGGCCCTGCGGTGGGTGACGGCATTTGGGGAGCTGTGAGTGTGTCCTTCTGGAGGGGCCTGGGCATTTTTTCTAGCCGCCCATCCCCCTGGGACAGAAAGTGACCCTTTTGCAGTGTGTCACGGCAGCAAGAGGGAGCAGCTGCTGTCCCGGGCTCTGCTGCAAGACGTGGACATGGCCACGGAGAGAGAGCAGAACTGCCCCATCTGCCGGGACATTCCAGGTGAAATCGCTTCCGTAACACCCTGCATCCACCTGTTCTGCCTGGGCTGCATTGTGCGGTGGGCCAAGAGGAACCCATCGTGCCCCCTGTGCAGGCAGCCTATCAGCAGCATCATTTATTCTGTCCGATCAGAGGAGGACTTCCTGGAGATGGTTGTCCCAAGTCCCTCAGACTCACCAGCTCATGGCCACCAGCAGGATGAGTTGCCNGCTCTGGGCAGACTTTTTCCAGGACTGCCCAGAAATCCTCGAGCCCCTGCTGCCCTGGCTGAACCAGGAGCTGCCGGAGCTGCTCGGGACCCAGTGGTGGGAGGTGGCTCTGGCACAGAGTGCTGTTGTGGCCAGTTTGTGCCGCTATGGGCTCAGCGAGGAGGCCTTGGTGCGGGAGCTGCACCCCATGCTGCAGGAGGAGACAGCGGCATTTGTGCGCCGCCTCATCGACACTGCAGCTGACAGGTGCAGCGATGAGATCCTGCGGCAGATGAACCTCCTGAACTCCCATGATGAGGAGCAGGAGGAGCAGGTGGAGCAGGTGGAGCAGGAGCAGGAG
>VXBR01006890.1:0-72638 GCA_013400215.1 Cisticola juncidis
CCTCGCGTGGTGATACTCATCTGATTTCCTTTCAGTCTGTAAAAATGGACAAAAAGCTGTTAGAAAAGGCTGAAAGAATACAAGATTGAATCGTACAAGATTGGGAATAAGATGTGGGAAATCTCATGGTTTTGTCTTAAGCGAAGTTCCTGAATACCTTCTCTGCAACTCCAGCCTTAGTTTCTTTTTAAGCTTGTAGAGACAAAACTTCAAATTTGGCTGTGACCTATCATTAGCTTCTTTCCTGGCCATTTACACCAGAGCACTGAAAAACACAATTATGAGGTTTTCTAGAGACATTTGAGCCTTCAGTGAGAGAACAGATGTCAAAATGGTAAATGAAAATTATGTGAACCAGCAGCAAAAATCACCCTCTAGAAGAAGGAGGTGATGGAGCCTCAGCTCTGTTCAAGAACCATAGAATGGCTGAGACTTGCACATGTCAGCAGATCATACATTTGGAAAGTTGAAAACTGGTGTGACAAAACTGAGGGGAGTGAGGAGAACTCTTGCGGTGAAGCCATTTGTGTATAAACAAATGGCTTCACCACACTAGTACTACCAGTCAGCCTCAGACAGATCTTAGAAATCCTTATTATTCTTATTATTCTCAAGTTTCTAGAGACAGGAATAAGAGGAAAAATATGAACCATTTGTCAGAACAAGACTCAATCCATCTGGAAGCCTGAGCACATCCATGGTGGAGAAGGCATTTTGCCACAGTAAGGAGCTATACCCCTAGGACAGCTGATGAAGGTGTACTGGACTGTGTTAAAGAAGGGGGAGGATTTTCCTACACTTTGCAGGCTTTTAAGCTGCTAAGAGCACTTTATAAATTCCTTTGGCACCAGGAGCTACATAAGGAAAACATAACTTGTTCTGTATGAGCACAAGAATTTTTAAAGCTTTCAAGGAAAGCTCAAACTCACTCAGTGCTTATAATGCGTTTCCAATAAAAGGAGAGATAAAAAGAGGAAGAGAGATTTTTGAATGCAATGATCCTCATTTCAAGCCGGCTGTACCCTCTGAAAGGACTTGCTATACTTACACGGGCAGTTTTTCAAATGCCATGCAACCCACTTCCAGGTGATGGGATTGTCACTACAATTTTTCATCAGTGCACTAAATAAAATGCCAAAAACCAACATTAACAACCAAGTAAAATGAAAAAGGCTCACATATATCTTTGCACACTTCCTTTGTGACACTCAAGCATATGAAAGAACCTCAGTTTTTAAATCTACTTTCTATACAGCCTCCCCTCAGTTTACTGCACAATCTTGAATATGCCATCAGAGCTGACATATGCATCTCTTAACAGAGTAAGTTTGTCGGGAGGAAAAAATCCCAAAGAACCCAAATAAAAAATTAACTAGTTCTTTGGGGTTTCTGCAGAACAGTTCTAATCTGACATTTAGTTTGCCTGCATTGTGTCATACAAAAAAGCCTCAGCTGCTGCCACTGGCAGCATAAATAAAGAGAGAGTGCATTTTGCTCTGTTCCGACAGTTACACCAAGCTGCTTTAGGCCACTGTACAATTCAGTGTCAGTCTGCCTCATGGAAACACAATAACACTGTAATTAGGACTGGCAAATAACTTGCTACTCATCAGCTAACAGAAACAGAAGCAAACTTAAACTGTATTTAAATTGACTGTTGTGTGTTGAAGGTAAGCCAGCTATTCTTACCAGTGAAGATGAAGTCCACAGACATAAATAAACATGCATTAAAATATTTATTTGTGAACAAATGCATGGACTTCAAAAGAGATACCTCAGAGAACACTGCTGACAGGCAATACACATCCTTCTAACCTTGAAATAAACAAATGCTAAATGCTGTGACCACATGCTATTTTTAACTCTTAAAATATAACATTGACCACAATTAATACATGTGTGTATATTGTGACTAAAGTTTAAAATTTAAAAAAAATAATAAAAATAAGAATAAAGAAGATTTAAAGGGTTTCCATAAGAATGAGGCCCAAAATATTCTTAAGCAAGAATCATAGGTGACCTGACACAATATGGCTTTTCAAAACAACAGAAAGTGTGTATAAGCAGCTGTAACCAAGCAGCAGTGCTATTAACACATCAGTCTCAATTGTTTTGATATAAATATATTCTTAAATAATTCTTTGATTTCTACTTGGAAACTATTTTTGGTACATAAAGAGCTTTTAGACAATGTGTGACTAAATTAAAATCAACTTCTAAACTGGAAAATCTTCATTAAGCACACAGAAAAAAAGTAAGATGCAAGTAGGTCACCCTTCACTCTTACAAATTTCTCAAGCTGGCCTCCGAACAGCACATAATCAGGAGTGCTGTGTCTCAGAAAACTAGACTCCAAGACGGAGGACATTCAAACTTTCAGGAAGCTGGCCAAGGCTTGCAAGTGTGGGATTGATTTCGTGCTCTCAAAAGGATTTCCAGTGTATCTTGGCTTACATTACCAAAGGGATTCCAAAAAACTAAAAATCAAACTTGGTAACGAATTTAGCATCAATTATTCATCAAAGAGTATTTGCTTAACTTGGAAGTACCCAGGACCATCTGCCTATATGCTTCCTAGCTTCCAATTAATAAAACTCTCTAGTTTGGGGTAAAACAGTAGCATCTTAGCCTTACCACAGATGAACATCTAGTGGCACCCCCAGGGGACACCCCCAAGGGAGCCTGGGCAGGAGGCTTCCATCAGCCACTCCAAGTGGTGCTCCCATTCCTGCTCTTATTCCATCTGCTGGAGGTAGGACACACACACACAGGCTTCCTGCACACATGCAAAAAGAATAAACTGTACCCATGCTTAGATTGCCACACCAGCTCTGTGGGTCTGTCTCACACTTGCACTCCATTGTCTGTGCAGAAAGGTCCAGATGAGATGCTCAGGCTCTGCAGGAATCAGGCCACACTATGCAGATGGAATACCCCATCTGGGATGTAACCACCTAGGGAAAGGAGTGGTGAGTCTGGCGCAGCAAGCGTTTAGAAACTTTTCTAGGTCATGGTCCAAGGAGAGAACAAACCCTGGGGATCGCAGCATTTTCTAGCAGATGAAAATTCACTAGTTGTATAAAAATATCCTGACAGTTTGGCACACCTGTAGTTCAGGACTTTAATGAATAACACCACTAAACAGTAAAATGTGCTTTCTATTTTGTTGCACAAAGCCAATATTTAGACTAATTTTACTTGACATTTTCCACTTCATATCATTACTTTTTCCATCAAAACAAAAAAAAAAAGTTACAAGATGGATTCCCCTGAGTAACATTTTTTCAGTGTGAAGAATTTGTATAAGGTACAAATCTCACATTAAACAATTAAATGCAATTTTACCTGCAGCCTGATACCCTCTCCACCTTCAGCCAGTTGAAGGTAGTCCTGGTTTTCTATTTTCTTCTCCTCTGTCCTATTTGAGGTACTAGCATGACCCATTGTGTTATGAAAACAAATGAACTCCTGGTTTCTTTTATTTTCTTAATCTGTCATTCAACTCTTGTGAGGTTTTAACTGGAGCTCACATTAACAGAGGACATAAATCCCTATCACTACCGTATTGAATTTTCACAATTAAAGCACAGAAATAATAAACAAGAAGATAAAACACTAAAACAAAAATTCATATCGCCAACTTCTGTTTTAGGGTTTCCTAGATTCATTGTAGTCTCTCCCTGCTTTATTGCCAGAATGAACTGTTGGAGCCCATGAAGGACAAAAGATTTTTCCAAAAGAAAATGGTCCCTTCTAATCTTCCTTTGCCTCCTGACAACAATGAAATATTAACCAATTTTGCTACGCCATTTTGAACGTCCTAATGTGAACATGCAAGAGTAGTCAGGGATTCTAGCAAGCCAACAACAGAAATGCTTGTCAGTAACTCACACTGTTTTCAGAATCACTAAAAGTTGAAAACAACTGGCTTTTTAAAAACTGTTATTCAGTTATCTATTACACAAATACCACAAGCTGAAAAGGATATTCTTTTTTTTTTTTTCCTGACTAGGCCAAACCCAGATGTACTTTGTACGTCTGTACCATATGCCTGGACTCCTTTCAATGCAAAGGAGGAAGGATAAATTCTACCATGCCCCATTCTAGCTGAAACAGGCTTGAAATCAGCCAACTGCCTAGTGTGGCATGGCAGTTTGAAGGCCTCCTAAAGATATGCAGTTTACACATACCTTTAGCAACAGAGAGGTATGGTTTCACTGAGGAAGAAACTCTGCAGCCTTAGCCAGATATTTAGGAGGGGCTATGGATGCTACAGGTACAGTTCTTCCTCAGTTGTTCATCCAGAGAAGTGAAAGGATATAGGTAAAAGCTGATAAAATTATCAACTCAGTGCTTTGACTTTTCACCTAAAGTGCTGCTGGGAATTCCTCACTTACACAATCAATTCCTTCCAGTTTCAACCAGCAAAGTTCTGTTCTTGAAGACAAGTAGCTTTAATTTTTCCTTATAAAATGGTGACGCAATTTTGTGAAAAATACCAGTATTATATCTTGAAATAATACAATATATTTAGAATAGGTTTCAATACAACATATTGTTGTATTGACATACAGTTACCACCAGAAATTGAAACTGCCCTACTTTACCATACACTAAAATTTTGTGCATCTCCCTCTCAGTCCAGTATTGGTCACTAACAAAGACAGAGTACCAGAAGAAAGAGATCAAATTTCTAACCCAGGTGGTCATTTCTTAGTGCTCCTGTGTGACAACTTTCAATAGCAGAAAAAGGCAATTGGTCATAGTTTTTTACATATACAAATCCTTAAGATTTTTACTTGCACTTCATACATATTAATCAGTCACAAACAGTCCCAACAAAAGCCATGATCAGGAACAGAATTCTCACACAAAGGAGAAAAAAGAAGTTTCTCCTTTGAGCTATCAGCAACTCAAGGACATACCAGGAAGTGGTTATTTAAAGAGTTTTCTGATCTTTACCAAGAACTTTGCTGCTAAACGAAAAAGAATGTACAAGCACAAAAGCAGCAGTGCTTTGTGTTATGCTTCCTGAGGAAGAACAGACTTTCCTATTCCTCCCTTTTCAGTGAAGCATCTTCTACACTATGTGCTGTCCAGGAACATCTCTGGCACTGACATTTTAATGATCCTATCCCACAAATTATTCCCTTAACCGATTAACCTTATTGTTGTAACACTATACTGGTCTAATTTCACTTCTAATTCGGCGGAATTTTTCTGTCTGCCAAGACCACTCG
The DNA here is from genome assembly GCA_013400215.1 of Cisticola juncidis. Lineage (NCBI taxonomy): Eukaryota > Metazoa > Chordata > Aves > Passeriformes > Cisticolidae > Cisticola > Cisticola juncidis. The sequence continues at coordinate 5,241 of VXBR01006890.1, forward strand.
TTACTTTGAAGCACTGTTTGAAACTCGGTTCCAACTATACAAAGAGAGTTCTTAAAATAGCACATGAACCCTGTGAGTTAATGCCAGAATGAAATCAGATATTTGCCTGTGCTCTTCCAGCTACTTCATTTGATGTCTCCTGAGAAGAACCCAAAATCTGCATTTATTTACTATACTTTATATAATGCCCAGCTGTGGAGAGAAGGGCTTGATGGGTGCATGTAACTGCGTTAGCCTCACCTCTGAATTCATAGAGGACAAGATTATGAGCACCCATTCATGTCAATGTTCCTTTTATGAATTGCTAACCAAGGGATTACCTCTAAGGACAGAAACATACGTAACAGGAGAAAGCAAATACACACAGCAACAAATATGAATGAAGTACAATCAGTGATTTAAAGCACAGTCTCCAAGGGTGCACAGAGAACACACAGAAAGACCAGTTCTTCCGGGGAAGGGATGCTGGATGAGTTTCTGCTGTTGTATGGTGTGTATCAGTTGTTATTCCAGCAGGGAGCTAGAACAGGATCCTTTCAGCTGTGTACTCCCACAGGGAATAAAAATTTAATCCTTTTTTACTGAATGATATCAGAAACTCTATTTTGTTTGGCTTTTTGTGGAGGCCTTCTGAAGCAAAGGATTTGGTAGGAAACTGGTATTTGCTACATATTAATTTACATTTTACTCAAGTAGCCTAAAGTCTATGTTTGAAAGAAGTCTACATGAACAAAGCTCTAGTAGGGTACATTTTCAGTGTGTTGCTAGTATTTGGTAACACTGCAGGATGAATAATTAAAATGTAAGCAGAAACATGCCTGATGGGGAAAGTGTGATTTATGAACAGTAGGTAGACACTAATCATAACGTTTTAAAGAGGACATGCAACCGTAAAAAGGATTCAGAAAGTGTGAATTTTTAAAAGATGCATCATCTGATAGAATTTTCTGAAACCACAAGGCCCTCATAACCACTAGAATAATATGTAGAACAAATAATGCCAAAAAAATGAGATGTGGAAAAATATCTGTTTAGAAGAAAAAAAATAACTCTGTATGAAGACAGAAGTTCAGCTATTTAAAATCTACATTATTAGATGTTAAGTTGGAACAACTTTTATTTCTTTAAGTAAAAACTTCTGGAATTCTCCTATAGATACATCTTGGGTAGATAGCAATACTCTATCACCACATTGTTACACTACTAAATTAAAATAAGCTTTATAACGTCAAGTTTCAGTTAATTATTTTACCAAAAGTTTGTAAAACTACCTTTCAAACTAATGGGCAATTACTTTGAGGGTCTTCACTTGAACCCTTGCTGCCTTTTTCATTCTCAGAAGATTTAAGAAATGGGGCTTTGGGGTGGAAATTGGAGGTAAAATTAATAGTGATGCATTTTGTCCCAGCTATAAATGCTGCCTCGTGGCAATATAGGAATATTGGCAAAAGTCTTTACTATCCCCTGAGAATGTCATCTGGATTACATCCTCTCTAGCAGTGGGATTAAACCACTTGCAAAAAAAGAGATCCCTTTTCATTGGTTTATTTAAATTTTATTTATTTAAAGAAAACAACTATAAAACAAAACCCATTAAAAAATAAAAGAGGGACATTTATGTGGATTTCTCAAGACCCTGAGAGTGAACTTCACAAGTTCTTCAGAAAGAGTAACTGTTTGGGTTGTATTTTCAGTGTATTGCAAGAGTCTCACTTATCTATGGGTCTGATCATGATATTCCTGTGGGGCAAAATTACTAAAGGGTGAGAACACAACACTGATAATTCTTCAAGTATGAGGATGAAAATATGGGTTCCAACACCTACAGACAAATCTGTAATCTTCCCACCCCAAAAAAAGTTCTTTTGTTGAACCTACTGAGAAAGGATCTTGGCTGTAACCAATAATTGCCCACTACAAGTATTTTCAAGACAGATGCTAAATGTAGTAAGTAAATCACTACACTCTATTTCTTCAACACTGACCCCTTAGCGTTATCAAGAGAAAGGTTTGGGATTTTTCACCTCTGCAACTCAAACTGAAAAGTGATGATTTTGGCTGCAGTTTAAGCACACCATTGAGTAGGATTTGGGATGTCTATAACCATGGAAGACAGAAGTTTATGGCTCCAGCTCTGATCTTAATGTTGGCTTTCACAAGGGCCTATGGGAGATTCTCTGACAGCAAGCAGGTTTGAAGGCAGCTGTGATTACAGTCACTCTGAGGCTGCCAAACACTGCATGTGGGGTGAGACAATGCACCATTCAAATTTTCAGCGTGTTTTCTTCCAGCAAAGATCTTACATTTTGATAAAGAAAGAGCACATGATTAATACACCACAGAGAAGGAGCACCGGGGGAGGAAGCAAACCAAGAGAAAGAGCAACCTTTGGTTGTTTTAGCAGCAGCACAGTATGAACCAAAGGCACATACACTGAACAGCCATATGAATGATATAAGACATTTTAGATACACAAAACAGACCAGTTATGGTGACGGCTGGAAATCTAATAGTAATATGAGTATTCAAATTCGCTGAATATTTTAATCAGTTTTACAGGAAACCGTCGCTGTGTGTGCTTCTGATGTGTCCCAGGGCCCACGGCAGCGAGGGGTGCGACACCTTCCCCCGGGGAGCTCTCACCTCCCCACCCAGCGACCCCGATGCTCTCAGCGATCGCTTCTGGGGCGCAGAGGTGAAGCAGAGACGAGATGGGTCTCAGAGTAAACTGAGGAGATTTACTGAAAGTGAGGACAACTGAAAAACAAAGCCTAAGAACCAAACCCCAAGGACAAAGGGCAGGGCTCTGGCCGTGGGTTTTACAGAAGGGGTGGCACAAAGCAAACAACCAATGAGGGTACACTCAGGGAGGAGTCTAAGGCGGGGAATACAGAACTAAATCCAATGCGGATAACAAAGGGAGGGGAACAACACAGGACAGCAAATGATACATCAAGCAAGGGGAGATTGGCAGGGAAAGTTCTAGAAACAGGGGCAGGGGCACAGGGGATTGACAACTGGGAAGGGAGGAGATTAGGGAAGGGATAAAGGTTTGAGGGCCAATGGAGTAACTTCTAGGGAGTGGCCAGCTGACAAATAAAAGAATTGACACATAGCAGTATGCATAATAGTTAAGGTACAGAACCTAAAACTCGAACAAACTGATACAAATGAGGGACAGTGCTTGTCTCTAGGAATGGGGGAGGATGAGTCTGGGGAAGACAAGCTGCACATTACAAAGCATAATTTAAATCATAACACACAAATGAAACAGAAAGCTGGCCTGCAAACTCAAAGCAAAAACCCATACCACAGGAAACTTTTCAGAGGGCTCAAATGCTCCCTCTTTCCAAAGCAAGTTTTCACACCACTGCATTCTCTAGTAGCCAGGTCACAGCATACCCTCTCTACCAGCATACCACTCACACCAGCTAGTGCTTTGTAAGAAATTCACCATCTCACCCTAGCACAATCTGCTCAACAATCTGTCCAGATCTCACACACATCACTTAAAACGGAGCCGTGGGGGCACTCTGAAAGAAGCTGAGCTCTTTGGTGTCCACAGAGACAGTTGTAAACTACATTTGGCACAGTTCTCTGAATACATGCAAACCATGTTCCCTGCTCCTCTAGACTGGATCCTGCCATTTGATTGATTCATAGCACAAATGCTCTTTATTAATCTCTTCTGTAATTATTTTGCAGTCATCACATATCTGTGTGTCAGGTGAAGCAATGCTTTCTTAGAAGTTCCTCATGGACTTAATCCAAAATACTAATAATCATGAAATAACCAAAAATTATTTCCTCTCATTTAAACACATTCTGTTTACTCTTACTGAGAAAAAAATTTTACATCAGTGTCCGTCTGTTAACAGAGGATATTCAGATAGAAGAATAGTTGTTTTGATTTGCTCCTTGTTTATAAAGATTGCATTTTTTGTCAAATGATCCTGATTTAATTCGGAAATCCGAAAGTAGTAAAACACAGGCACCATGTTACAAGAACTACAAATTTGCCCCTCTTGTTTAGTACTATTTTAATTTATCTTAAAGTTTTATGAATTAATTAATGACAATTCATGAGAAATTACTTGCAAGGATGAATACTACCAGACAAGATATGAATCCAAAGAATCTCTGCCAAAAATTAAATTGCTGCACTCTAAGTCCATGTCAGACCCCTTAAACCCTTTACTTCATTCTCAGACGTTAGCTGCCCACAAGTTTCTATTATCTAAACAATTGTATTTTAAGTCTTATACAGGTATTTCAAAAGCAGAAATGAGGAAGATATGTCTCACTCAGTTCCATCAAGGGATGCTTTGGATGACAGTCTTTGCCCAAGACCTAGACTCTACTCTGTCTGCCCATGCTCACACGTATTAGGCGTAGCCTTTGTACAGCTGACCACATTTTTACCTTAATATTATTTATCGTATCTTTGCTATAAATTTAGAACTACAAATAAAATGGATAAGGTGACAACTCAGAGAGAAAGCTCATTGCTCAACATTGCATCTCTCAGTATCACACCCACAGTCAGTAAATTACAGTAATTCATGATGATGTTATTCAAGGGAACTGAAGGCTACATTCAAGTTGTTCTATGCAGTTGTTTCAAATTACCATATGCTGCCTCTCAAACAATGATAGAGTAAGACCTGCAAATTAAAACCGCTGTATTATAAATGCAACACACTTTAAATGAAAACAAAATACCCAAGCCCAGTTTAACCATGTTACCTAGGCATGTCTTTAATATTATATTCATCTGAAACAACAATGAACATGGATAGACTTTCATTTTCTACTGTTTGTTTGGCAAAATCCCTCATTCTTTTACCTTAGTCATGAATTCTTTTGACAACAGTTACTTGGCTGAGAAGCTGAAAATCAAACCGTAGAGTACTACTGTAGGATGTAATAGACAGCATCATAGTCTTTCAACAGAACAGGATTCCAGCTTTATAGAGCAATAGCAGACTTATCTCTGAGATCACTTCTCATCCTTTGTGCTGGTCTCTGTATTGTACTGTTTCAGGACCACACATTCCTTTCTGAAGCAAACTGGAATCATAAAATCATTTAGGATGGAAATATCTTCAAGATTGTCTAGTACAACCACTAGAATTACCATGTCCCCAAGTGCTGCCTCAACACATCTTTTAAATATGTCCAGGGACGATGACTCCACCACTTCCCTGGGCACCCTGTTCCCATGTCTGTTCCCATTTTGGGAAAGAAAATTTTCCTCGTATCCAGTCTAAGCATTCCCTGGTGCAAATTGGGGCAACTTCCTCTCATTCTGTCACTTATTACTTGGGGAAAGAGGCTGACCCACAGCTGGCTACACCCTCCTCTCAGGTGAGTGCAGAAAGCCATAAGGGTTTTCCTGAGTCTACTTTTCACCAGGCTAAACATCCCCAGCTCCCTCAGCCACTCCTCACAGGACTTGTGCTCCAGATCCTTACCCAGCTCTGTTGCCCTTCTCTGGACTTGCCTTCTCGTGAGGGGCCCAAAACTGAACACACTCTTGAGGTGTGACCTCGCCAGTGCTGAGCACAGGGGGACAATCCCTGCCCTGCTCCTGCTGGCCACACTGTGGCTGATACAGGCCAGGATGCCTTGGGCCTTCATACTGCTATAGTTCTCTGCAGTTGAAACAAAACTAATGTCTGTAAAGTAAAACCAGCAGAGATCTTGGTCCTTTGTCTTTCAGTATAATGGAAGTATCCACTTAAGTCAGCAGGACAGACCTTACTTTTCCTCTGCCACTAAAAGGCTGCACTCTACTTAGTGGTTAGATTGCCGACATCCATTTTAGTACACACACATACAGAAGTGAAAAAGAAACTAGGGGAATGGCAGATCAGATTTCTGGAGTTGCCAAATAGAGCTGTATTTTCTACTTGATGTGAAAACGAGAAAAAAAAAATCATCCACCTTATATTCCAAATAATAATTCTGCTAGTCAAATGTCTGCCTTTCTTCTCATTTCACTTCCAAAGTCATTCCCAGAATACATCCCCTTGATCACAAGCAAGCAAATAGATTTTGTAACAATTCCCACTGACTGTCAAGAAGCTGCTTCTTGCCATTTTAAGAATGTCAGTTCTCTAGTGTTCACAAGAAATTTTTAAAATGTGCTTAAAACACCAACATTTTTGTCACTGAAACATTCAGATCAAAGAACAAAAGAAAAAAAAAAAAAAACCCAAATCTCTATGATGTGACAGGGGTTAATTTCAGAAGCCCTGAACTCTGAAAAGATCTGTTGAATTCTGGGACAGACACAGTGACACCTTTGTCTGTGCTTCCCCCTTCAGGCAAGTTGTGAATAAATCTTTCTAAGCACTTCTGATGACTAGCCCAGGTTTACCGATGGCAGAAAACAGTCTCTGATGCACAAGTGTCCAACGCCATCCCAAGATTAGGTGGCTGTATAATAAATTCAAGTCATTACTACCCCCCACTGATAAGTAACTTGTTGGCAAAACCCTGGTGGAGGCATCCACCAAAGCAACATATACCTGAAAGAAGTCCTTGAAATGGTACTTAAGCACTTGTTTAATACTCATTTCATAGCAATCCTCACTTTTTCACTGTGCAAGATGCTTTACAGTTCACTATTGTTCTCCCTTTAATATTTAAGTTGTCTTAAAAATCTCTATTCACAGCAAGTTTGTCAAGTGAGGTGAGTTACTCTTAGATCTAATTACAAGGTACACATAGTATACAGAAAAACAACATAACTTCACTATAATCCAAGAGTGAAAATGCTCAAATACTTTCCAGACATCACAGGGATGCAATACTTTCTTCAGAAATAAAAACCCCCTGACAGGTCAATTCAAAACAATAGAGACACCATCAACACATTCATAATAACTTTGTTTCAACTTTGCAGTTATTCCTGACATATTTAGTTCACTTTTCACTTGATATATAATACATACTGCTGTTTCAGGCTGTCATGCTGTGCTGGCTCTCTGATTATTGTATATATTGTATACTGCCAGCTATGAAGTCACGCTAAGATTGTGAAATACATCAAAGCAAGGACATTTAAAGTTTCTTCAGGCATTCTCATCTAATTTCTTCCTTTTCTGCTTTAGCTGCAGTTTATGTTGCACTACACTGAGGCATGAGCCAGAGATTCTGGTAATCCATCAAAAGAACAAGATGCAGACTTTAAAGACATTTTTCAGAACTACTGTTAGTGGGTGAACCTCAAAGGCATGACTGAAAACACCCAGTATATTCACTAAACCTCAAGTCTTTGTGACAGTCTTTTCTGGAATCAGCCAGCATCTCTCTTTTTCTTCGCCTGAGTAATAGGAAATATTTCATGCTTTTGGAAATCAAAATGTAATTTTAGTGGTCATTTTGTTTGGTTTGTTGTTTTGGGTTCTTTCAAACTCAGATGAAACTCTTAGCAGCTACATCTCCTTTGTTTAACATTACTTGGGACAAACATTTCTTGGGAAACTTGGATATGAGTAGATACAGTAATTTTTAAGAATTGGCAGTAGCATTTAGGTTACTACTTCAACTTTTTTTACTTACAGGTAAAATGTTACTAAAGCAGATCTTTTGGTCATACTTCTAAACAGCCTAAATGAGCCGTAGTTGATGCTGTCCAACCACCTCAGTTATTCTATGTTCATTTTTAAAACAGTCTCATTATCAACATAAAGAAAAAATATTATTCCCAGTGAATTATGTTGGGGGGGGGTATAGTAAACATTTAAGCTGACACCAAGTTTATTTGATTACATTATAAATCTCATTGATTTTTCTAATTAATACCTTGTGTTTGCATCAGAGGAAGATGAGAAGTCACAGAGATCTTGTATTTACAGTAAAGTTGATCTGTGTACTCCTACTTGACCAGTTTGCTGAAACAGCATTGGTCATTGCCTTTGTTTCTGCAGTAACTCCAAACATCTCCTTCACAGGCTGTTATGCTTTTCTTCTACTACCTACTCCTCTTTCTGTGAAGAAATCCCACCTGTGGCTGGGATGCAGCCAGTGCAAATGAAGGGAGTCGATCAGCACTGAAGGTATGGCTGTTCCAATTTTGATTGTACTATTGTCACAGTCAAGGCTTTGTCCTAAGGTTTTGTCACATGAAATGACATGAAGAATTTGCTGGTGGGGATGACCAAGAATTTGGTGGAAGTTCAGGAATTATTCCTGTCATATAGCAACACAACTCTCTTCTGGCTTTTAGACAGATCAAGCAGTAGCTCCCTATCCCACTGTAGCTCATAACACTGCCATAAAAGACAGGGATGCTGGAAGAGCTCATGCATTTGCTCTTTTGAGGTCTCCAGATGAAAGAGACATTAAAATATTAAGATATGTACTTATGTACATCTGTACTTATGACGTGCTCCTTGGTTCCTATGCCAAGCTAGCTAAATGACCACTAGCTTTATGGGATGCTGCTTTCTACTGCCAACAACTTCCCTGTTCAGTTTGCTTTCCTAAATTTTGGCTCATTGGCTGACAGTGCTTTGCTGAGCAAACAAACAACACTTGAACCCATCTCTCTTAATAAAAGAAATAAAATTAAAGAGAAAAACATTTTTTTACTCTGATAAAAGATGCCGAATTAATTTTTCATTATGAAACTGTCATTATACACCAGTTAACAGAAAAAGTTTACAAGCAACTTCTCCTCAGAAGACCCTTGGCAGCCTATTGTATCTGTCCTAAGAACACACTCTTACAAGACTCTTCCATTGCTTAAAAAAATACATATAAATATATTATGTTACTTAAGATATTTCAGGTTAGCAGCTATACTGGTAAGACAACTTTATACCGCAGCTGGCATAGTTTAGAAGCTGTTTTTTTATTTGAATTGTTTTTTATTTCAAATTTTATTTGAAATTCTTTTAAGCAACTTAAAAGACAATGGTGGCCAAACTGATTCACCAATCACTAACCAAATTTAAGAATGACCAGCCTCTTTTCCTTCCAATTATATAAAATTCTTCAGGAACTCAACTTGCAGGAACTGGATGCATGTGCATTTCTGGGGGTGAGGTTTGGCTGCTTCAGTTATTCCGCAAATAAAATACAAAAAAAAAAGAAGAGTGTATGGGCTTGGGGGTTTCTCCCCCCTTCTAAATTATTACTAAACAAATGTAATCTGTGGTCTGAGATGGAGTGGATGGAACTGTTGCCCACACTCCCATTAGGACAGGCTAAGACTTCTGCTAATGCATTTTTGCCTGCCAGAACTTTCAATCTACCACATATTAAACCCCAAAGTGCTCTGGAGCCAGTCTAGCCAGCTTGCAAATCGCAGCCCCCCCTCCTATGTGTCTTGTCTGTGGCTGCACCGGCTCTAGAATTCTCAGCCACACATTGGATTCACGAGGCTGTCACAGTCCTATTCTACTTCCCAGCTATATAGACCTGCACTCTTTAATGAATCCAAAATTTACAAAAATCCTCTCTCCCTTGTTCAGCAAGTGACGGCATCGGTCCTCTGTAGTAAGAGGGGACTGATCTTTTGTTTGCTTTCCAAGAGTAACATTGTATTTCTGACATTCTTAAGGCATTTCTCAACTTGCCTGAAGGCAAATTATATTATTCATTGATTGCTTTCCTGATTTCCTATAAAAAGCCAACATTCTGTTTTTTATTTTGCAACACAAGCAAAGACATGGGCATTTCAGAAGAGCATGCGGATGGTTAGGGTTTCGTGTTTTTTAATTTCTTCTCCTCCACTCCCATCAACTTTTTTTAGTAAGATAACTAGACAAATATCTCAAAAATTCTCCTGTGTATATTTAGAAATTAAACAAAAAAATCTAAGATCTAATAGAACTTGTTACACTAAAAAAGCATAAGGAAAATATTATTGTCTAGTCTCCTGGAGTGCAGAATTGTCATAGCAGAGCTGGAACAAACGTTTAGACTCCAGTTTTTCTGAATACTAAAGTCATGTTAACCTTTCCCATTACTTTTTCCTTCTGTAAACATCAACTATCTATTTGGAGCACTATAAAACAATGTAAAACAATGTCAACTGGAGACAAAGGCAATCCAGTGAACATCAGATTTTGACATGGGGTGTTTTTTTCCCAGCATTTTTAAGCCAATTTAGAGAGCCATTGAAGTTCTTTAACTATTTATGGAGCAGGGAACTGCATGAACTGAGGAAGTATAAACTAGCACTTCCATGAACCAAGCATTAACAGATAGCTCACAGGAAACTCCCTTGCCTAAACTACTCTACTATGGTACACCTAAAGTAATAATAACAGCTATTTCCAAAACTAACCCACCATACAAAGCACTTGGTCCCAAAAAGGTGCAAGAAGACATACATTCTCTACCATTTTAAAAAGTTGTAAGTCACCCTAAACACAAATTCATTTAAAAAAAAAAAAAAAAGTAAAAGAATCAATAAGTGCCACAATTCAACATGCCATACCCCACACTTGTTTACCTTCTAAGGGACAGAGGCAGCCCAAAGCTATAATCTAGCAGCACATTCTTTCAGAAGGAATATATTCTCTGTTGATAAAGATATCCTTCAGCTTGTATCACAGCCATAAAGGATCTATATAGATGTCTAGTTCATAAAGACTCAGGATACATTTTGGAATTCACTATGAAGAAGCCTTTAATTCTAGCAAAACACAGTCTTCTATTGACATTGAGCTAAACTGTCCTCTCTACCATAAGTGCCAGCAGTAGGACCATTGGTTGTGTCTCACTAAAATAAAACTACCTAGAGCAAAACATGGAGTTAGAGAGGAAAAGAAAAAAGGAAGAACAGATTTGGGAAATTAGATCCATATGCAGAGAGGACCAGAAATCAATTACCTTTCATAAATTCATGTTTATAAATACTCAAGGACCAGAAAATTGCAGGGCCTATGATTTTATTATACCTGGGCCTTCTGTGAAACCTTGAAAGGGGACAATTCTGTAATGCTTTTTACTTCTTAATTGAAAAAAGTCCTTGAAGATGTCAGTTTTCCATATGCATTATGTCTATGGCAAACTGAGGACTGAAGCTCATAAGCTGTTCTCAATACAACAAGAAAGGAACCAACCAAAAGGAATACATTTTTAAAATTCTTTTTCTTGTTTCAAAGAAATTTAGTATGATCAAGCGTCATTTCACAGGCAGAAGGTTCCTGTAAACAACTGTGAGCCTTCACCATGTCAATATTTCTCTACAGTGATACATAAAAAGTAAAAGTTAGAAAACTTTCTAATTCCTGGAGAATTATCTTGTACCTGCCCCTCAATATGAAGAGCTAATCAAGAAATACGTATTAAAATTTGCAGTAAAGATATTCCTAAAAGAGACATGAAGATAAAAATAGCATAGTTTTTGTATTATTTAAAAATAAAATGGAAGAAAAAAGACCCCAAAACCGTTTCCACAATTGTAGCACGGGATGCATGTGGCAAACAGAAACATGGATGTCCACATTTTGATGGCATTTCAACTTCAGTTGGTGGGCATCACATACTGTACCCTGTGGAAAGAGAAAGTATGAAGCTCATTATATATAGTTTAATGATCTTTATGCATAGAACAGGTCAAAGGATATACATACATATACCAAAGGACATATATAGATAGTGCAACAGTATGTATATATGAGAGTATAGGATAACTAGTATATCACTGTTAACCTGCATTCTGATTTTAGGATTAATTAAGCTCTTACTTATTTCTTATTCAGTGCAAGTAGGTCTCCTTTCTTGATCAATTTTGGTGAGTAATACTGTATTCAAATGAAAATTTTAATTATACTAATTAAGATGCAGAGAATCCCATAACCATGAGCCTTAAAAAATTAGGGTAAAATAGAAACATAAGATCAAAAGGTAGGGTAAAAGAGCTTCTAAATAAGTTTAAACACCTCGGTGTTTGAACTTTAGCAGCAACAACCCTGATCAAGCGTTGTTAATTGAAAACTGAGAAAAATATTTACTACTAGAAGTAGCACTGGAGACACCAGTCAAATAGATCTTGCCTATTTGTTCTTCATTTGGAAAGTTTCAGAGCATTCCCCAATATTATCTGGGTATACAGGTTTTCTCAGGTCTAAACTATACAGAAATTTCTTCTGACCTAAAACCAATCCTTTTGATGGTGGCCATGGCATCTTTTTAGCCAGCATACAGCAGCAATCCTTTACAGACAATGACAATCAGAAGAAGGTAGTACACTAATAATCACAGTTCACTTGGGAGAGTTTGAGCAGCAACTTCGTCTCTCAAGCAACCTGGTTCTCTTCTTACAAGGAAAGAGCTGTACAGGCCCTGTGAGTGAGCAGCTCCTGGTGGACAAGAGTCTAAACATTAGTGACTTGTGACCTGGCAACAAGGAAGGCTAACAGCACCTGTGGCTGAACCAACTGGAGAATTATCAGTATTCTTATGAAATTATTAAGTTCCCTCAATTAAGGAACTTCAGTCTGTCTCTGAATTCATTGTTGGGCAACTTCCTAAGGCCCCTTCTAACATGAAGGATTTATATTTGTGCCACCAGATTGTCAGGATCATGATAGCAATTAGAGAGATCACTTCTACCAGTGCAGCATCTCTTAAAATAAAAAGCATCTGCTTCTGAAAACCTTTTTGTCCAGAAAATTTCACATCCAAGATTTAGCCTTACTTGGCCCTACCTTGCTTTGAGATCAGACAAGATATCTTTATTATCATTAGATAACATTTCTGAAGAATAGCACCTACATCACTAGCCAAGTCAATCTGTTTTAACAAAATCCATGCCAGCATATTTGAAAGATTACATGTATGAATCATTCCTTTAAAGCAATTACTGTGATGTTTTTATTGGAAAACTCTTGCATTCCTCAGATTCTCTAGTGCTGCTCCTCTCAACAAAACCTACAAACACGGAACGTTGTTTCTTTTGTTTCACATCAACAAAATTAGTTCAATCAACTGAGTGAGGTTTTAAGAGTCAAGCTAGATTGTCTTGTGAAGGGAAACCATCACTATGTTTATCATACTTCTGATGGAATAAAGGGAAAAGGGAAAAGGGAAATTACCACCCCTGTAGTAATGCTTTTCTTAAAACCTATATCTGAACTGCGGGGAAAGTTACTCACTATATTACTCTACTGGACCATTGATTTATGCTTCCTAAACACACACATTCAGCTAAAACATCCTGCTTAACCACCATTCACCACCAACTCAATCATACGTGATGCAGCTGTATCTATGCCAGGGTTGCTGCAGGAACAGTAACATCCCTGCCCCTGGCAGGATGGGGAGGGAGCAGAACAAGGAGGAAATAGGACATTCAAATACTCAATAGCAGTCAAAAAATGTGTTAAGTGAGATTAGTACATTCCAGCTAATAGATTAAAATTACTTCATACTTTAGGCATCTCAGAATGTGTAAAGGCTTACAATAGGTAAGTATTACTTTAAGGAAGCACCACATGGGATCACTTATTATGAAATCAGACTTCAAATTAAACACATGGAAAAGAGAAACACTTTGGTAATTTACTCTACGCCTACCTCTAAAACTCCCTGTTTCATCTCCCGCGCTGCCTGCTCGGTTCTGTGTCAAATTGTCTCCCAGTGTGCTCCTAAGTCCTGCCTGTCTCTTGTTACTGCACAGGCGTGTGCCAGGCAGCCAGCCAGAGGCATATGTGCTGATGGCTAACTGATACCAGCTGGTTCCCTGCCTCCTGGAGTTAGTGTGATCCACCGAGGCGGCTGAACCACCCTTCACCTCCCTGTGTTACTCCCCAGCACACCTGCATTACACCAGTTGTAGGCACTGGCCTTCAAGCTGGTGCAACTTCACCCAGAATAAAGACCATTTCAATAGTTAGACTAATTCACTCCAGCCTCAGGTTTTCCATGCAAACTTCCTTTCTTCCTTTAAAGTTGGTGAAACTCTTTCTTTGTGAGAAGGAAGAAAAAAAATGAAACTTCTTATGGGGTTGGCCTGTTTGCATAAATTCAAAATGAAGTGAATACAGGAGTTTAAAAATACAGTACTTTAATAAATTCACATTTATATGTGGCATTCTAAGATGAGCATGAATAGACAAGGAGTAATTCTTTTAAAAGCACCAACTTTCATGCATACAAGTAGAGGTTCCATTTTGGTTTTGAGCTGCATCACCTCTACCACAGGAGATGTCTGTGGTGAGCAGTGAGGACTGCAGTGGCAGACGTTAACTACTTTCCTCTAACAACTCAACTGCAGCATCACTGGCTTTCTTTTCCTTTCTCATCAGCAGACACTAAATACACAGCAGAACTTCACATACCTGTAAACACCAAGCCCTTTCAACTCAGTACCTCCAGGACTGGATTAATCTCTGGGTTACTAAGGCTCCAGGGAAACCAGTATTTAGCTATTTGGGAAGATATTCTGACATATATTTATATTCTGACAGCTCACATACCAAAACACACGTATGACTTAAAGCCATGCAGCACATACAGCTTACCTCAGAGTAGAGTTTAAAAAACAAACCCCTATTCCTCATGCAGATCTAAACCAGTCTCCCTGCCAAGTTTCAGCTCCATATTATGGCAACCAGGCACTCACACAGACTGGTGTTTCAAGAAAGGCTCAAGGAGCACTGAGGCTGATGCTTTACCCCAGGACACAGGGCACATAGACACTGAACCCATATCCAGATGACATCCATCTCTCCATAACAGCCCAACTGAAAACTGAGCTGTCAACTGCCTCCCCAGAAGGTCAGAACAAATCTCTAGAGACTGAAGCTATTTGGTAGCAATTGGAGAGTGGAAGAATTTCTTTGACAAGTACAGAAACAGCTTCATTGAATCTCTCTCAAGCCTGAACAAAAAAAGCTTTTCTAATCAGATTTATAACTTGAGATGCTCCTGGAAAAAAAGGAGTGAGTTCTCTAAATTTCGATTTGTCCAACAGAGAAACAAAAAGGCTCTGACATATTAAGATAAACAGGAACAAATGCCTCTTCCACAGGCAACAAGTACCATATAATATCAAGATATTTAAGAGGATCCACATCATTTTGTGCACCTATAAGCAGCAAACAGGATTTCATTCACATATCCTCCACTTAACCTATGAAACTTCACAATTTCTTCACTATGCCAGTGTATTTTCTCTTCTTCTCCAGCTTACATCTAGAACACTCCTTCATTCTGTACCTTAAAAAATAATTTCCACACCCCAACAACAATTTTACTTCAGCACCCAGCCACTCACCTCCATTATTCAATGCAGAAAACCAGAGGCTGCTGCTCATCAAAAGTCAGCTTCTCTTATAGGTTCATGGTGTAAAAGAATTAAAATAACTAACTGTACATCAAGCACTACTGTAATTCCTTAGAGAAAAACCAACCTGCACAGAGCAGATCTATGCTCTACCACAAAAATCCTCAAAAAAGGGAGCAAACCTTCCTATGGCATGCCAACAGCAACCCCATTTGGATTCCATCACCTGTGTAACACAGGTGGTAAGGATCAAAGCCTACATCACCTCTCAGCCACATTTTTGCTGGCTCAAAAAGATAACAGCATCACATCAACAATCTTTACAGCTGCCATAAATGCTTCTGTGCATTTTCAAAACAAGCCATATATTTTCTTTCTATTGTTTTATTTGCTGTAGTGTTCAGAAAACATTTTATTTCAAAAGTGAAGAGAGGGGGACCTCCCTCACAGATTTCTAAACTCAAACACATTTCCTTGAAACCACTTGGTGTGTAATCTAAAGAAAAACATCGCAAGA
Organism: Cisticola juncidis; assembly: GCA_013400215.1. Lineage (NCBI taxonomy): Eukaryota > Metazoa > Chordata > Aves > Passeriformes > Cisticolidae > Cisticola > Cisticola juncidis. Next base: position 21,011 of record VXBR01006890.1, read on the forward strand.
AGGCTGCAGATTTCCTTTTGGGCTTCAGGTTCTTTTCTTCATCAAACCTTCTCTTCTGTTATCTCTCCACTGCTCAGTCTTACAGATTTGTGCAAGAGAGCAAAGCTGTTTAGCCCTCTTCTTCTTGCACTCTAATTCCTTTTCAGCTTAGTCTGAGCCACTTTTCTTCTACTCTTCCCTACTTTCTGATGTGGAAAACTATGGTCTAGTAAGAATCTGATAATTCCTTAAAATATTTTGTTGTCAGTGATGCTTTTAATAACAGGGTGAAGATTTTATGTTGTAATAATCTTTGCTGCTGTATGATGAGCATGAAAACACTGCCAAAGCAGCAGCACTGGAGAAGGAAGGGTGTGAGTGTCATGGAGCAGCACGTGCCCATTTCTCTGCTGTTCCTGTTAGAAAGGCTGGACACTTCTTGTTTACATGTGTTAAGCTTGATGGATTTATCACTGGAAATTTTCTCCAGGAGAGACTGAGAAGGGCATCTTTAAGGTGATTTGGAACAGCCAGTTTTTTACAGCTCCAAAAGAAATAAATGCAGTCCATCAGGAGTCAGCAAAGATATTTCCACTGGCAATCAGGAATGCCATATAATAACATTTCTAAAAGTACAAGTAGAATCCCATCTTTATTACCTCAGTAATCCTGGAAGGAAGAGAAGCCAAAAAACTTATATGTTTAAAATTTTAGTTACGTGTTTTCCTTCATGTTTCACAAGAGACAAATCTGCCTGTCTTTTTCTGTGTAGTATGAGAGCCAAAGTTTTCCCATGCATTTCATTCCAACTTTGTTCTCTATTTTATACCTTCATTAGTATATATATAACCTTTGTGGTTATATGTGTTTGTGCACTACAGTTCATTGCACTGAACTATGCATTCTCACTTCTAGGAATGTCATATGAAAAAAAAGGTCTTAGATCAGTCTTAAAATAAATTTTAGAGTAAGCAGTTCATATAGACACATGCTATGAAGATTGAATATTAGGCATACTATGCTTTGTCAGCAGAACTTATCTTTGGTAGCAGTTCTGCTCCTTAAAAAAATTTCCAGAATTACCTCTTAGCATCTGCTTCTCTTTTCTTGCTATCTATATGCTGATGTCATTAATATATGGGTTATGTGGTTGTACATTAATTCTGCTGTTCCTACTTTTTTTAAAGTGAGTTTCTGATATATAATATGGTAGGAAACATGGTGGAAAGTACCTGTGGTTAGGCTGAAAAAGAGAGAGATTTGGACTGGCTTCACTTTTATGCAGAGCACCATGGAAGGGCATTCAGGAAAATGCCTCAGGAGCTGAAGCCTCCTCTTCTACATAGACTGAGCTCCTCTTACAGTGTTGCTCCTTAGAAAATAGGAACAGGCCTGTATCTGAATTGTAGTCACCTATAGAGGGAAAAAGGCCAGCAGCTGGAATGCAGCAATGCCCAGGAGTTAGAAACTGTTGAACAAAAGTTTCCATATTAGCAGTTTGTACTAGTTGAATTTCAACAAAACAGTGGATTTCATGCATACAAGTTTCAGTTTTAATTGATAAGTTATATATTACTTTGACTACATTCACAATTATTTTGTCCTTCAACCTCTATGATATTGACTCGTACCTTTCTGTTTTACCTTGTTTCCTGTACTCTTTTCTACTTCCACTTTGTCTTGCTTAACCAATGCCTAATTTGCCAACAGAGGTCAGGGTCTCCTTGCATCCCATGTGTGTCCATTCATTTCATATGACTAGGATTCCTATAAACCACATCAGTGTTCTCTAACAAGTAACCTGTTTGTCACTATCTCATGGTGTGCTGTTCTGAAATTTCACCTTTTATTTCAGGAGATTGAAATGAGAGAAATTACTCTTGCCATGCCTGTGCTACTTCTTTTTAGAATTCATCTCACTCTTGAGGAATCTCTTCATTCTGGGAGCAGAAACCTTGTTCAGTTACAAGACATTTCTCTACAATCAAATTAAATGTGGGTTTTCTAGTACCACCAAATAAAGTATTTACATTCCTTTAAAAGCCACTTCATAATGAGCTATGCCCATCCCATTAGTGGTTTCCAGTTGCCCCTGAATTATGGTTCAAGTTAATGTATTGACTTTTTCTTTTGTTTAAAGCACTGCAGAAAAACAGGATGTCTTACAAGAACTGGCAGTGAAACCTGCAATCATTAAAAATCCAGCACTACGTTTTGCAATATTTTTAATGAATCACTGGATAAATATTTGGCAAGAGCATGAATTCTGCAAGCTTGAATTGACTTTTCTCACCCTATTTTCTTGTCCCTTGATGCTTTGATCTTGTGTAAAAGGAAGAATGGACAATAAAACCTCTTACATAGATATTCTGGTTTCACAGAACATGCTTTTTTAATTTTGACAGTTTTTAATAAGGTTTCTGATTTCTTGAAGAACTGTAAAAAGAGAAACTGTGATTTTTCCAAAGCACAAAATGAAGAATAAAAACAAAAGAAAGATATCAAAAATAGTTATAAAAGAGATTTTTGGATATTCCAGTTGAAGTTCACAAAAAGAAGCATGTCAAGATGTATGTTATGAAATAGATATAGGTTTTTAAAGAACAGATATAATTGTACACTGAAAAGAAAGGCTTTTTATTTTGTCATAAAACTACACATAGATAAAAATATCTACAATGAATACAGAAAGATTTTCTAAGTGTGGGGACCAAAAACATGAAATAAATTAAACAGATGTTAAATAAGTTAAACCCAGAAATTCATTCTGAATTTAGAAAAATGAAAAGACAGCTGAAACCAAGAGGGAAAGCACTGCACTGCCTACAAAGTGTAAAACTGTTTTTTACTTTTCTATTTATTTAAGTTTTGTTCTTGTTTCTCTCTACAGACTATCAGAATTGTCCTTAGATTTTATCGCTGACTAAGCTATCAAAGGCAAGTTGTTGTTCTACCAAAACTAAATTAACTGTTGCACACTCGGAAAAAAAAAGAGAAAATAAACATTGATACATATGAGAAAAGTATATATGCCTTTTTAAAAACCCAAAACTTTTCTACAGATATTCCAGACTTTGTGATTTCCAAGAAAATAGCTGTGATGAGAACTAGCAAGGCAATGAAAAAAAGCTAGTTTAAGGTTTCCTTGGCTAATTCTTTTCTTCCTGAGATGCATGAAAAGGCAGATTTCCACCAACTTCTTATAAACCACTCACACATCTGTACACTTTTCCCTAATGTGATTTGATATAGTCAAATGGTCATTAGAGTCTTGGAAAAAGTTCATACTCAACATTTGCAGGCAGTTTTAGTTTTCAGTTTTACAGGTTATGTTTCTCAAAAAGTTTCTAATTTTCTTAATGAAATAGTTTGGCCTCCAAGTTGTCTATGGGTCCTGATTTTTAATACCTGTCCCTGCAGAAGAGTCTTTAGAGAGAAGAATCAGACACACATAGTGATTCAAGCTTTTAAAATGTATTTTTTCTTGGCCCCTACATATAACTAAAGACATTGTAAAAGCAGTATGGACACTATCATGGAATGAACAGCATGAGGATAATTCTTCATATCTAGCAACTGATGTTCATGTGTCCTGACAGGTAAGAGTCCATGGATTTCATAGCTGGAACTGTCTGTCAAGGAACCCCACAGGGCCAGTGATTTTCCCCAGTGCATATCCAAGATGAAACTCCCATGATGTGAACAGTTTTCTTTGGATCTCAATGTACAACACCTAAAGTTGTTTTTTTAAAAGGGCAAATTATCATTTGTAGCACAGAGTAACTCAGCCTCACAAATGGCATTAATCTTAATGAGATATGAGGTAGGGATTGGAGGGGTCAGTAATAGACAGAAGCAATGTCTGTTTGCATAGAGAGAAAAAACTATTCATCATCAACACACAGAGGTCTCATGACATGAACAGCAACACTTGCTTTTGGCCAGTACTGACTGCAACTTTCAGACAGGCAAAGTAGGAACATGGGAGAAATCCTTTCCTTGGGACCAGAAACCAAAATTAAACCCTTGAGTGGAGGAGTCATGAAATGAGAACTTAATAAATAAAAGACAAAATGTTCTTTCTTTGGTTTAAAAAACTGTAAAATTTATCTTTCTTGTCTGCTATTCTCAGTCACAGAATACCAACACTCCTTGTTCTTTTGTAAGCAGAATATATGACCTAAGAGAAATGAGAACCAAAGGGGGAAAAAAGGCACTTAAAGATAGTGTCTTTTTATCAGTGACAAAATATTTTCTCTCCTCTCTTGAGAAGTTTAGAAGAGTGCTGCTTTTTATCCCTTCAATAAATATTTTTCTCTCTCTCTATTCAGACTATTAAAAATAATAAGAGGAATATAATACAACTTTAAATGAGAGTTTATATATCACATGCTTTATGACAGCTGCTTTTATTTCACTTTAGATTAACAAAGCCTTTATGTAGAGACTTTGGAGCTGACCTTACAAAGAAGCAATACCATTAGCCCTGAAGCACATGTTTCCCATTTAATGTTTCTGAGGTAACATTCTTTGTAAAAGTGAGAGAAATGAGAATGCAAACTTGCAGGAAACATAAAAGTCTGACTGTCCTCTTTTCGAACAGAATTAAAGTCAGTTTGGACACTTGAAAATATGAAGGCCGTGGCCTTACAAAGAGTTTCTCAATGTGATCCCAAGAGCTACAATGCTTAGCTTTCCTTTAGTATGCCATAGCTCTTTGTCATTTCCTCTGAAGAGGATGAACATATTTTGCCATCTCAATTTGAAGTGAAAGGTGTCGCTTACATCAATGTTATTTCAGGTTTTACCAGTACTACTCTAACGATTTATAAGCTCACCCAACCAAGAGAGCACTATAATAGTTAAAGCTAATGAACCCAACAAAGTTATTTGGGGATACAGCAGAAAGGAATTGGATCTGCCATATGTGAAACAGACCCCTAAGCTACCGTTCTGCATGGAAATCAAACTAATCTTAATGACATTTTACCACTGCCCTGTTCTACTGGTTCAGTGCAAGAGCAATGCACTTTTTTTTCCATCAGTAAGCTTAACAGTGCCTACCCACAAGTCCTCCATCCTTTTCTTTGATGCCTTCAGGCGTTGGAGCCTGTTCTTCAGCCACTGTCAAAGTAAAAATTTCATGCTTGTAACCCTTCTTAAACTCCTTTTAGTCAGTGAATGTGACAACCTGCCGACTAGAGTCTACAATGTTCAAAAAATCCTCAAGAGAATCAGAAAAACAGAGGGAAAAGGTGAACAAGAGCACAATTTGGAAGCCAGTGTGTGCTCTTTGTATCTGGGGCCTTGCCAAAGAAAAGAAAAACCTGTATGCACAAGAAAAGGAGAAAAACTGTGTGATTTGGAGGAGCTGACAAATTTAGCACTCAAATTGTCATCTATGCCAGTGGAAGCTGGACCAAAGTTCCTCTAAACATATAGCCTTACACTCAAAGCAAGCCCTGCCTTTGAAATGCACTGCTGCAAAGCCTTCCAACAGGAATGCTGCAGGATCTGCTGGAGGTGAATCCAGGTTCCAAGAGACCGCCTCTGCGCAGGTATCTGGGAACATTTTAGAAAGGAGACATGGGACTTTCTTTTTTTTTTTCTACTTTTCTTTTTTTTTTAAGAGAGACAAAACCATTTTTTCTTAAATACATTTAAGAATTTAAGTTTAAATTTTAAGCACTTAAATTCAAAATTCTAATGGAAAACCACTACTTTTCTGTCTTCCTACAGACATAAATGAGAATTCTTGGAAGCTGAGCACTTCTGAAAATTAGAGATGTTATTTAGTGCAAAAGACAATGAAGAAGCAGAATGCTTGGAGCATATCTGTAAAACTCTTCCTAAACCTCAGGGATTTCAGCTGCTTTTAGCCCCAGGACCAATATTGTTTTCAGAGAGCCCACTGTAATCTGAACATTACCTTTTCCGAATCCTGCAGTGACTAAGAAATTACATTCCTTATATCAGATGCAAACAGAAACACAGATTTTCTAAGGCTTCCAAAACTCCCTTATTTTAACCTACACTAAGCAAATCTGAAGAATCTTGCTATTTGCTTCACCAAGTCCATTCCCTCATATGTACCTTTCTTTAACTAAGGTTAGACTTCTCCAACCAATAAACCAACCAATGTTCATGAAGTTCCTTGTGCCCTACTTTTTTATGTCTTTTCCTCACTAGAGGAACACTTTGTCCTGCACTTTGTTGGTGTGCCATACATCTGAACTCTTCCCCTTTAGTTTGAGCAACCACCCTTTTTCATTTATTTGTTTCTTTTGGTTTTTGTTTTTTGCTGCATAAACACAGTATTGGGGAAAAAGAAATAAGAGAATTATGCTCACATGACATTTTTGCCATCAGGTATCTGGTATTCCTTGGCAATATTCCATGTAAGAAACCACCCTGTGCCTGTACAGTTCTCCAGTTTCCTCTGACATATTTAATTTCTGACTCTAAGCTGTTGGTTTCCTGTGTTACACTGATGACATAGCTGCAGTTAAGGGACTCCTGTGTCTAAATTTGTATTTCAGTAAGGTTAGATATGTTCAGATACAAGAAATCTGAAAGGTGAAACGCTAGAAATAAAAATCACTCATGTGCAAGTGCAGACTTAAGTACCCAATATGTCTTACCAAAATGACAATCTGAACTACCACATTCCTTGTACTCAGGTCCAAATAGGTTATTTTTACCACATTACAGTCCAGATTACGATTTACTTTTGTCCATGATTAAATGTGAACTCTGGGGAAATCGTCCCTTTCTTTTTTCCCTTTTTACTTTCTCAAATAGCTGGTCTTGATATCATTAAATGGTATAGAAAAAGCTAATATTTAGATTTCTGTTCCATTTTCTGTGTTTGGTCATTTTGATTTCATTCTCTTTGATGTCTGGAAAATAATTTTTCTTCATGCTCTTTGTAGTCAAGGGCAAAAAAAAAATAATCCGCAACTCTTCTGGTGTGCTAAGAATAGGCATGGATATGTTGGGGCAGGAAATACATACATTCCACTACAATTAAAATAGATTAATTTGTTAGCAATTCCATAATATCCTCCAAATGCAGAAATTCTAAACAGTGTGTAGTCATCTGGGTAACTCCTCTTCTCTTTGCCGCTGCCAGGCTCCACAAGCTGAGTCTTCCATAACAGGGAATATCACAGGGAGAGACAGCATGCCAAATTTTGTGGATAATACCGAACACTGCAGCACTACCCAGTACTATATAGTGCATATTTCAGACAGTGCCTGAATCTCTCATCTACTAAAGCTCCTTTTTTGCAAGCTCCTTCCATTTTATGATTTTTCCAGCTTTCACTGCATGCTCTCGTACATGACTGCCTTTCCTAACACTTTTCCTGGATAATTTAACCACTGAATTCCAGTTGTATACATAGTAAACATAGAGCACTTCCTTAAATCAGTCTGGGTTTGTCCTCTTGCTAGAATAAGAATTCTCAAAACCAGTCTGAAGTTCCCAACTCTCCAGAAACTAACAGACAAAAGATGATTACAGAAAGGAATTTAAGATGCAGCTCTCTGACAGACCTTAAATCCAACACATCTTCTATGCAAATTTACATATATATTAATTCCATTACTCAAGTCTAAAATAAGAAACACAAACCCATGTTTTTTCTTTACACCAAGATTATAAATTAAGACATTAACATTGGGTCTTGTGAGATTACAGAAATGCTAAGAGATGAAAGTTTTTGTTCCTGCATTACAATTTCCATTTCTTTTTTTTAAGTGAAGCTTTTTTCTCATTTGAGACAAATGCCACTTCTGAAGAAATTTGGGTGTAAGAAATTACTACTTGTTTTTTTCTTCATGATGATTTTATGCTGACTCTAAAGAGAAGTTTTGTATAATCTTAGCTGAGACAATGAACAAGCATTGTTTGAGCTACAAGGGAGATAAGGTGAGAACATAAACTCACTACAGGATTTTGTTTTTCCAATTCAAAACTGAACTTCCCTTGCAGCTCTGAATTATTCTTGATGGTTCACTTAACTGGGAGAGAGAACTTCTTGGGAGCCACACTTTGGCCTCTGCTATACATCTGTCCCCTGTACACCTCTGTTCTGAGAAAAGGCTTCTGGAACATTGCATGTCAGTAATTTATAGCTGGATTTCCACCAGCAGTGCTGCTTTTACATTGCACTGCAGATGGAATACTCTCATCTCTGCCACACAAGTTATTCACAGCGTGATGCAATTTTAAACTCGTCTTACGGTTTTGTGCAGTTTTATTGTAAAATACATCAGATGCTTAACTATTCAGATAAAAAACAGAGCTGAGAACAGGAAGGGGACGCAATAATTTCACTTACTTTATCAGAGTCCATGAATCTGATAGTTGGTTAGTGAGGCCATGTAATCATCAATATTCCCTTCTGACCCTTTATCCCACTCTGCACAGGGAGCACAGGTTTGCATCAGGACTGGAAGCACCAGCAAGAAAACTTTTCCCAGGATGCCAGATGTCTGACAGTGGGGAAAAAAAAAAAAATTAAAACAACCCCAAAACTTTCTTTTGAGGTGGAGAGGCTGCTCTCTACTAAAATATCAAATGCACAAAAGTTGCACCTATCTCTTTCTGACAGGGAAGATAGTTACATCAAGAAGGAAACAACCCAAGTCTAAATGTGGAGAGAAGCAGGTGAAAGGAGGAGGTGGCCACAGCAAAACTGAGGACATGAATCCATGTAATTTTTAATGGCTAACTGGTTTGTAGACCTCAAGAAACAACAAACAACAAAACAAACACCCAAAATAAAATAAACAATGTAAATTGACTTCTGAAAAGTTTCTTCTAGTCTGCATTTGTTTCTTTGTGTATCATAATTACTTTTAAAATTTCCATTCTAAGGTGCCATGTGGGGTGCTAGACCTGGGCTATTTTATCTGAGGATACTCAGCAGAAGGCTTCCATTCTGTCCAGATGATGAAGTCTGTCAAGCATTGATATAAAACCATGGAGAAACTCAGGGAAAAGAGCAATCATCCTGCAACTTTACAGCCCTCTGCTGAATCTGAAGCTTAAGTGTGATTCCCATTGCTCTTGGCTATGTCGGTGCTCTCTGTACGTAGGCTGCAGGTCTGCAGCATTTGCACAGACCCATTTTATTTCTCTTCACCTACAAGACTTTAACTTCAGGAGAGTGAGTAGTGATGCAGCTCCGTGTTTTCCATCAACAAATTCCAGACACTGAATAAGGTAACAGTCTGTCATACTTCAAGGACTGAAAGACCCTAGACACATTCCACAATTTATAGAGGTAACACATTCCTGAACATAGCACATTACAGATGGTACAACACACAGAGCATTGAATAGAGGAAGCATTCTGATTTCTTATATTCTTTCCACTGTGAAAGGCAGATGGGGATTTTTGCTCCTTTTGTCCCCGCATAAAGAAAAAGCATCAATTTGAAAAGCTCAAACTTCACAGTATTTTGTGACAGTTAATATTAGAAAGTTACAAGCACTGAAGTTAACTACCAAGTGTGGTTCTCTCAGTCCCATACCACATACCAGTTCTGTAGCCATATACATTGTGATCCTTCCTGATTAGAATTTTAATAAACTGTGTACAGCAATTTTAGTTTTCCAAACAAGTCTGTTGCCCAAGCAAGCCACATTGTCTTTTAAGACAATTTTTACAGAACAATTCTGACATGGCATGTTCAGTCACTTGAGAGCATGAAATGTATTGGAAGTTTACATCAGATTCAGGTTGTTTGAAATGTTATAAAAAAGAAAAACATCCGTGCAGGTTTGATGTTCACAAGCAGCATAATTATAAAAAACAAGAAGTGTAGTATTTCCAATAATAGTCCACTTTCTTAAACTTATATTTCTAAGAAATCCTCTTTGCAATTCAGCATGTTGCCTCTAAAGGGTAGGCATACAAACAGAAGAAGGGAAAGATTCGGAATCAGAATAAAATATAAAAAGTATCAAGTTGCTAGCTATTATGTATTTTAAGACAAGTCCTCAACATACATTGTATATATAGAAATACAAACACCATAGAAAACATGTAAAATAAGAAAACAAAGGAACTGAGTAATAAATCTGTCCTGAATACCCATGGCATTGAGCAGAAATATGTCATTTTTACACATCCTTGAGTTGAAACTTTATAAGATTTGTATTATTTGCCCTCTATTGCCCTCTATGAAATATTTTTTAAGAATTAGGGTGCGCAAGAGTAACAGTGTGACCAGTTCAACTCTGTGCATCAGTGCAACTTCTGTCCATATTAGAGTTGTGATGATTGTAGCCTTTCCAGGCATTATGGGAATATTTTTGGAAAGTATGTCTTCAGTCATTTGGGTCCCTATAGAGCATCGTACAATATGATAAAAAACTTTTTTTTTTTTTTTTTTTTTTTTTTTTTCCCAATGCAAGCAATGCTGTTATTGCTGTAAAGAAATCTGTTCCCTTCAGCTAAATTGCTCCCATTATACACCTTCAAAAGAGGTGGATACTCCCTGTGTTATTTAGATGAGGAAACAGAGAAACTGTGCAGCTTCTCAGAATTAGGGAACGAGTGTTACAGAAATAACAGCCAGATCTGGCTTCCCTGAGCTTTCAAGTATGTTCACTATTCACAGGACTTTTGTCTCAGGGGAAAAATGTTTTTACACATGGCCACATTTTGAGGCTAAGCACGAGAGAGTGAATGTGTATGATATCCTGACTCATATGGTCACAACAGTAGATGTATGAGGCAAGTCACAGAATTCATCCAACTAAGTATGTATAAGGGAAAAATAAGAAAAAGGATTCTTAACTCTGTATTTTTATTCTTTCTGATTACTGTTTCTTTCTCCAGTTATGTGCCTTTGAAATCAACAGTTTATAAATCTGGTTTGTTGGTGATAAATTTATTGTTGTTTTTAAATATTATTTATGTGTGTATAGTCTTCCTTGCAATATCACCCTAATTTCTTGGCCTGTTTTCCATCTTTCACATGAAGCCATGAACAGACACTAACACGCCAGCCTAGTGGCACAGTCTTACAACCAGACCTGTGCACTAATAATTTCTGTCCAACCATTATATTGTGGAAAGCATTTTGTGGCAACACAGGTGAAAAGAAAGTAGCTGAAATATCTCTAAGCAATCTGATTAAGAGACAGCATAGCATGATATGGTGTTTTGAAAACATTCCTTGCATATTAAAAAACAAATTGATATGGTGCCATGGGGAAAATCATTCCTTAAATGATGGAGCAGGTGGAGGTTAGTAAGAGAATTAGGAAACTGGCAGCCTGCAGCAGTAAGTGGCATGCTTGACTTTACATCGAATTCCCCCACATTTTGAAAAGCTGTGTCACACCAAACCATGCTAACAAGAAGAGACTCTGTTCCTGTAGCTTGCTACAGTGCTGTTCTAAGCACATGGAGAAGCAGAGTGCTTAGAGGATTATCATTCCTGCCAATGCAAGGAATTCCGGCGCTACTTCCACAGCAGAGTCTTACCAAATGAGCATGGCAAATACACTGCTTTCAAATCTGAAGTTGCCTACTACTTGCAACAGAAAGACAAAGATACCTTGTGGACCTTAGTGATTCCTTTGGAGACTAGAGAGGGGGAAAAAGTCCAGCTGATGTTCTCACTCCTCTGATAGTTCTCTTTGATTTTCTTTCAAACACAAAGAAAGTACGTGATCTGCCCTTCTGCCAGCAGTATTTGTCCTTAGCCCACAATCCACTGTAAGAAGTACAGTGGAAACTTGAGAACAGTTGTACAGACAGACAGTGCCCCAAAGCTGGTGCAATTTCAACATTAGTCTACAGCTACACCTTGCCTCCTTTCCCCTTAGCAATGCCAATGGAGTAGGACACAATCTACATAGCCACCTGTACTGCAAAAAGAAACATTATCTTATAGACTGATGATAATTGATAATACGCTTAAAAATACTAAGGATACTAAGGATGGAATTAAGCAATGGAAAAAAAAATCATCTGTTTAAAGAAAACTTTAATGTACTTTGTAGGTGTCTTCCTCTGGAATTACAATATTTTTGTGTGAATGAAGTCCATCATTAAATCTGTCCTGTTTGTCTCTCAGCAGTGATGTGCCTGCTGTTTCTCAGTAATTACTCATCTAATGGAACTGAAGCCACACTGAATATGTGGACTGCATACCTTCCTAGATTGCTCATGTTGTTCGGGCAGGCTGAGAGCCTGTCTTTGTGTGTGGCAATCCGTAAAATGGCCTCAATGAGTTTTCTCTAAGTAAGAGAAATTCATCAAAGCACATCTTAAATTACTTATTATGGCATCATCTTGGGCTAAAATGAGAGCCCCACATAAGGAAAGAAGCTGTAAGGGAATAGGAAGGCGTGGGAACTGAAAGATGACACTTGGTAAGAGATACCATGTGCCTAAAAAGAAACTACTATTTCAATTTTACAAGATCTAGCCTGCTTGGTATTCCCTAACAAGCATCGCAGAGAGCTTGTTTAGGATGTGTGCAAACCAACTGGGTGATCACAGGGGCTACAATAGAAGAGCAGCTGATACAGTAATGTGACTAAAATACAACTCTAGTTAACTCTATAGATACAAAATTAATGGCTACTTGCAAAGTATTTTAGCCTTATTTTATTCAAAGACAAATAAAGATGCTAGATACACAAATGATCCTTATGTTCAATTAGATTAAGGATTTTACTTCCTTAGATTCCTGAAAATTCCTCACTAGGCTTGCTTGGTATTTCCATGAGAGCAGTACAAGGCTCAGTTTTGATTTGCTCTTTGCCACTTCAAAAATAAAGAAATACAAAAACAAAGTGAACAAAAAAGATGAGTCACCCACTGGAAGAAAGCAGTGCTAAAAAGCATCCTACAGAACTTTATTGTACTCTGTACAAGATGCTGTTCTGGCAGTAGATTTTAAGGTATCTAAAGCCTCATAAAAATTGTCACTGGCTCAACTTAAAAGCTAGTGAAAACAAAAGACTTTGATTTTCAAGAGTCATGCAAGAAACAGTGAATAACACTTCAGTTCCTTAACTGCTACCTTTCCGTTACAGATGTTCAAATTCATTAATTAAGGTGCTAGTGTTTGTATTTTAAATGTAAAGTAAAAATATTTCTTATGACAGAAAAAAGACAAATACTTTTTACATTTCTTATCTCAGGAGTTGCTTGAAGAGTCCTGTAATTATCCTATGTTTTCTAATGCTGTAGATAATTTCTGGTCTGGTATTTTATTTCAGCATAAGACTGCAGAGCAAGGGGACCCCAGCTGGGTTTTACAGTACCTGTGGAGCAGGCTGATACTGCCACCTTGGGGAAGACTTTTTCCACGTTTGAGGAGCCCATGCAAGTGTCATACAAATCAGTTTGATTTTCCCCCCTGTCATTTAAAAAGGAAGACAATTTTTAAAATCCTCTGCCTGTGCAGTTGTAAGACCTTTCGGATGTGTTCCAACTTGGATTGTATTCCATTCACAATAATAAGTGAAAAGAAATGTGTTGTTGTTGTTGTTGTTGTTTGTTTGTTTGTTTGTTTTTGGTTGGTTTTTTTTTTTTTAAGTTCCTTTAGCTGGCTTTTAGAGCTCATTCAGGTAATGAATGACATTTACTACCATTTACTAATTTGCACTACTCTTAATTTTACAGCCATCTTGCCATTACAAAAGCCCTACTCTGCATTCAGCTGGGCAAGCTGCATTTTGTATACAATACTTCCCTGCCTCTGGTATTCTAGTTTTTGGTAGTCTAAATTCTTGTTGATACCAGCTTAAATTATCTAGCTGCATGTGACTGCTGAAACATATATGACATCGGAAGTCAAAAGGGGCATTACTGTGCAAAGGAACACTCCAGTCAAAACCAGAGATCTAGACTGGCAATTTAACCAAAGTCAAGATCCATAAAAAATTATCTATAAAAAGGAGACTGACCTACTCTTTTGCTTTGCAATTGAATGACTCCTCATCCAGTCTTCTTTGAGTTTGTGTTCACCAGCATGTGAAGGACATTGCCATACACATTATATATAAAAGGGCCTTGAGACACAAAGGCTGTCCACAGCACTAAGGAAGTGGAAACTATGAGAAGTTGCGTCAGGTACACACACAGTACAGGGAAAAATTTTATCTCTGACTTCTCCTTAGAAGAGGCAGGCTCAAGAGCACTTGTCTATGTGCCCTTAAAAAACATTCAGTAACAAATTTTTTCACACAGCCACCTTCATCCAAGTAACACAAACTATGAACTCACCCATGACAAACTATGTGAACTTACACAAGGAGCTCCAACCTTCTGCCAGAGGTCTGGTTGTTCTTGGGGCTCCATAGCAGGAGACAATGGGTTTCTAGAGGAACTACAGTCCCCCTTCACTGCTGTGGCTGGCACAAACAGCCCTGGTACTGGGATAAACCAACATTTCCTGGCTCCCACACAGAGCTCATAGAACTCAGATGACAATATCTCCAGCAGGACTGGGCTCTGAAAGCACAATCCTCTTTTCTTGCCACCACATACAGCTTACACACTAGATTCATGTTCTTACTGGCAAGTATCTTTATACCCTTGGAGTACACTTGTGCCTGCAGCCCCTGGGATTTACAAAGAGACAGCTAATCCTTGTGAACAGACAGGACAGGCTCATCCACTCTTCCATTCTATAACAACCTGGTCATTAAAGCACAAAATTGCATTTATTTTCTAACCAGTTACTTTCCCACTTGTGGAAAACAGTCAAAAAAGCAAGTGATAGATCCATAGGTCCTTTCTGGACAACCTTCTATCTCTGGTTTTAATGCTATTCCAGCACGGCAAATAATGACGCTTGCAAGAGAAAGGTATTAGGCTAACAGCCAATAGCTAATGCACATGACTGGCAGTTCTGCAAGAAGCCTTCAGTCTTCTTCCTGGTTCACAGATAATTTCTGTAGTTTAATATACTAGTTATTATTTCAGTCCATCTTTGTTAAGCAAACATCTTTGTATCTGCAAATTATTTACACTGTGCTATGAAAATATCGTAATTAATAATTCATTGCAATAATAAGACAGAGTACACTTGCTATTCACATGCACATATGACGACACATACCAGAACATGCAGTACAAAGGAATCCCAGTACTACATTTATCATGTGCACATTAAACTGATGGAGGAATTAATTTCCTTTTAAAAATATCAATATCATTCAATCACTTAAGTGACTTCAAAAACAGTATTTGCAGCTAAATTACAAAAATTCAACGGTGCCAATTACTGACCAACCATATGCAATTGAATGAGGATCTATCAGTAATAGATTAACCAGATTAATGTGTACGTAACAGTCTCAGCGTGGTACAGTGCTGCTGTTAGTTTCAAAGTTCACATATGAACTTCTTTTTACACTGCACACGTGGTTTATAAATGAAGGCTGAATGCAAATAGAAATTAAGGGAAAATAAGGTAAGTGATCCAAAATTAAAATAATCTAGGTATTTAAGTGTAGACTGCTTACAGGGAAATTCAGGAAAAAATCCCAAATCTTTGATTATGATTCAAAAAAGTAATGGACAAATCCATGTATACTACTTCCTATTATCATGCTAAAAAGTGTACAGTAAATATCTAGATTGACGAATAACTGAAGATAACCATTTCATGTTTTTCTTAAGAGGATCATTGAAAAATCCACAAAAACCTCACTGTGCATTCAGTAAGGAAGATTATCATGTATATATTCAATGCTGCCTGTAACAAAATTAGTATATTACTACCTCTTAAATCTTTGGTGTTGTAGTAAAGTTATTTCAAAAGATTGATTTAGACATGGAATTAATATGAGAAAGCTTAAATTGGACAGCAAGAATCTAAATAAATTAATCACAGGAAATACCAGTCTAAAATAATCCATTAATTTATCTATGAGTACCTAAACATAGTATCTTAAAATAAATAATAATAAATAAATAAATAAAAATAAAATTAAAAAAATTCTTTCTGAATTTTACATGTCACAGAAACTTAAAACCCACTGTGGTTTTACCTTCTGAAACACATCTCAATTTATTTAAATAACAAGTTTTCCTGTTAGATGATCAGCACACACCAAAATCCCTTTGGCTACTGGGTTACAGAAAAGTTCAATGAAAATGAGAAGTCTTGTTTATGAACACATAGAGTAACTGGTAATTATGCCAAGCCAACTCCCTCTATCCACCAGTCTATGTTTTTCTTTTCCACTTATGTGCTAATAAGTTGGTTTAGTATACAATTCCAAAATTTCATTTTCATGAGATTGGCTATTTCAGATTCTCCTTTTTTAAAACTGAGATTTATCTGCACCAGAAAGCCCTTTCAGACTACTGTCTATGTCATTGTCAGTGGTAGCTGATGAAAGACATATTTTAAGCTGTTCTCTAATGTGAGAAAGGGCTCCCTTAAAATCCACTTCTTGACTATTCTTTTTCCTAAAACAAGTATTTATATCCTGAAACATTGTCACTTAATAACAGTAGGACCTATTTGCCATCATTCTCTTCTTCCTTCCCCAGTTTGCCTCCTTTTCCTAACCTACTACTCTCTCAGAATGACAACTGTATTTTCCACAATTATTTCCCAGTTCCTCCCTTCTCTGTTGCCTCTCCACAATTCTGTTTTGCTTCTTCTTAAAACTCTTTTCACATTTAAGGCAGGGAAAACCACCACTCAAAAGACATTGAATACTGGAAATTCTTTCTTTTTTTTTTTTTTTTTTTCTTTTTCTTTTCTGCCCCGAAGTTATCTGAAGCATCTTATGTTATTTGTACTTAGTGACAGGCTTGGTGATAAAAGCTCAGACAATGGCAGACAGCAATGAGATGACCATCAACCTTGTTGTCCTTGGAAAAACTCAGACTGGCAAAAGTGCTGCTGGGAACAGCCTGTTGGGCAGCTCAGACTTTGAGAGCGGACTCTCCCCCAGCTCTGTGACTACGCGCTGTAGCCTCGGACGCAGCGGCCGCATTTTGGGGCTCATACGGAGGAACGGCTGCGAGTCAGCTCTCCGTGTTCGAGTACTGGACACTCCAAGCTACCCTCACAGTGCTCTGGGCAAGGAGCGAGTGAGAGACATGGTGAGAGCAGCCCTGGCTCAGCACTTCGGAGAGGAAGGCCTGCACTTGGCTCTCTTGGTCCTGAGGGCTGACCTGCCTCTGTGTCCAGACGAAAGCAATGACACAGTTCAGTTCATCCAGGTAACCAAAAAATAAACAGAAGTCTCTGCCCCAATTGCAAGTCTTTCATGTGCTGGTGACAATAGCTACAGAAGCATTGACTGCAGAAGTGCAGTATCTTTTTTTCCAACAACAGCCTAATGAATTGCGAGTGGCAGACACCAAATTCAGAACAAAGATTATAATTGATTTTGAGTCCTCAGCAAATCAAAGCTCTATCTCTCTTTTCAGAAACTTGTAACTCAAGACTTCCTTGGGCAGCTTAAGGGAAAATTTTGTATGTGTTTGATAAATTTCATCCCCAGTGTCTAAAACACATTAACCACTATCAATATACCTGGTCTTTTTAACTCCACTTACCTTGGAGGTATACAGACATTCATAAAAAAGTATTTCATATACCTTAGCATTTATGTTAGAGTCAAGATGACTGCGGTGTCCTTTATCACCGAGGCAGGCTTCTTGTCATATACAGGAATTAGCAGGATTGAACCAAAATTGTAATTTCATTTACACCTGCAAAATGAGGCCCAACCTCTATTATTCCTATTAAAATTTTCTGCACTTACTGAAAGAAAGGCTGTTTTTTTCCATTCTCCTCCATCAGATAAATCAGAGAAGTTGAAGACAAACTCTCTGGCCCATTTTTAAGGTGTTGCACGTGATTTGTGTTTTACCTGAATTGCTGACAATAGTTCAGTTTTATGGATCACAGCTGGAACTAAAGTTTGTGTTACATAGAAATTCATCATTTATTTTTTCAACAAAAGGTGATTCAGTGTTTTTCAAAAAATTTTTTCAAAGAGCTGTAAACAGCATGGTACTACTGATAGGTGGTAACTACTGATTTCAAACTAATGCATGACATGGCTAAGCAAGCATTTTTTCTTATTTACATAAACATTTTTAACTGGGGACATTCTGTTAACATCTGTAACCAGAGAACAGAGAACTGCTAGTACTGCAGGATGACATATTTCCACTCGAAATGGATGTCAGTGTCTCAGAAAGGTGAAAAAAGACTCACAAATTTCAGCAACTTGGATAGCATGAACTGGACTACTGCCAGGAAAAAAAGATCAACTATACATGTAACTGATCTGTTAAAGTACTAAATATATGAATTAAGAGTGGGAAAAAGAAGTAAGAGACAACAATCTAAGATTTGCTTTTCATTACAGGAACTTCTGGGTCCCACATGGAAAGATTTCACTGCAGTTCTACTTACTCATGCAGACAAGGCAGAAGAGGCTGGATACTGTGAGGAAACATACTTGCACAGTGCCTCAAGTACCCTGTTGTCACTTCTGAACTCCGTACAGCAAAAATACATTTTCCTAGACAACCACAACAGCATAATCAAAGAGGAAAGAAATATTGTCTTAAGAAAGCTCTTGAATTTTATACAAAAAAATAATTACCAAGTACTACTTAAACACAGCAAGGAATAAAATTAGCTTTAAGGTGCTCACTTGTCTATTTTCTACAGTAGGTAACATCTTAGAAATAAAAGAATAAAAGCCATCAACTGGAAAACTCCACACCCATACCAAACACCTTTGAACACAGAGTTAGAAATACCTCTTTAGATTATCAAACTACTTGGCTTCCACAGTGTACCTCACACTACTGCATTCAGAATCCTAGGTTCAACCACAAATTCAGATAAAGCTAGTGCAGAATATAGATCTGGAAGAATAAAAAAGTTTAAAATGCCATGAGTTCAGACTCAGGGGGCCCCTTTGCTCAATTCTTCAAACTTCCAGAAGTTCCTCTGAACTTCTATTTCTATAAAGGACTCTCTGGTACTAAAAGCTGAGATTTATCTATGGTAAAATATTTCCCTACCATGATTCAAGATCAGTTATTACTGAGTTCTTGAATTTAAAGGATTTTACTCAGTAAGACATTATTGGATATACATTTTCCAAGGCAGATAAAATGGCTTCCATGTGCTTAATGCTATTCAGCACATTTAAAAGAACTAATTACTATTGCATATTACCAGATGCATGAAAAACCAACATTTTACAGGCCCAAAAAAACTCACTAAAAAAAAGTCTGTTCATCTCCGCTTTATGCATGTTCGTTTTAATTTTATATCATTGTCATTCTGTTTTCTCTCCACTTACTGGATGAAGTTCAAAGCCTACAAAACTTAGAAAGACCCAAGTTTGGTTTTAATTTCAGTAGTTAAAATAGTACTTACTGTTTCAATGGTTATACAGCAATTTAAATAAACAATTTAATTTAGTATTATATGCAAAATATCTGAAGCATCTCTAAATAGCTACTTTAAAGGGTTATTATAAATTGATCTAAAATATTGATGTTCATATTACTCTAAGTAAGGAATTAAAATAATTTATTTGAGGCTAATAGCCTAGCAACATGACTATTTGTGCAAGATTACTATGAAATAATTCTAATAGTAAAAGTTGAAGAAACTATTTCTGTTAAAATATCATTGCATAAAAGCACATTAAAGCAAAACTGAAAAATTAATTAATTTTATACCTGTTTGAGCACTGGAAAAGATTTTTTTTGGTTTGGTTGCTTTTTGGGTTTTCTTAGGGGTTGGTTTTCTGGAGTTTGAAGGTTTTTAAGTTTTTGATTAGTTCCAGGTATCTGTTATTAATTATTTCTTAGTCCTACCTATCGATTTGGAAGGATATACCTAGGTGGACTAGATAATTAACTCCTCTAGCAAAGTGGCAGCTTTGATCTTAATGAAGTTATAATGGCTTTATTGTGGGGACATGAAAGTGTGTCCATTTGTACATCCTGGGGCATAAACCACCACAGTTTAATCTTCCAGTTACAACTGACTGCAGACTACAGAGAGAACACAAGCAAGGACAAAGGTGCAGAGGCTTATAATACACCTGAAAACTGCTTGGAAGAAGAGGGGAAAACCTTTACAAAGTGACTAGAAGAATAAAAACAATTGTGGTCTTCACTAACCAACTGCTAGTCCTGCAATTAGCGCACAAGGAACACAGCGGAATATTCTTATTTCCTTTAGCTCTTGCTAAATAGAAGCTCTACACCTTCAAGCTGTCCAGAAAATTTACTTGCCTGCCTGTGGTCCCACCACAAACATGCCTTGGCAATTAAGTTATGAGCACTCAGTGGTTAATAACTGCTGGCAACACACAACTCAAGGACAATAAGTGTAGTGAATCAGTGAATTGTCAAAATGTCTGAGAGGCAACATATTCCGGAAAAGAAGTCAAACAAAACATGTCTTAGCCATGCATTTCATGTTTTTATTGTGTTTGCATCACTTTCCATTTCAACATCTGTAAAAGTTTCTAATAACCATTTATTTATTTAATTCCACTGTTTGCCATGGTCTCTGCCCTGCACACTCCTTTCCCTTTCACTTCAAATGGAACTCCTTTGTATGTAGCAACACACTGGTCATTCGTATGAAGATCAGGTTGGATTTGCTCCCACATCTTCTTCTTTGGGTTAAGTTCCTTCTCAGGTTCTCCTGTTTCAAAACAAAGAACAACCTCATAGCACATAACTCAGAGCAAGAGCTCTATGTACTTACACATCTATGGCAACCCACATAGCATCACTGCAGACACTTTGAAGGGAAAAAAACCCCAACATTACTTTTGATTCTCAAAATGAAAACTTTGATTGGAATTGTCTAGGAAATAGCTCCAGAACCTCTCTGAAAATTAAGATCTTTCAAGGTAAAAGCGTTGTATCAGACAACAAGCACTGTCAAAAGAAAGAAATTGCTGTTAGTTTATACTACAGACCAAAAGAATTCCCAAAAATTATGGACCACAGAAGTACACTGCTCATGAAGACAAATTTGTCAGCATCTTAAGTTTAGAAATTAATGATGTTTTTATAAGCAATTAAGTGCATTTAGCAGATGCTGTTATAGTACAGGAATACTGAACTTAGACAAGAATAGTTCAGAAGTAGAATACTAACATATAATTTTAGCCCCAAGTTTTAAAACTGTTCTGCTATACTTTGTATTGTTTGCTGACAAGCTCTGATGCCCAAAACAACAGAAGCAGTAGATTAGCTAGAGTTTCAGCAATTATGGCCTCAGTTTCCTTTTTCCATGGATACCTCAATACCTACACCACAGAGGTATTGACAGTAACTAACTACATTAGAAAATCTGATTATTTAAGGATCTCTAATGAACACAAAATGCAGGCTTTTTCTATTAATGTTTTGAAATATTGTCAACAAATTAGATAGTATAGTGAAGGATATTTTTCATAGTTTTAAATAATCATGAAGTGCAAAGTACAGACACAAAACAAGCTAAATAATTGTGCTGCAAAGATTAACTGGTGCTGCAAAGATTAACTGGTGCTTACTGACACCATCTAAATAAAACAAGACAGCCAATTCACTGTACTATTATTTTCTGTTCAACGGTAAATTTAATCTCTTAATTCTAATACAATACAGATTCTATTTAAAAATTCATTATAAATAATTTAATCATAAGATTGTTGTGTGTTTTTGACTTCTTGTGTGTCATATAGGCAAGACAAATGAAAAACCCCACAAGAACTGCACATTTAAATGCTCAAAGGACTCTCATGCTATTTCATTGTTGTTACATCATATGTTTTTACTTGCTTGCAGTGCCTTATTGCCACCATTTTGCCCAAACTCTCAAAGTCAAAAGTTCCAGAACAAGCAAGAATCAAAACCCAAAACCTAGGAATCATATCCTCCCTGAGATCCTCTCAGAGGATGAGCTCTCCAAGTGAGCAGAATGCTCACTACAAACTGTTTCCAAAGGTTCAGGAAGAAAAACTGTAAGAGTACAGGGATTTTAACATACCTCTTTCTAGTAGCTGGTTGAAACTATCACTACTAGGTAAAGTCCTGACTGACTAACAAGTGGTTAAATCAACTACTGTCATTCCAGCCTGCCTTATGCTTTATTGGTGTGCTCCTTTAAATGTTTTCAAGATTTAAATCTACTCACATTCTCAATGCCTGCAAACCCAAGTTATTTCTGTCTGTAGATGGGTCTAATTCTTTAGATTATATACATGCAAGACAAGCAGACAAGCAGACTAGGCTAGATTTCTCTGTGAAGTAAGCTAGCCTTACCAGAACAGTATTTAACAATGCAGTCAAGTTATTTCACAATCAGAGTGCATTTAGTATTTCAAAGAAGTAACATTAACAATTAACTTTATATAATATTTACAATTAATATTAAACAGAGGAAGAAATTTAAATAGTTTACTTCAGTAATTATACTACTAAATAAAATTATTAAATATTTAGCACTAATTGTGCATTTTTCCAAAAATAAATTAGCTTAATGCTCAGGTTCATGAACCAAGGCAAGCCTGGATTTAGAACACAGTGAATGCATACAAACTAATAAAATCATTAAACACAATGTTAAGTGATCCACTGTTAATTTTCCTTCCTCTCCTCAAATATAAAAAGCACATGATTTTATTTTTTTCAATAAGAAAACCTCCTGCCTTTTATTATTAAAAAACACGCTTTGGATGCTAATAAGTTTCTTTGGAATTCTGCATCAAGCTCCCTTGGGATCTGTGGGGAGCTCATATTAGATTAGCATAGGCATCAATTTTAAATACTACCAGAGCTTTAGGCTGTGGATTTTCCTATGCCTTCTCCTCACTGTATTCCTTCTTCCCAGAAAATATTCTTTAGAAGAGTTTCTATAAATAAAATAAATTGAAGCTTTTAATGGTTTAATCAGGTTTCCACTCTCTTTACCAAAAATGGGCCAAATAAGAGGTCCCAAATTTGTTACACATCATTCCATCTTGCAGCTTTAATATGACAAAAAAAGTTTCATAATCAGCAAGAAACCTCATTACTTTGTAACAGCTCAACAACTACTGAAGGAATATATCTCAGCACAGCAAGGGGCAAAAGGACACAGTAATGTGTTACTACTTAATGCCATTTACCCCACAGTGGATTGTAATAACGCAGCTGAAGGAAGGCATCCATACACTCAAGCTTCATTTAAAGAAATTTCCTAACTACAGGCTAACCACTGCATTCCAGCTTTACCACTTTTTGTTCTTTTAAAGAGATAGTAATTTACGAAATTGTTAGTGATTCTTAGACCTAAATGATAATTTAATTATAGAATTTAAGTAACAGATTTTTGGTTCCAGTGGCATCGAAGAATCTGATACTGCTGTCAGAAAAAAGATTTCACATAAATCTTTAAGCTATAAATCTTCAAGTATTATTGCTTCTTAAGGCAGTTACTGTGTAGGAAGTTATAAAATTTACACATTCATGATAGGACAATTCTACCACAGTTTATAAATTTGACCTTTTCCAGTGAAGATGGATAAAAATTTGATAAAGTACTTAACACAAAAAAGGGTCAAGAGACCTTGAAGGTTCATGCACTGGAATATCACACAGTAGTAAAAATGCCATTGAGGGCAAAGACATTAAATAAATAAACAGAACAGTACTCCAGGCAACAGCATTCCTTATTAAATCACTCCTCTATGACACTCGAGATACTTCTAGGTAAACACTTCATTTGCTGCAGAAAAAAATTTAATTTGTTTGATACAAGATACGTTTTGTTTTCTTTGACTAAAATGGCCGAAGAAAATTAGTCTATATCTCATGAATATTTTGTATAATGGAGAGAGAAGACTTAAAAATAGCTTGATTCCAAGCTGCCTGATAGACATCTGTGTGCATTTTAGAATTGCTTTATTGTTGCTGGTAGTGCTTCTGTTGCTTCACAGACTTTCATACTTCCAACTTAAATAAGACCCAGCTGTCCTTTCTATTTTAGCTTCAAGGACTCCAACCGAATATTTATGCTTTACAATTACTTTTTGAAACAAAAAATTGATCAGAATATAAATGGTTACAATTAAGCAGTGAAATTAAATGACATCTCACACAACAAGGAGTCTATCCTCCTGGTAACAGCATCAAGGAAGTGCCAGATGGTCTTTGAGGAAACAGCAGCAGCTAAGAAGCAGGTTTTAATACAAAAAAGGTGAGTAGAAGATAGATGTTCAACCCCATTAAAAACTGAAAAACAGTTTTCTAGTCTCCCAGTGAGTTTCTCCATCTCCCAGTGAGTTTCATCCTTAAGTTTACAACAGCAACATTGAAAAGACAAGTACCCAACAAATAAACTTACAGAAACAGATGTCACCATGATTTTGTAGGTCTCTATCTACCAATGCCTTTTTTTTGCATTTTCCTACTCAAGATAGTGAAATCACAAGTCTGAGAAGTCTTTGAAATAAGTTTTGTATAAGAAGAAGAAAGATCACTCCACTTCATACTATTAAGCATTAGGTAAATTTTCAAAGTCAATTATTAGCTTAAATCTCATACCTACAAAATTTTCCAAGCAGCTCTTTATGAAGCACTAGAAAACAGTGCCACATTTCAGACTACAATCTATAGCCCTGGACATGTAGACCTTGCAAAGACCTTTATTTGGCACTTATCAGAGCCACATGTCTTTGGCTCTCCACCAGAAGGGAACTGATATAATACACACAAAATCTTGTCTCACTGGCTGCAAGGCATAACTTTAGAACTAGAACACCTTACACACCACCTTCAGCTTATTCTATATCTTTTAAGGATCATAATGTCAACATGGTTTCTACATACCATAACACCTGGGAATAATTTTAGAACAAATATTTCCATAAGTGATTTGCTCTAGGAAATGCTTTCTGCCACTACAAAAAAGCCAAACAACTGGAGTCAAATAGTTCAATTATTTTGACACAACTGACTTCATTAGTCATGTGCAAGAACAGATATGCTGGTGAACAGAAAACTACTACCAGCTCTCACATTTTCAAATGCCAGATATATGAAGCTACTTGAAATATAAGTTTGGAGGAAGGGTGTAACTTAGACAAAAGTAAACAAAAAAAGACGCTCAGCCTGGGCACAGGGCGTTTTTGAGGGGTGAACTTGGGCTTATGCACTAGAAGTGTTTCTTCTACAGCCTGATGCTCTCTTGCACATCCATTTCCACAGCAACAGAAAACAGTATGAGTGTATTTGTATTCTCACAGTTAACAAGGTCCAGCACTTAATCCCTCTTTACTCACTATATGTGATAATGACTAGAAGTCATGAGTGACTACTCATACAATTTAGTCAATGCAATTACTGAAGCATTTAAGATTTCAGTATAGCTAACTAATTCTGCATCTCAACTAGCAAGCTTGGTATATTTTTAATACAGGAAACTAAAACCGAAGAAAAAAAAGTGCTGCCAGACTGATTTCCTTTTAAAATACGGCGTTATTTTAAAGTATTTTCATTTGGAGCATTAAATTACAGCCAGCTGAACTATTCTTGTGTTTCATAAAGCACCTAGATAGAACATTGCTTCCTTTATCATAGTCTAACCAAAATATATCTTTTTTTTTTTAAAGCATCGCAATTTCAGTCTCAAGAAGTATTAAAAAAATATATATGTATTTCTAAAAGTTATTTCATGCAAATATGTTTAAGCATAGAGGTTGCAGAGAGGTTCATAAATCAAAACTCTGCTCTATGGCTAGAAATTGTTAGAAGTGCAATAATTTAGAAAGGTTCATATGGGTCTATGCAGAAAATAAAACTTACAACATTTTCTCACATGTGAAAGACAACTTTTGAACAATAAATTCATCCTGAAGATGAATACTTCATTGATTAAGTGCACACACATACACTTTCACCCAGTACAGGAAATACTGGGAGTTGGAACACGTTTTTTCAAGTCAAAGTGATGGAGTGATTCTGACCAGAAGAGCACTGTTCACAAAGACTTCTGTGATCCACTTAACAGGTGACCCGAGTAGATCTGGGCTTGGGCTGTGCTGCATAAATTCCTAAATTTCTAGGGTGCAGGATAAACCTAGGCAGATGACTGTAAGAGAGGAGTCTACAGGCAGCTCCCATGTGGCACCAGCAACTGACCCACTTGCGTGTCCTCACCTTTATGGAATAGGGCAGCACCAAGTTCTCACACAAACATCCTTTATGACTGACCACCACAATGAGTAAAAAAATATAGTGGTAACTCAAACAATGGAAAGGGAAGAAACTCTCCTTATGGACAGGGAGTGCACAGCATGGTGCAGGTGCATTATTATCATCTGTGCCATGTAAGATTATTTATACTAGTCTCTCTTTTCAGACTCAGCTCTAATAAACAGCATTTTAAATGGCACTTTAGCTTGTGAGTGCCTTTTTTACTGAGATCATAATGAACCAGCACTTCCTGATGAAAACACTTGTAATCATTATAAAAATAACAAAATAACAGTGCTAACAAATAGAACAACAGAAGAAGCTGATCTGACTGTATCCCTTCCAGACTGAGAATAATGAGGGAAGCATTCATCAGCATGATAAATCTATGATGCTTTTTTGAGTTCCCAACATGCAGTCAAAAATTAATCATTTTTATAGAGGTGGAAGAAATGGAAAAATGGATGAAAAATCCATTTTTGATCAAGTTTAAATTTGGTAGCATTCTCATTTATATTCTGGAAAAAGATGGATTTATTGATTTAATTAAGTAGGGAAAAAGTCAAATGTGTTTCTCTGGAAACCTAAAAAGACATTTTGTCCCAAACAAACAAAAAAGCTGTGGTGTTTTGAATATTACAGGCTCCTCTCATGAACAGCAGACTTCCAACCCCTCCATCCCTTCTTTCTCAAAGTCTACCCAAAGTTCTGACACTTTCATTACAGGGAGGAGCTGGAATTAGGAATTTAATACTTCATCACTTACACTGAGACACTGTGAAAGATGCTTTACATTTGCACATTGTAACTTGCCAAGTACAAATATGTTTATCCATATATTTCAAAACTGAAATACTTACTGAGACTTAAAGGAATGGGGTATTTTACAAGAAAGTTCTACACAACTTTATCAAGTTAATTTTTTTTGACAGATGATAAAGTATTTTCAGTCTTTTATTTTTATAATATTAGCATGGTAATAAAAAACCCAACAGAATTAATTCAGAAAATCCCAACAAAAACCCCAGCCAGCTTTTAAAAAAGCTGGTTTATGTGCTTCAGCAGTGATGTTACCTTAGCATACCTCTTTCTATCATTTTCCCATATACCCACTTACCAGGAAAACCTTCAAAAGTAATTCTGTCCCCAGGTACCGCTCCAGGTGGGGGAGCCAGAATTTCAATTTTTTCTGGGGAGCTGGCACACATCACCATTGCTTGAGATACTACTCCTCTCATCTTTGCAGGTTTCAAGTTACAGAGTAGTATTGCCATCCGATTTTGCATCTCGGGAGAGGAAAACAGAAGGATGTGAGTACTTAAAATGCCATCTGGTTTTGGGGACTCCCATTATTTCATTACAATAAATGCTTCAGAATGCTTAAGAAGGGCATGTAGCAACAGATTCACAATTTTAATGCCTGGACACGAGTAACATAACACTTAAGCCCCTAAGTGAATAAGGGATTAAACATTGAAATGTGCCATATTTATCATGGAAACATAAAATATGCAATTTAGAAAATTAAAACCAAGGCATTTCACTTGCATTCCATCTTTCTTCATTAAAGGACACCACTTCAGTTCACTTTCAATACCGCACTATTAATGAAACAATTTCTATTTCATTATGATAATAATTTAATGATGATAATACTAAAAAGAACCACAACAAAACCAGCCTACAAATTAAGCCCATAGGTAAAAATTTCAAACTGTATCCTGGAAGCTTACAGGCCTTTTACATAATGAGCTCACTTGAATCTTAAATTTTATCTCAGTTAACACAAATGCCTTGAGGTTTTTTTAACCACTGAAAATGGCTGTACATAGTCTATACTGAATTTGTTAGTGCAAACCTGTAAAACTATGTTTCTCTGTTTGTTGTTTTATTTTAATAATTACAATAGTAAAACATAGAAAACATTCTTTGTTTAGAAAAACTACCACACTTTAGACTCTAAAAGAAACCACACTTTTTAACTGAATAAAAATTAAAGTCTGAACATTCTTAAGAGGAAAGGTAAGGATGCTACTAGTGCACTGTAAGTATTTAATATTTCTAGATTTTTGTCTTTGTGCATCACTTTGAACAAAACATGCAGGATCAATATTAATAACACTCATATGATCAACTACTTCAAAACCTGCATATTTTCCAAGGAAAACACCTTAAAAAACAACAATATAAATAGCATGTCAGTGACTGAAATGCAAGTTGTAGCATCATAAGCACCGAAAAATAATTAATGACTGCAATGCCAATTACTGGGTGGACATCCCAAAAATCTAGAAAGAAAATATTTCAAGGCATCTTAGTGCAAGAAAAGGTTTCCGCTACAAAAATCCAAGTATATTGTTCATAACAGATGTAACTGTAATGTATCCTCTTATAATGAATGGTTGTAGAACAGCATTTCTGGAAGATGATGGTGACCTTTTCTCTTCTTGTTAAGTTTAAGATACAATCTCTGCATTCCTGTTCCTCACTTCTGATCACTGACATGAGGTTCTCTTAGGTTAAACAGGAAGAGGTGACAAAAAGTGACACTGGAGAATTGCCTGAATTTCAACAGCAATTGCCTGAAACAGGTGTTGATGCTAGGAACACACAGAGATCCACCTCAAAAAGCCAAATGCAGTGGCAGAAAAACTGTCAATTCCTTTTGACATTTCAGCAATTTCCCCAATTGTCCCCAGCTGCCAAAAGAGCTCAGCAATGGCGTGGTCCACCTCATGCCAAGATCCTTCCATACCCCTGTTACTTGTGACACAACTGCTCATGACTATAGAGGTCCTAACTTCTGACACGGCTTCACCACTATGCGAACAAAACCACATCATTTCACATCTAAAGTAGGCATGCCACAAGTTTTCACACCCATATGTATGCACTGCATACTGAAATGTTAGTGAAGATACATACTGTGGTTCCTAACCAAAAGTAAAATCAGATGATAGAAACACTACAGCCTCAAACTCTGCTAAATTACCACATCAAACACCAAAATCATGAACAGATGAATTTTTTGTGGAGAAATTTATAGCTAAGGTCCTTGATCTGATGTATATATTTTTATTTCAATATATGGCAGTAGACACATGCCAAGCCTTCACATTTTTGAACACTTCAAAAAACACAAAAAGATGGAAGCTTGCCCCTAAGAATTTACTGTCTTAATAGAGACTTGCCAAAACCAAAAACAGACATGCAAACAAAAGTGTTCTCAAAGAACATGGAAGGATTATCCCTAATTCTCTGTTAATGAGTACTTCAAATTATTTTTCCACTCAGAAAAAGGTTAAAGAAAAAAGACTCCTGCTACCATTTCACTCTACACACTTCATGTTTGTAAGTCTATTTAGAATGGCTTTTAAGATGTTTGCTTCTACATGCTTTCTTGAAAGCAGACTGCTAAAAGCAAGAAAGTTGAGATTTTGCCCAGAACAAATCCAGTAAGTGAACACTATAAGGTGATCAGTGCAGAACAGTATTCAGATGGGGGTTTTTTTTGGTTCAGTAACTTTCTGTAGCATAAAAACAACCATCACAATTTCAATTGCTTCCTATGCTTGCAGTCTTACCTTGAGGACAGTGTGCAAATAAGGACTGAAAAGACATTTAAGAAAGTGGAGCTTTTTCCAGACTAAGATCAATTCCTTCATGATCCATTTTGCAGTTGCTCTACACAACACTGTTTTAAATGCCAGGCTTGCATTTGAATTAAGGAGCAGCCTTCAGTCATTCCTCTCACCCTCTAAAAGACGTGTGAAAGGAAAACTAAATCTTGAAGTCTCAGGTTGTTCAAAGGCACCCATAAACCATCTGTTCCAAATAACAAAGTGTATCAACTAAAAAAAAGCATGGATGCAGATTCTATTCTGCACAAGGAAGTAAAAATATGCATTTTGTATTCT
This sequence comes from Cisticola juncidis, assembly GCA_013400215.1. Classification (NCBI taxonomy): domain Eukaryota; kingdom Metazoa; phylum Chordata; class Aves; order Passeriformes; family Cisticolidae; genus Cisticola; species Cisticola juncidis. Next base: position 51,132 of record VXBR01006890.1, read on the forward strand.
GATGTAGTTTAAGCTATTCATTGCCAGCTAACTTGAATTTACATGCTCTCTGCTTTACTTCACGCCAAATATTTCAACAGGCTATAAAAGAGAATTGGAAGGCAAAGGTTTCAAAAGTTTGGATCATACAAAAGAAGTTACTATGATTTCTCTGCTACATAACAGGACACCTAAAGGAAGAGTAACATCTGTTTAGTTTAGGAGTCCAGTGTGTACCAATGGCAGAGGAATTGGAAAAAGATCCCAGGATAGAAGCACTACAATCAGAAACTGATTTGGGGCAAGGGTATTTCTCTGGTTTCTGGCAAATGTTGTTAAGTATTACTTCCATCTGCATTTTATTTTTTTTCCATGACTGTACAAATCTTATAACAGAATAAAAACATATCCTATAAACAGATGAATGCCTTAAGATACTTTAGGAAAGGAAAAGCTACCAGTAAATAATTTTGTCAATACCTTATCCAGAGGAACATGTTTCACTAAACCGCTGACAACAGTCCTTGGGCTTGCTTCACCAACATCCACTTGTTCAACATACAGAGTGTCTGCATCTGGATGCTTTTCGGCAGTAATAATGCAGCCAACACGAAGATCCAGACGAGAAACATCTACAGGTTTTGCATCGCTACTTCCAGCAGCTGGCTGCTGTTTCTTATCCTTCTTTTCACCTATTAGAGAACATTTTGTTCATGAAAGAAACATTCAAAAAGGCACAACTAATGACTACTGCAAGGGAAAAGCGAGTCTCAGAAATAAGCATAAATTCTGAGCAAAACACAAAAGAAAAGAGTTAGCACCTCTGTTACCAGTTTCCAGTGGTGAATCATCATACACACTTCAATTTACATCATTACCTCAACTAATTACCACCTCCTGTTTGTAAAGGCACCCTGAATTTAAGTGCAGCTAACACATGTAACACACATACTCTGACAAAGGCCACATCAGTAAGTCAGATCATCCCATTTCAGTAATTAGCAATTACCAGTAAGCCTTGCCATGGTGTTTAATCAGCAAAAGAAAACTAGGGAATCACAGTCCATCAGGTTATGGGTGCTTATCAGCATTGTACACAGCCAGGAGCTGTGAAGTCACTGTAACCGCACTGTCACAGCTGCAATGCAACCCGTGAAGATGACCTTAGCCAACATTCTGCATTTCCTCAAATGGAACAGTGCATGAAAATGCTCGTGGCTTGTGAGACTCCCCTAGTGTGGTGTCTTTATCCTATGATCATCACTGCTTTATACTATACAGACTGTATAGTATAAAACAACACTCCCCATATCCAGCTGCTTATTTAATCATAGAATCATTGAATATGTAATATTCCTTTCAAGACAAACAAATTGCATCCAGTTTGTAGATAAGATTGTGCTGTTTAGGAGACATTCAAGACTTGTTTAACAGCTATAATCTCTGGGAGATTAAAAAAGTCTAAAATATGCTTACTTTAAATAAGCATATGTTATTCCTTCATCCAAGGTAACTTACATGTTAATGTAAAATAAACTCCCTTCTTAAAGGAGCAAAAAAGGAAAAATGGACACAACATGCAATTTGATTTAATTCATCATTGTTCCAGTATGGCCTGAAATTACATGATTCAATAATAAAAGGCAGTATTTTTTATTATAAGCAACAGCTCTTCAAAAATATTTGTTCATTTATTTAGAATGATAAGCCTTAGTGATAATGACTGGGTTTTTTTAATGTAATTGACAATTTGATTAATAAAATCAGTTGTATATACAATAATATAAGAGAAACTGGAAAAAATCCAATCAAAACAGCTAACATATAATATCTAAGATAATCTGAAAAGACCTGCTGAATTTATCCTTGGTATAATTCCACAGTTCTGTTCATGACATTCCTCTACAAGAGAAATGAAGTCTTTCCTCAAAAGAGAATACAGCAAATATGTACATGGTGTCTATATATACAGATACAGAGAAAATATTCATTTCAATGTCCCAGGCTAAGGAGAAAAAGACACTACTCTCGCCAGTGTCGGAGTCAGTCCAGAATGAATATCCAGAGAAATCACACAGATGGGGTTTGCAAGAAGTAGAACAAAGAATATGAGAATAACCTGAGAGGAAAGAGATGACACAGATGACAGAAAGCAAAGGGATTTGAGATAGTCCATCATTTCACCAATTTCTAGACTTAAAAACAAATTTTACATACTGGGTACTTCAATTGTTAAATGCAATACCTTCAGCAGATGCTGAACTCCACAGAAATAGACTGTGCAGGGCAACTATTTAATGTGTGTGCTCTAATTCAGCAGAAGGCAAAAGTCTAACACTGCTTTCCACATGAGATGAGCTGAGTTGGCCAGAGCATGGCCAGACCAGCTCATAACACCAAATTTGTGGGTTCAACTGCTGTATGGGCCATTCGCTTAACAGGTGGACTTGATGATCCTTGAGGTCCCCTTCAACTCAGAATATTCTGTAATCTGTGTTTGTCTGACTGAATTTAAGTTTCTTGTACTTCCCCTCATCATATATAGAAAGTTTTATTTTTCCTTACTAAATGAATACTCGCTCTGTAGCCACTGAATACTTGAAGGAAAAAATTAATTGCCTGATATAACATGTGGCCTCTGCTTTTGTATTTACAACTCTATGGAATATTAATGTGTCAATGACTGAAATACATCAAAAATATAAAACAGCTTATAAGTCTCTGTACAGCTGACCAGAAAAGTAAGAGACAATGCAGTCTCCTAATAGCCAAAATATGAAAACCTGCATGAATCTAATCATAGCAAATTAATAATAGTCTGCATAAGAGAATGACTGCAAAACACAGGTTTAAGTTACAAGATACACTTGCACAAAAGTACCACTGTCCAACAGATATGCTTTTTTTTTTGGTGATGGTGGTTTTTTAAATGATGAAGTGCAGCCACATTAAACAGCATTTGGCATGTATCCCACGAAAGGAAGATTCTGTAGCTTACCTGACAGCTTTCATTAGCTTCAAGTACTTCCAAGATTTAAGAGCTAGCACATGACTCTTCCTACTGTAGCTGTATGAAAGCTTTTTTTGTGCTCAAAATCATGCAAAAACACTTGCACTCAACTGTGTATCAGAGATAAGAAAGGTGAAGTACCTTTTTTTTCTATTTTTTCTTTCTTTTTCTTTTCTTCATCTTCACCTTTAACTTGATCTTTGGAAGCAGAAGATGCTGTAACTGCTGTAGGTTGTGGAATATCCTCTGAAAATGGTGTTGTAGAAAGGGTTGTACCAGGAGGAACTGCAATCTGCTTTACTAAAATCAAAACCACAAAAGTTAGGGCAGTACCTGAACTTTGAACAGTGACATTTCAAAGTGTACAACATAAATGAAAAAACAGAGAGAACTGAAAAGTTTAATATACTTATTATACTAATATATACTTAACATTCTAAATGACTTATACTTAGTCATATACTAAACCACAACTGTTGAGTAGCAAACCATATCAGAACTCAATCTATATATGATTCTTAGGATCAATAAAACAAAGCATTTGACTACACATTTTTTAAATGCAAAAGTGCTAAATAAAGGAAAATATATAAGCAAACAGCATCTCTTTTTGTAGTTGATTTCAATATCTAGTTTTTTTTTCCTACCAATTCCCTATTTCCCATTTGTTTCATTTCAGTTTATAGCTACTAGCTCTTGTCATACTGGAGACTATTCCAAAAATGAGTTATGCACAAAATCATTCTTATAGTGAATTCAGATATTCAATTCAACTTTTATAACTTAGGAAACTGAGCCCGAATAAAACAAAATTACCTGCAGCCCTAACATGATCTGCTGATTTCTCACTTCGCTTCCTTAAATCCTGCATGTTACCTTCAACGCCTCTTTCTAATCTGCTGATACAGAGTTCTGGACTTTGCACTATCAATCTTATCAGATGGAAGTGTAAGAATCACCTCTCTTCTACATTCTGCTCTTCAAGAATCTCATCAAGGCCAGTAATTGTTAACCAAAAATTAACCCAATAACTGTACTGGGTAAGTATCATCAGTGCACTAGACAGTATCATCAAGGCTCCCTTTCCCCAGAAAGGACAGAAGTGATGATCTTCTGAAGTTCCTTTCAATCCAGGCTGTTTTATCATTAACAACAGATAAATCCTTCTGGTGTCACCATTACAGAATTCTCCATTCTGCATACATGTTTTATTTTGCATTTCAGATATATACTAACTTTCCTGAAGAACTGCACTTTGTTAGTTGATGCCTGTCCTCTTCAAGGCACAAGTGATTAGCACAAATTATATTCTTATTAACAACTTTCTAAAATCATTTGAATATGAGATTTGTTGTATCAACAACCATTTGCTTGCTCACTGAAGAAAGTCTTTGTTTCTCTTTCTTTTTGAAGAAATATTGTGTTTTGAAAATATTTTGAAAAAATATCTAGATATTTTTGTTCTTCTGTGTCCATCTAATTTCTGTGCTCAACTACTTAGTCCTTTCAAAGCTAACGAACATCTATTTCCTTCAAAAGAAAAGACTTTAATTTAGTCCTACTATCACTTAGATGAATTAGCTAACTAAAGGAAGACACAAATCAAGCATTTCCTTTGCCATCTTGGACCAATATACCTTGAGATCTCTCTTAAGCACAACAGATTCTGTAAAATATCTTACACCAGTCAAGAACTGCTGGAGACTAACAGACAACACAGAAATATAAGTAATAGTTTAGGTTAGTACATGAAAAGGCTTTACTGGTGTCCAAAGGAGAAAAAGCATTCTCTGTATTCACAATATGTTAAACTTTATGAAGACTGAATGTGCCTTTATACTAGTAAAACATTCAGTACAGATAAATACTAGCATCCAGAAACACTGGATACTATTGTAAGCAATTTACAATATTTACAGCATGGGTTAACAGCAATAACTCTTGAGGGCAGAGGAAGATTTTTTGGCAATAATTTTAAAACACAACACAGTGTATCTAAAACACGTCAGTTCTGTTTTTTTTTTTTTCCCTCTTTTTTAATATCTAGTAGAGAATGATGGTACAAGCTAAATAGAACTACATTCTATTTAGAATAGAATGGAGGAGAGCAAAGAAAGAAGAAGTCAAACAGAATGATGGTCTAAAGCATGGAACCATAAATTCAGAACACATTGGTTTTAAATTTACATTAGCACAGCTTTCCTAGTGAGTCCCTGACCATCCATACTTTGCACCATGGCTTGATTTTTCCATAGTGATTTTTCAGTCATGCTAGATTAAATACTGAAAGTAGCAAGAAGAGTTAGACTTGCAGCAATTTCAACAGCATTACAAGGAGTCATTGTCATCAGTGAGGTTCACAGCTTATTATGAATGGCAGTGAACAAATAATTACAAAGAACTACTTCCATGTCTGATTAAGTTTAGTATATGGATCTGCCAGGCTTGCAGCTTATTAAAATGCTGGAATCAAGTAACATTTTGTAGTCATGGAAACAGGGAAATCCAGAATTTGTAAGAAATATCATAGAGTCACATAACGAACTATAAAAATCAAGAATTAAGATAGTTTTGTGCTAACTACATCTATGTTTTACTTTTTTTCCCTACCTCCATTTCGAATTTCAGCCTGAATCAGCTCCTGCTTCAGCCCTTCAATTTCTTTCTTCAATTTAGCATTTTCTACACGGAGCTTCTTCTCTTCCCGGAGAGATGCTTGCAAGACTAGAGTTGACACATTTTAAAAAACAGGTTTCAGTAACTAGCATTCATCACTTTGGACACAGAGGTTTGTTTTTAAAGAAAAGTAAAACATGGTGAGTCAAACAGCAATGAACTGAAAATTTTCAAGGAGTATATCATCAGATATACTTAGGAATTTCCTTTATTGTTGAAATAGCCAGTTTTACAATAATTACATAATCAAGCTACCTCTCAATATACTATCTTCTCAGTCCACTAAACAAAATCACAAGAAAAAAAGAAACCTACAGAAAATCCTTGATGATGTTTGTAACACAGAGCATCTTTATGCACTGATACAGTTAAGTAAAAAAATATCAAAGTTGAAGGTATGACAGTCTTGAGAGAATGCCATAGTTGTGAAAAAACAGTAATAAATTCAGGATAAGGCAGAGTCTTGTATTCTCTCCAACTCCCTTGCTGTCATCAAGTGGAATCATGTCCTATCAAATTTCCACAATTTGTGCAATAATTCCTCCTCATCCATGCCTCTTCTACTTCAGAATAAGCAGCTTCAAAACAAAATAAAACCCCCAAATCACAGGACAGTGGTGCTATTATTACAAGGTTCATCTTGGAGAATTTGAAACATGCTTTAAAGGCTCACAGCAGCAAATATTTTCATTTTCTCCTATGTGCATTCACTGCTAACCATCTGGTTAACAGGTTTAACATATGATAGGTAAATCCTTACTGGCTTTTTCCTTGAGCAGGGCAACTTGTTGCTTGAGGTACTCAATAACTTGATCAGCCTCTGCACCTTTCTGCTCCAGTCTGTTCAGCACTGCATTGTTGGCTGCCATCTTTAAAAAACGAGATAAAAACCTAGACAAAAAAACAGCCTAAAATTAATGACTTCTTAATGCAATAACAGTATTATCTCTTACCACACCAAACAGTTCTCAAATCAGTTGCTGAATAAGAATATTTGCTAAGTGAAAAGCTGGGCTCCCACCTCCTAACACAAAGCCCAAACAAAAAGCAACATTAAACAGAATCTGATGCTAGACAGCTGCTTTCAAGTATTTTGGAAGAAAAGCTACTTTTCTTCCCAGCTGCAGAAAATGTGTTCTTCCTTCATGAAACAGAAAAAAAAATCCACCTTCTCAGAAAGAAAGATATTAATAGGGGGGGAGGGGGCGGGAGGTGAGGAAGGAAATAAAAGGGAAAAGATTGGACAGGAAAACACTGTATCCTAGCCTTAACTAAAAACAAATATTAAGTGTATATCAAATTTTACTGAGATGAAGAAAATGGAATCATCCCACAAAAATGTCCAAACTTTTCTAACAAATTTATTCAGAATATACTGAATATTTCATCCACTGTGCTTGTGCATATATTAAGAATTTACTATTGTTTTACTCATAATTCATGAATATTTTTACTTATCTCAGATAAAACCAACTTTTATTACAGGTTTACACCTTCAGAGTTATTTTAGCACCAATTTTGATTGTTCAGTTTCGCAACCACTGAAATGGGGAGCAAGCACACATAAAACAAAAAAGCAGGGAACACAAAAGACCTGCAAAGAGCACAAATAAATGATGTCTAACCTTCTTTTATGGTATTCACCATTAACTAATGTTTCACTAGTGTTCCAGAAAGTAGCTATGCCTTGAGTACAGCCTTTATTTTTTGAAAGTTACCAAATCTGGCCCACTTCCTTCTCAGAAACGTTTATGTCTAAACACAAGAGCTCAAATAGTGGCAACAGAACAATGAAAAACAGCCACAATCACTCATATCTGCAGCAAACAGTGCTTTGCCCCTCCCACTCAGTATCTAAAATGAGGAAAGAATCTGTACTATCAGCTGCCTCATCTGTAAATCAAGAAAACTGGTTACAGGGGGGAAGAAAAGACCTTTATAAGCAATAGTGATTTAATTCCTGTGAGGTGATTTGATTCCTGTGAATTAGTCCATAAATTGCAACAAATGAAAGAATTGGGATGAAAATGGCAATCCAGGCACATGTATTGGCACCTCAACTTCATCAAAATCCAAAAATGCCTTTTCTCATATCAAATGGGCAGAAAACTTCCTATTTTATTCCAAGACTATTGTAACACTATGATCTAAAACTGGTTTTAACGCACATATATTCTCTATTGGGATATGCAACAAAAGTCACGCTGAAGACAAAAGAGATTACAAACAACTGAAAGGTGAAGCTACAATCATACTCATGCCAGGGTTAACATACTTGCCTCTGCTGCACTCTAAAAATCAACACACGTTTTATATCTGATCTTATGTTATACATAACTCAAATCTCCACAGGAATATATGTAAGTAATTTTTTTTAAAATTTATAGTAAATACCCCAGAAAACTAACTACAGTTATTCAGGAATAGCATATTTAAAAGTTCCCAAAGTAAAATTCACAAAGCCAGAAAGAGGTGTAATAGTCAGATGATGTATGGGGTATCTTGCAAATGTGATGCATGAACCAACACCCTGCCTTCTTTGCAATGCAATACAATCAAAGACTTTTACACACACTGTTTCACTTAAAGATGTGAGAGTATTATGGCCATCACACCTTCCACTCTTCCACAATAGATTTTTCTTTTAAAAGAAACTCTCTTGGAGCAAAGAGCAGAAAAATCTCTCCAGGACAACTAAATTAATTTTTCTTTTCATATTAACGTCTGCTACCAAGGAAATAATTTTGTTTTCACGGGCAGACTGAAAACAGAGAGTTTCAAAAAGAAAAACAGTGATTCCAATAAGTTACTAATTGAGATATCAAATGGAAACAGACATAAAAGTATTATGGCAGAACACAGCATAATACAAAGCCTGGGATATTACTATCTGCATACCAGTAAGATTTCTTGCAAGCTACAAATTCTCTCAGGGGAACACAATAGTAACAGTGGAAACTTTGCCAACAACAACAAAAATGCTACTAAAACTTCAAAGTGAATAGAATTGGTACATTTTTATAGATTTCTAGCCAAGTTGGCTAATGAACTGAAGATCTGGAAATGAAGTTACATGATTACAATTTTCCCACTTGTCAAATAAATTTCTGTAAAGCTAGTATTGCAACAATAACACAAAGGAAAAGGTATTTCCGATGCTAATATAAAAAGGCAACAAGCTGAAATGAACTGCTGCAGGAAGAAGCACAGGAATCCATACAGCAGAGAGGTAAAACTGTATCCAAAAAGGAGCACATTAAGAAAAAAATGGTAATATTCATCGTGCTTTTTAGAATACAAAACACATCAAAAATATGAGAACTGCAACAACCAAAGGTTACAGCCAATTTTCTCTTTCTATTTTTTAACCCTATTTCCTTTGCCCTCCACCATCCTGTCACCTAACATAAAAAATTCTAAAACAACCCACTCTTACTGGTGATACACAAACTAAAAATTGGAAAGAAAGACAGAAATAATATAGCTTAAAAACCAGATGATAGCTTATCGCAGATACATTCTGACCTTTTTAGGAGAAAATGTTCCAAAGAGCAACTGAAAGTAAAGTCACTTCTTCCAATTGTGAGCCTAAATGAGCTCCTTTCCCTTGTTTTGAAAAACCAGTATGGCATAGTCACATTCAGACATTCTGGAAAAGCCCTCCTGAAGTTCCTGCTTGCTTAGCTAAAGGTAACTGTTTTATCTCAGACCTCTGGGGACTGCTGTGTTATTTGCAAGACACTTACCACTGCTCCAAAACCCACCTGCTCCACTCAATGGAACTCAGTCTTGAAATGAAAGACTCAACCTGCAGTTATTGATTAGATCACACATCAACACATAAGAGCCGTTCATTTTCTCATCATTCTACCTGCTGAATAAGAGAGCTGCCCATCTTTTTTTTAAGCCAAAAGCACTGCCTGTTGCTATTTTCTAAGTAGGTGCAGTACCCTCACAGAAGAAAACAGGCACAATCCTACCTTGTTGCTCAAAAACAAGTGGTGTTGAGGTGTCCTCAAAGTGGAAAACTCTCTATAACAAATCAAGACTTCTCATATAGTGCAAATACACCTCCAAATTTTATTATGTTTTACAAATACTTTATCAACATTGGCCTCAACCTTAGAATACATCCAAGTCAAAAGCTGACCACATAAAAGACACTAAAAACATAAACCTGGTTGTAGCTTACTCTTCAATATTGTCTATTGCTAAAAGCAAGAAAAAGCCAAAATCCCCCTAAACTTAATGACAAAATTTAAAACTTAAAACTCTAAAAATTAGTTTTGGAATCTATCCATAGTCTGAACATGGAAACAATTACTTTCCACTATTGGAAAAGCAACTATTACACAGAAAAAACAGAAGAAAACTAGAAACAAGCACAATATAAAGCAACACCCCAAATTGGAAAACAACTGACTCCTAATGCCTAAAACAATTAGCTCTGAGCATTCCTCTTTCCAGCTGAAAGTTCTGGAAAGCTCATTACTTCGACGCTCTCAGTTTCTTCATGCAACGCTTTGCTAGTATCAACACACAAAGTAAGATTACAGCTGCAGGAGATTTAACATCAAGTGCCTCCTTCTTCTCTCTTCCTCTCCCGCAGACACATTAATTCGTTCACAGTAAGAGGGTAAACTTTGACAGCCCACCTCACCTGGACAGCATTCTCCTTTGCTCTCCATGGAGCTTTGCTCTCACCCATTCCTATACTTTGCTCTGTGTTTGACCTGGAGGAATCAAGTATTCCTACAGCAAACCTAATTCTATTCATCTTCAACATCAAGCAGGTAACACAACGGCCCACGTGGCATTCTCTGTGAGGCATACATTTATGGTATGTCAATGAGCAGCTGCTAACCAAGACATAAGATTTCATTTTCTCATTAGAGGAAAGAAATTAGGATCTGCAAAAAAGACATGTTGGCTTGGTTGAAATGATCCATTCAAGTTAAATAGAACCAATGGCTTATTTTAAAAGTTATCAACACCACAAACGTAATATCTCCAACGCTAACTAAAGTTCAATAATTACATAAAAGTACTCAATTCCTCTTTCCTAAGCTTTTGGTCTTAAATCCTAAGCAGATCTCAAATTAAACTCTTTTTTCTTCCTTTGCAGGATTGTGGCCATCTTGTACAGCAAAGTATTCTACTTTTTGTACTTTTTGTAAAAGTACCAACAATCACTTTGTTTCTGCAAGAAGTTTCTTCAAAGCCTTCAACCTGAGCATCTTTTCTGAGTATGGTCCTTTCTGGCAGACAATCTTACAGAAACCCATAAACATAACAGAACATGCCAGCTGTTTGCCAGATTCTGCTATCCTGTGCTTTGCACTTCTATGAACTGTGAGGATACAGTGAACCAGATTTGAGAATCTCACCTTTTTATTCTACAAGGCAAGGAACAACAGTAAGCAGATCAAAACAGAAGCAAGCAGACCAGAAGTATGTTTTCTTTGGCTGAACCAAAGTATCACTGCAAGTAGGCAACTGTTGTAACTTATCCCAACTTTTTCATATTGGAGAATTAAGATCCACGCTTTACATATAAATTTTTTTCTTTTTTCTATTTTCTGATAAAATGTTCTAGGCCTAATGCTGTCAGCATCTTTGACAAGATTTAGAGCACTTGATTTGATTTCACATTTTTGGTAGAAAAAGTTAAGGTCTAGTTTTCAAACCTCTGAAATGTAACCTATATAAAAAAATCCAATCTAAAACACAGGAGAGCTACAACTAATTAGTTTTGAGATCAAATCTTAGTTTTGATTTGATCATCCCCACAATTCTCGCTAAGTAACACAAAGAAAATCAGCAGCAGTTCCCCACCTGTCTTAGGGAAGCAATGGTCTGAACCACGATGTTACAAAGTTTCAATTAAACAGTTTTGTTGCTAGGACATTCAGCAAATCAGGTATATTTAGTATATGTCATGCACTATCTTATACCCATCACCATCACAAAAGGTTGGATATTTCACTGGCTTTATACCTGTTATATGTTGTAAAACACAATTGTGGCTTTTATACATATACATCCCTTCTCAGGGAATGAAGTTACAGAAGATCATGTGGTTCCAGGCATTAACAGACAGAAAGATAATCAGATTTATTTATTGGAAATGCAAGTTTTCCCCAGTTTTATGTGTGGAAAAATATTATTCCTCAATCAAAAAAATCCTTAATTAAAAAAAAAAATCCTTAATCAAAAAAAAGTCAAAAATGGAGCTGTTCACAAACAGTTTCAAAAAATGTGCCTTTTAAACCCATATACAAATAGGCAAATAACAAATAATATAACACTGAGAAAGAAAACAGAAGAATTTTAAGTATTAGGTACTTCTGCATTGCATTACTATCAAACCCATCATTTCCTTGCTATAATGGACATAGTGCACTTATAGTTAAATGCCATTTCAAGCACACTTGAGGCATACACATATCAGTGAAGATTTAACTACCAGTTCATCTCTCTTTCAGAATTAAGTTTATTGTTGGCTCTGTAAGGAAAGAATGTATGTTTCCTGAATAGCACAAAGTTTGCACATCTAAAAATACAATCCAACACCTTAAGCAAATACGTGTAAGTTGATGCTCACCCAGGTCCTTCTCCACATAAAGCAAAGGAGACCTATCAAAACATCTTTGGCAGAACAACAGCGAACACTTGAAAAGCAACAGCAAAATTTTTTTTGGAAAAAAAAACAAAACCAAACCAACCTAGCCAAACAAAAAACCCACAAAACTAAACAACTGCCAGAAAACATACAAACAAAAATCACCCCTAAAAGAAATGAAAACAATCCACAAAAAAATTAAAAAGGTAAAGAAAAGCCCATCAACAAAACAAAACAGAACAACCTCTAAATCCCCAAATCGCAATTGGTTGGTTTTTTCACAAAAATTTTAGCAGTATTGATAGATTGCAGTATAAAAAATCGAAACCCAGAAATTATCAAACAAATAATCATGGAACCTGATTTTTGACTCTCAGTACTGGACCAGTGATTCCTTGTTAGGTACTAGAGACCTGCACACTATAAAAGATCAAATGAAATTTTAACTACTACCTTGATATTTTGATTTAAAAAATGGTCTTTTTAAAATTAAAAAAATGAAATTATACCCTCAAATGTTAAGAGAGTGTTACAAAGTATGGCAGTATAAACTTTAGAGATTCATAATTGCAGAAAGACATCAGATCTCTTGTCTTCCTTTCTCCCCAAACTGTGATTGCTGTGACTGGGGCTTTAAAAAGCCACCCAACCCATTTGTTTTCTTTCTTTTAGCTCTTAAATACAATTTATTATGTATTCCCTTATATATGAGCTTCCGTGTGGTCACTATGGAAAGGAATTTCCTAAGCACCAAATTAGTAGGCAAAGCTGCACATTTTTGCTGTATGTTATTTCAACTCACTTTTCATCTTTGGCACTGAGAAAGTAAGAATAACTGCTTTGCGGATTTCCAAACACCAAAAATGTCTAACACAGCCCATCCAAGTAGGAATGTCAGCTCAGTGTAATGATTTGCTAGCTCTGGAGACTACAGTGCAACCCTTCTGGCTGCCAGATTAATCAGGCTCAATCCCAGCTGCAGACAGGTCCTTTTAGTAGTCCTAAGAGCCTACCCCTCCCTATTTTAAAGGGCTGTAAATAGTAAAAACACAGAAAACTGAACTTTTTAATATTGAAAAACATTGCAGCACTAAAGAGATTTTTTTAAACATATGATGGAACATCACACAACAAAAGGCCCATCTACTGGTAGCAATTTTGAGGCAACAGAATGTAGTAATGACTATTTTTAAACGTGAAGACAAGCCTGCCTAAAATGGGGATGATGTACCAAAGCTACAAGCAATTTGTAGCATTAAAAGGACAGGCAAAAATCAGATCTCTGAGAAGCAATGAATGAGTAAGTAAGGCATACACTACAAGATACAGGATAGAAGCATGAAATTGATTGGCCTAATTTGCATTAAAATTGATGTCTTGGATTGATATGGTAGAGATCATTAGAAACTCAAAAATAAAAATCATTTTTGTATTTTGTTCAGTTTGCATTTCAAAACTTTAGTTGATGCCACATTGTATTAATTAACTGCATCATATCTTAACACGCTACAGCTGCATCACTCAAAAGGTTAAGAGTACTTGCAGTTTCATTCACATCCCTGATGTAAACTTGTGATAAATATCTATTCAGGGAGAAGTTTCTACTAATGCTTGCCTCAGTCCAATTCTGAATCAACTTTGCATTCTTTCCCACCTCTGAGCCGACATTCCAAGGACTAAACAAAGCAGAGACATGATCACCCTTAAGGAGTTCTGCCAGGTTAAGATGGCAGTCAGGGATTTGGATGCAGTCTGTGACAAAATTTACACCTTAATTTATTAATCTGAGCAGTCTGCCTGGTAATTGAGCAGCCAAGGATGGCTCACAACACAGCTCAAGGAAAGCAATTTCTTTGCGCCGCTTGACTGAAGTCTCACCAGGTTCCACACCCACTGCATCTGCCAGATCCCTGCAAGCACCACAGAGATTCATCTGGCTGTGCTTACTAGCGCAGGCTGCAGTTTAAGTAGCAGCTCATATGCCAAAACAGTTGGACCGCCTTATGTATTTTTCAGCAATGTTTATCTTTCAAATCCCACTGCATTAATATTTTAATAAGAATATCAAAATCTTTCAGTAAATGATCACATGCACAAGAAATCCCTACAATAAATCCCATGATGGAAAAGATGCAATATCCACAACACGCCGCCTCATTTCTTTGACTGTAATCACCAATTTCCAAACCCAAAATACATCCAGGTCTTTGGAACAGAAAGCTTACATCAAAAACTGACAAGGTTTTTTTGTTCATTTTATTTTTCTTTCATTTTGTTGGGATTTTTGTGGTTATATGTAGGTGTGTATGCATATACAAATAAAAATATATATATTAAAAAGTATTTGCTATTCGTGTCTCAAAGTATCCTCATAAAACTTCCCTGACAGGTGATGAACTTTACAATTACAGATACACACATATGCCTATAAATTCTGAAATTTAAGAGGACTCAGCTGCATCTGGACAAGTCTGCAAGGTCAGCATATGCCACAGGAACTCAAAGAATCGGTACTGTGGTTCACCCTCTAAGGTTTTATTGGGAAAGTAAAGTGAAAGCTTTAAATTACTGTTGTAACTACAGAGTAAATTACTCATAAATCAGAGAGAAGAATCAGAACTGCGCTGAAATCTACCTGTTGATGCCAAGTAAAACAGTTTCTTAGGCATTTTATTGACTTTTGTAACTTTATCAAAAAAAAAGTGAACATTAACTCTACTGCCTTAATTTTAAGCAAGTACAGTAGTTACAGA
This sequence comes from Cisticola juncidis, assembly GCA_013400215.1. Taxonomy (NCBI): domain Eukaryota; kingdom Metazoa; phylum Chordata; class Aves; order Passeriformes; family Cisticolidae; genus Cisticola; species Cisticola juncidis. Next base: position 66,172 of record VXBR01006890.1, read on the forward strand.
AAGGAAAAGAAATAAAGTGCTGTTAACACTATCCCTTAAGAGAAGTCTCAGTTGAGAACAAAGATACATCTTTAAAATATCTCTCAAAATCTGGTGTTTTTCTTTTGGGTCTGCCACAGCAACAAGGATAAAAATCCTTGTCAAAAATCCTAGCTGTTAAGAAGACACTTCAAAAATATCTTTTCCTTAGGAACTTGAAGTTTGGGAATATCATTAAATAATGTATTTTAAGACTGCAATAGTCTGCGAAATAATGGTATTGGTTAGGTAGTTCACAGGAACATTGATCCTCCTGTTCCATTTCAGTTCCTAATGCTCTTAATATCTGGAATCTCTCTGCTAATCATCTTACATAGTCCAAGTGTGTTAAAAAAGAATCTTGAATTTACTACTGCTACATTAATATCAGCTTTTCTACTTGTAGAAGTAGTTTCTTTTAGCACAGCTAAAGGAAAACAAGATTTAACCATTCAATTACAACAAGTGCTCAGGTTAAAAATAACCATTACTTACTCACAAAAGCACTGAGCAGACCTTATGCAGACATATTGCAAAAGAGCCAGCATTCTCTAACTTTAGATACATTAGCAGCCGCTGGTATTTACTTAGGCAGAAACTTTAGGCATTATGTGGGCCAAATAAAATCTGAAGAAAAAACTGAAAATGTGCATATTTGTGTGTACATCTGTTTGTAATCAATGCAACAATAATGGCAAATATATTTTAATGGGGAGCAACAAAGCTGTCAAACAAAATTTTCAGGGTAAGAACAGTCCTTGATGAACTTTGAGCCTGCAGCTGCAGCACCTTATTTACACAGAGAAAAAACCCCTCCCTCACATATCACAAATAATTGTACTTTCCAATGCCAAATTTATTCAGGATGGTATTTTAATGAAAACCTATAAAGACAGTAACTAACTCTATGCAGAGAATTATTATTTATTCAGCTGTGGAATGAAATGTCTAAATGAACTTTTGTATCTTAAGTGGGCTGACAACTAATCTTTAGCAGCCAGGAGCAGTTTCATGTCACTTCAAACCCACGTGCCAGCAGTATCTACCACTTCTTTGTAGTTGTATCCAGTGAGAAGCACTTGGGGTTGACAGCTTTTAAAACTTCTAGGATGAAAATTGTTTCCCCTCTTTTAATGCTGATCTGTGCAGAGGGAAAAAAAAAATCACAAAAGCAAACAAACTCTCAGTGCACTCATCTTGGATGTTGAGAGGGGATGTCAGCTGCTAAGACTGATCGTCTCTGACAGACGAATCCTCCTCCAAGCAGCTTTTGGGGAATAGCCACTTTTCATTTATGGATTCAAACTATGGAAACAAAAGAAGTTTTAAGACAAGTTAGCTAAATTCTAATTTTGCTGTGTTCCAAATTCTTCTATTAAAATGCAATAATTTTAAACCAATTATTTTCAATTGCCGTATGTTGGTTTAACATCTTCAAAAGTGCTAGTTTGAAGGTAAATTTTCAGTAAAATGCAAAGGAAAATATCTGTGTATGCCTAGCTCTTATCACGAGCATTATTCTATAGAGGGTCATTTGGATGTGAAATTACTTATCCACTGTGATGCAGCAAGGGTAACAGAACCCCTAGGAAAAGATTAATTTCCCTGGGGTACAATTCAGAGTCATATCCTAGTTGGCAACACTGACTTCCTTAGTGTGCGAGTGTTACCAATTATTAGAGCCCTTGAAACAGGTTTCAAACCTTACAGTAGGACTAGCACAGATGTGAACTTAGGGCCTTGCTTCCAGAGCAGCTGCCAGCAAGCCAAATGCAGTGCCTCTCGCATACCATGCACCAGCCCCTGCACTCCTGCAGGAACAGCAGTCTCCAGCCACCCTGGACAAATGAGCTGCTGAAATGATCTGTACACTTATCTTGAGAGACTGAAACAAGACGCCACTACAAAGCTGTATATTAAACTGTAACTGAGAAACACTCTGGGATAGAAATCAGATCCAATAGACATGGATGGTTTCCGACAGAGGGTCCTTAAGTCACAGACCAAGCTTTACACTATTAATTCATACTCAGCTTTGTTGGGAAAGCTCCTGATGAGAAGGAAATGGAAATACACGTCTTCCATAATACGTAGTTTTATGCCAAAAGATTTAAGCAAATGACCTCAAGAGGACATGTGCTAACTTGAGGCAATTTTTGATGATGTTTAATGCATTACCAGCTGCCAGGAATCCAATTTTCCCCTAATCCAGAATAGAATCTCTGTCAGCATTTCAGAATTCTGAGGAAAGAATGAGTTCTACATGAACTGTGTTTAGTAGTTGATGATTAAATATAGTACATGTTGCTTTCTAATATGAATACTAGTTTAATCTTCACTCTCTACAGTTCAGGGAGTCATAGAGTTTCTAGGCTGTTAATTTATATAAAGTGGCATAAGAACTTAAGAACTGAGAATGGTGAAGCACTGGTTGAGGTTGCCCAGAGATTTGCTTCATAAGCAATTGCTCCCTAGTCAGAACAGGAATCTGGCACACTGAAGTTTGTAATCAAGACTGACAGCGATTGCCATGCATAAAATCAGTTATAACTACCCAGAAATTTCTAACACTACTGAACTAAAAAGCATTGGCTAGATGCACAGAGCATGCTCAGGCAAGGAGGAACTTTTCCTATTTAAATCTAAACATGGATGTTTGGAAAGCTTAGGAATACTCAAATGAACATGGCGACAATCTCAAAACATTTGGAGCCATTATGCTACCCAAACAAACTAGCATGTTTTTTACTATGCTCAAAATACCACTTTCTCTTGTTTCATCTGTCAAATGTATTCAACTGACTGGAAACACAGGGGCTGTATTTTCAGGAGGAAAATACATTCTTGCAATTTGTTTCATGCTTGTTATGGACTTCACCATTAGAAAACTTTATGGCTCAAGAAGCATAAAGGCAACTAACGACTCAAACAATTAACACAACACTAAGTATTATTAATACAACTAATACAAACAACAAATGAACACAACACCACGAAAACTACAGAGAATGACTTCTCACCTGGAAGTCTATTACCCTGCCACACTTACCTGGTCCAGTTTAAAGAGTATCAACTTCTAATTTCTCTAGAAAGTAAGTGTGAGGGACATAGGATGGAATAAGGGAGAAGCAAGCCAGGAAAGGCCTGACCAGGCACATTTTATTATAGGTAAACTGCCTCAGCTGCTCAAGAGGCTGCCCAAGCAATACTCATGTTGAACTCGTACATACTCAAGACCCCCTACAACTGGCACAGAGATTTGCCTTTGTTCAAATTCCCCTTTCCTGTCTCTCAACTTTTTCAAGACACTTCAAAGAAGATCAAAAAGCTTGAAAGAAGTGCAGTTGTTTAGTCTACAGAAGAGAAGATAAATGGGAGACCTGGTCTTGTTCTTCAAAGACAAAGCAAGTTGGTACGAGAATGGGACTAAACTGTTCACCAGGTCTGATGTAGACATGAAAAAGAAACAAGATTTAAGTTTTGGAAAACTTTCAAGGAAGAGTAATAGGCTGAACAGGCTGCCTTTGGAGGCTGTGCAATATCCATCACTGGAAGGTTTTAAAAACAGGCTAGGCAAACATCTGTCAAAAGTGATTAAGTTAAGTAGACGAAAAGATCTTTTGCTCCTCTTCTGCTAAGGCCTTTTTGTTACACCCAGCGTTACAAACCAAATCACGTTTCTGTCTTTTACATGCCTGTGTTTTATTTAACTTTAAAAATCATGCAGTAAAACCTGCCCTTCTGTGATATTTCCACATTATCAAGTGTGTTTATTTGGGACAACATAATAGACATCAAAGATTTGTTAAGTGTGAAAGCAGGATAAAGAAACCACCTGTGAAGTAAAATATCAATGTATTAAATTTACACTCACTCTGAATAAATTAACCTATAACATCATAATGCAGACAGCACTGCATCTTTTTGTCCTCCAAGAGAAAATATTGTTCAACTGATGACTTATGCAGTCACTTAAAGATGTTCCTTAAAGGATTTTTTTAAAGGAAGAACTTTTCCACAAGCACAAAGAAATATACATTTGAATATTACAAAATATTAATAGAAAAAAGACAGCAGAAGGCTGCTTTGAGAAGTACCCAATTTTTTTTCAACTGTATTAAATTACGAGTAAGGACAGCTTCCATCACACTGGAGGAAAAAAGCCATTGGAGACCTTTTTCCTCCCCCTGATGTTTAATACTAATGTGACCATGGAAATGAAAAATAAACATTGATTTCCCCTTAACCTCTAGCAAGACAGGAAATCTAAGAGTGGAAATGTTTCTTGGTAAAGGTAAGATCCATGCAGGTAACTGTTCAGAGGAACACATGGATTTCTGGGGGTCTGGACTGACATCGTATACCCCATACGACTACAACAAGGAAGGGGTGCTGTTGACTTTGCTCACACCTGATGTTCCTACCAGCTGCCCCCTGTGCTGACTCCTCACTTTTGTCTATGTTGGCTGGCATTTGACCTTCTTTAGGTTTCAGGTAACACTCCCTTAGAAGAGACAAACATGAATTAACAGCTGTGACATAAAGCAATCCGATCATAATCAGGAAAGTTAAAAAATATTATGGTCAATATCAGATTTATCTTGCTGCACACCCGACCAATCCTTCTAATGACAACTGTTTTACATTATTTCTATTATATAGGTATTTCCTATGTAAGTTCATGGGGACTTGTAAAGTGTGTGGGATTTGCAGGCACACAAGAACTGAATTATGCTTTTCCTTCTTGGTCTAGACAGGTCTGGGATAACATTTATCTCCTATTTTGCCTCTCAATATGTGTTTTTTCTTGTCAATTAAAGATCCATCCTTCAGTCTCACATCAGGTTTTTTCAGAGTAACATGACATCCACAAAATTATTTATTTTACTTTAATGGGGAAAGGGCAGGGAAACTGAGAAACCAAGAGGATTAAGAAAAATTCACAGATTGTTTAGCCTTCTTTTGATAAAGAGGCATAGGTTAACTTGCCACTATTAAATTTATACTAAATTAGAGTTGCAACAACAACAAAGCTATATCATCATACCTTTCTGCATAAACATGATAACAATCTAACTCAAATATGCTTCATTATCAGAAGCATCATGTCTTCAAGGCTCTAGGCAACTCAAGTCCTATTATTCCAAGCTCATGGACTATTTTATGATTTGCACAAATATTTTTAGCAAATATAATTTTCCATATGATACCATTTTCTTCACACAATCCACTGCTTCCAGTCTGGAGAATGAGTTGTTTCTTTCTCTCTTTACATTTAAAGATGTAAAAGAAACAAAGACATCTAGAGCGATGTATGAAAAATATGTATGTAGTTACAACCAGAAAGAGACATTCTAGAGCACAAATCCCTGAAACTAGTTTTAAGAATAATTTTTGCCTTCAACATCTTGCACCTTCAGGATTCAGTGCTATTTAAACATCAGAGCAGTTCACAAATATATTGCCTGAAGTTCTCATAAGTCAAAATTACAGCAACAGGAATATATTGTTAACGAGTGACAGGGTGGAGAGAATACTGTATGATGAAGCTGTACTGATAAGCAATGACCCTTGAGGTCACCTAAAAATATACAACACTGCCATCCCACAAAAATAAAGACAAAAAAACCCAAAACTAAACCCCTCATTTTACCAACCATTTGTCACAGTTGTTTCTGTAAGTCATTTCTAAGGCCTTATACATTTCAGCAACATCTAGTACTAAAAGCTCAGGCTTCAGAATTTGGTTTTGCCTAATTTTATAGAATTTGGGCTTTCTTTCAAAGAGGTCTGCCAAGGGGTGTAAAATTTAGACATAACTGAAGGATAATAAGTGAATGGTAAGGGCAGACCAAACCGTGAGGCTGTATTTAATCCCTACTGGCTCACCTTACTGCAGATTTCATGTAAGTATCCTGAGTCTGCAAACTATTTGTGAAAAGTAATGACTTCGCTTAAATGAAAATAAAAATCTCTCTGAGCTGAAGAAACAAAAAGAGCAAGAAATGCGAGCATTGCTTAGTTTGCAGTAGTATTGCCTTTATTTTTTACTAGCTGCTAAACCAAGCTCAAAACCACTTACTGATGAGCCTCAGGTACAGCACTATCTGATATATACAGTACTGATACATATTTATTTAATACTAATAGATACCAAATATATACTGTGCTTCAAGACTGTTGCCATATGCTGGGGGGCCGTGGACTGGCAACATAACCACAAGCTTGTCCCTGTTGATCCAATGCACGCATCCCTGCACAGAACGTGTGCTGTATGTTAAACCTTGTACCTCTACTGAGGATGGACCAGTACCGGGTTATACTCTGTTCTTCGCTAAAGGCTATACAAAAGTATGACAAACGTTATACAATTAAGCAAAAGTGAGGCAGGATCTACGTTTCCTTCAGCAAACGTCAGTGGATACAAGTACTTTTCAGACTAATACGGC
>VXBR01006890.1:74650-189098 GCA_013400215.1 Cisticola juncidis
GCGCGGCGGGGGCGGTGGCTGTCGCGCAGGTACCGGCGGAGCGCTCGCCTTCGATCTTCCCCGTTCATCCTTATGCTCGTCCCCTTCCCCCATCCCTTGTGCTCTTCCCTATGCCTATTCCCACCCCTGTACCCATCCCTCTCCTCTGCCCCATCCCTGTTCCCCCTTCCCCATCGCCTTATTCCATCCCCATCCCCTTCCCCATCTCCTCACTCCCGCCCTCTGCCCTTGCCCATTCCCACCCTCTTCCAGCATGCCCTCCCCTTGCCAGCCCCCTCCCTTTCCGCGGGGTCTCCGGGTAATGAGTCTGTAGCAGCACAGGGGTGATCAGGGCCCCCAGCATTTCTTAGAGTCATTTAGAGAACCGCGTAAAAGCGATTTCTCTTGTGCTAGGTTTAGTTCCTTGAACAGACGTGCGTATTGGATAAATCAAATTGTGACAAACCCCTTTTTAGGTCTTTATTGGGTCACTGTTGTAGTAGAATTAAACTTTCTTTCAGTACTTATTCTGCATTTTAATAAACTTAGTGAAATCACTCAGTTTCAGGGTTTTTTGTGAAGTAGCCACACTAGATAAAATTGCATATCCTATTTCAGTTATTTTATCAAATTAATGATTACTCTAGTTGTAGCAGGAATATTTTAAAGCTTAAGAGCAAAGTTATTTTGTGAAAGAATTTCTTCCTATGAAATGGCCCACTTTGTTTAACATACCGTGATTTAATGAAAAAGTATAAGTATAGCATATTTAGGCTATCTGCTCTCCTGAAATTCTCCTCAATTGCTTGAAAATATTTTAATAGCAGTGTAATTATGTTTTAATTCAGAAAATCTGCCTTCACTAGGTAAGGGATATTTACACCTGAGAATTTAGGAGGCATTTAACTAAGTAGCAATTTCAAGTTGCTATTTGGGCTGCTTGCCGTTATTTCTGCATGTGGTCACTTTAGGAATGTGTAGTTGTGTTTCACTGGATGGACTCATTCAGGTTGGTGGTCTCTGTGTAAGTGCAATGTTTGCTTCTGAGAAGCAGATGTGTTATGTTCTCACTTAGGGCAAAGCTCCAAGCGTCCCTTAACTCAATCAGCTTAGCACTGCTTTAGTGAAGCTGTTGTAAGTGATGGTTCTAGAAAAGGCTGACTTCTGAATAAAAAAAATTTGTTCTCTGAGAGCAGTAGATATTTGGCAGAGCAGATAAATTGCTCAATATATGGAGTTCCACTTTGTATTTTATCTCTCATTTTTGGACATCAAAGCTACCTAGTGCAAGATTTTCAAAATAGGGATAATCTGAATATTGAACAGTAATTTCTAAAGGGTTTTTTTTCTGATTTTGCTGAGAATGTTGGTGCATGTTTTTGTGTACTATGAAGGTTTCTGAGGGGGATTTGGATGAAGGCAGGAAGCTAGGGAAGGGCCTTCAGAGATGGGATGCAAGAAATCCACTTCTGAACTTCTAATCTTTATGCCAGGCATGTTTCATGGATGTGATAGACTCTCTCATAAATGCAATTAACGGTGTTTTGGAAACAGTGACTCCATGATTTTGGATGCACTAATAAGACAAGTCTTCACTTCCTCTTCCATCCTTGCTGTTTTGGATTATTGGAATTAAATTTCCAGCATTAAGTCTCAAAATTGAATTTGCCTTAACTGGTTCTGGTGTCAGTTTAAAATAACAAACCTTTCTTCTTCTCTTCCTGTTTTTATTTCAAAGTGGCAGGGAAGTTCTGCAGGATATAATTAGTGCCTTCCAATCATAAAATTAATGCAGTGTGTGTCTTTCCTATATAGTAGAAATGAGTTTGAGGTATAAAATTGTGTGCATTGAAGTAAGGACAATGAGTAGCACTCTCCTGTGTTTATAGTTCTGCCAGACTTAGATGTGGAGTGAAAAAGAAACCAAAACAAATGAACAAACTCCCTCAATTTAAAAATAATCAGAGAGGAGCTTTTCTCAGATGAACTTTGAAAATATCTGTTACCATTCTGTTTGAATTTAGAAGTTAGGTACTAGAGAAATGTTGAGACTGAAAAAATGTTGTGTATGAAAACCCCTTTCATTTAAGCTGTAATATGTATCCCTTCCTTAAAGAAGGCTTAAGTTTGGGGTTACTTGTTTTAATTTTCAACTCAGTCTCTGGAATTTGTGTAAACTGAGAATTAATGAGAGATCTGTTTGACTGTGAGGGTACCAATTGACAGAACTGTCATCAGAGAAAACTTCTTCCATTGCTTTCCTGGATTCCCTGTAATTAACTCTTTAGTAAGAGAACGTGTTTTATTGCATACCTTTTAAAATTCTCTATTGATTCCTTTAGGTGGGTGACAGGAAAGGTTGTTTCTCATGTCTTGCTTTTTTGCCCATCTGGTTTCCAGCCAAAGGAGGCAAGTGGTAAGTGTGCAGTCGCCTAAGTTGAACTCATTGCAGGTGCTGTAAATCCTCCTTGTAAGCCAAGTGATCTAGAGTGCACGGAGAGTTTAATCACTTAAAATGTTTATTGAATTGATGGTATTTAACAATTCTTTTTATTAAACTTCCTTTTTTAAGTGTCAGCTGAATACAGGCACAATGTATTAGAGAAATGTTATCTAACAATATTTTTCGACAGTAAAAATGAGAACATTTTACCTTAGTAAATAGATTGTATGCTACATATTTACATTCTTAGAGACATAATGCGTCTTGCTGCTAGGCATAATTTTATTCCCCCTCCCCTGTGATCATAATAATGTTTTTCTTTTATTTTAAAGCAAGTATTAGAGGAGCATTGTTCCAAGCAAGATTATAATTGAATCTGTAAACTAAGCTATTTCTTCTAAATGTTTAATATATATATATTTTTTGATGTTGAGTAGTTTATTTGGCAGACTTGATGTTTTTACAGGAATGGGGGTTCTTATAAATCTGCAGTTAAAGTTTTCCAGTTGGAACCTGCTGCATGCCAATAAGTCTTTGTGCTTGCACTCCGTCCAATTGATGGCTTTCCAGTGGAAAATTCTAACTAATGTGCATTGTTCACATCCTAAAATAAATTGTCTTCAAAAAATTATTAAATATTCATGCAATATGAAAGTATTGTATCTTTACAAATAAGACTTTTAATAGAAATAGTAACCTAAATATTCCAATGCTTAAAGCTGTTTCAGATTTTTCTTTCAAGTTTGATTCCTTAACATTATACATTCATATTCCATATGATTATATTTACTAGAATGTTAAAGTGCATAACTCATGTCTGTGTTTCTTTGGGGAAAAAAGCCACAAATGAGATCAGTCTTCTATATTTGCTTTGTATCCTAAGTTGGACTTTATTTGTTGAAACAGAAGGTATCTTTCATAATATCCATTTGTATAGCCTTAGTAAATAGGTTTAGTATGTAAGGATCTTTCTGCACCCTGTATGAAGTTGCTCTCAGTTGGGATTCACACATAAATTTAGTAGTTTTTTTCTGGGAATTTTGTGCTTTGAACAAGGCTGTTCCCTTACAGAAAGAAAAATTTTGAGACACCAAATTGTTAAGTCTTCTGTTTCTCCTGTGTGACTTCCTGAGGGGAAAAAAAAACCTTAATTGCGTTATTTAGTAAACAACTAGTAACCTGAGTCTGTATCTTTTGCTGATAAATTTTTACTCTGTGTTCTCTATTTAAGGAACACAAATTGCTCTGAAGGGGTTCAGACTGTGATGAAAAAGATGTTTCCTTTGAAAGATACTGTGATGGGTGCCTCCACATTCTTTGCCTCAGCTCTGCCACATGATGTCTGTGGAAGTAATGGCCTCCCTCTAACACCTAACTCCATAAAAATTCTGGGGAGATTTCAAATCCTTAAGACAATCACCCATCCCAGACTTTGCCAGTACGTTGACATTACCCGAGGTAAACACGGTGAGTATCCATGTAATAAGCAAATTTTCAGTATGATTACAGTCTTGAGTTTGAAGGATTTTTTTGGTGACAATATATTTTAAGGTGACTGAGCAGAATACTGCCTTCATAGCACCAGAAAGGGGCCAGTTTTCAGTCTCAAAATTCCTGAATACCTTTGCTATGACTGGCAGTGAAATCTCCTTTGTTTCTTCTCTCTAGACTCAAAGCAGAGATTAGTTCTCTGTCCTGTCTGGTTGTGTTACACTTACATATAAAAGCTAAGAACTTCCTTCTTTTTATACTTCACTAAACTTCCTGAACTCAATGGCTCTGCCATGCCTTGTGTAGAATATGGAAATACATGTATTTTTAAAGGTAAACTCCTACACCCATATTCTAATCTTGAGAACATTTTAATTTAATGGTTAGGTTTCTTGTACTTGATTTGCAGCTGGTGGTGTCATCTCATGTCCTGGCTGCAAGCTTCCTGTATTATTATCTTTTGATTTCTCTAAGATTTCTCCCACTAGTGGATACTTTATTCTAGTACAGGTTTGGAGGGTTTTTTCAGTACCTGTTATCACACTTATTGTTAGCTCAAATAAAACTTCAATTGTTTCTTTCTGCTCTAGATACTCTGTTGCAAGCTCAGCAGGACTACAGCACTTAATTTCCCCAAAAAGGCTGCAACACCTGTGACAATTTAAGTCATTGCCACTTTTAACTTTTAAATCGACAGTGTTCTCAAATACATCAATACAAATACAAATACATCAAATACTTCAATACAAAAGTGCATTGTAGTATTTGATTAGCTACAGGGTCTCATAAAGCAGGGCATGTCATTTTATTGCCCTTTAGAATGCAGCATGATGGAACGTTTCATATTTTTGCAAAATTAAGATAATGCCAACTTTAGATATGGAAGTATTCAGTGTGTCAGGGAGTTCCTTATGTGTTTTGCTTTGCCCTCAAACATGTAATTTTTCACTTGTGCAGTCAGGAGGTCTAAGAAATATAATAATTTTCATTTATATTTGCTAGTACTGCTTGAAACAAAACCTGGGATTTTCTTACAATATTGTTTGGGATGAAAGGTTAGGAAATATTAACTAACATAACATTTAATAAATAAAAAATAAATAGTAAAACATGGCCCTTCTGATTACAAAGAGTAAATGACATGAATACTTACATGTCTATATAAAAATTAAGAAAAAAATGCTTTCTTGAAGTAACTTGAAGGATAGTAAATAAATGTCTAACCATGAAGTCAGGAGAGTGTTCTGTTTTAACAATGATTAGAATGGCAGCTAATAATTTTGATTTAATATGGGAAACTTGGTGAATGTTATCATTTTGATACTGGCAGAACTTTCCATGTGTCAGTTCTATGCCTAATGATTTAATATTTGTCAAGTTGTGTTTGTGCATGTCAGTTTCTACTCTTACAGAGAAATGTGAGAGCAGGCTAGGAAACCACGACAAAAATAAATTAGACATATAAATTCCTCCACAAAAGACTTTCAAAAGGAGAATATAAAAATAAAAGAACAATGTTCAGGTGGATTTTTTTTTTGTAAAATTAAACTTTAAAAAAATCTATGCTAGCATTGTAGAGGGCTATCAAATATCAATATTTTTGTTATCCAAATATTGAATTTTTTTCTTCCAGTGTAAGCTTAAATGGTCGGAAAAAGTCAAAACAGAGTTGAATAACAAGCATTCCAGCTATAATGTGATGACTTGTGTTCCTCAGTTTTCTATCTTTATCCTAATGTAACAGTCATGTTACAAAAACATTTGTAATCGTTTGATTTGATTTTGAATGTGAGCATTGACTGCTAGGTTACTAGAAGTAACAAAGCTGCTTTGGGAGTTTCCTCACATGGCCCTGGAAAGTCTTTGTCTTTTCTTGCGGCATGGTTGTTGTCTTCAGTGTAACAATAGTTTTGGTTTTCCCCCCATGTTCAGTGCCAGCCCACCCATCTTCAGAACATGTGGGATCCTTCTAGCTCCATGTTGGGCAAGGGATGCTGGGCATGTTGGGTAATGCCCATGTTGGGTAATGTGCTCATTGGCCTGGAAGGACTGAAGCTCCTATGCTCACCCTGAGTCCCTTCTTCTCAGAGCTGGGCTTACTTTGAGTCTCTTCCATCAACTCAGCCAGGTATCTCTGCACATTTATGTTTACTTATCTTTGAGACCTCTGTTCTTCAGTCGAATCTGACTGACATTGGCTGAGGGCTTCAGTATTTGTTAGGAGGTTACTTGATGCATGGATGTTTGGATTGACAGTGCTTTGCATGAGGAAACTGGGAAGATAGTTTTCTGTATCTCACAAAGAAAATAGTGGTGTTATCCATAAGTTGTACTTGTAAGATTTAATAATGTGTAATTTTCTGTACAGTCTACATCAAAATACTTTAACGTCTGCTAAACAGGTAAAAATGAGAAGTCTGTACTCTCACAGTTTCATTTGGATTCCAGTTCTCTTACAGATTTTTTTTTTTTTTTTTAATTAGAGAGACTGGTTGTGGCGGCTGAACACTGTGAAAAGAGTCTGGAAGATCTGCTACGAGAAAGAAAGCCTGTCAGGTGAGGTGTCAAGCTAACTCAAATCTACTCATTGTTTCACGTACCATCTGTGGCAAAATCCTGGATCATCTTTTAACTTTACTGGTTTATCTATATTTTACTCTGTTAACATTTAAAGAGATTGTTTAAAGAGATAAAAATACGCAGCTGATGAGGGAGTACTCATTTCTGTGAAAATTTGTTATGGAGAACTTGCTTACAATTGAAATACTTCGTAACATATAAAATACTGTAGTTTGGGTGTTTCCTTTTAAAAATAAAATCAGACCTATGACACGATGTGGAACTTTCTAAGAATTAATGTGAAGGTTAAGTCTGCTAGGTGATGAAATACAGCTTTCACTGTAACAGATAGAATTTAGTCTCTGATTTTTATTTGTAGGAATCTATTAATCATCTAGAAAGTGGGCAAGATGTCAGAAAATATGCCCTGTGTTTGTGTTAGTGTTTCTGTAAACTTGAACTTGTATGACAGTGTGTGTTGTAGAGGGATGTAGCTTGAGGAATGTTAGGGAAATACAGCTTCCATTTTTTTTAAGATAAAGAGGATTAAGTGTAAAGGGTTTTCATGTGTGATATAGTTCTAAACACAGTTTTGCGTCAAGTTCCTATTGTGCAAAGTTACAGAAACAGTTGAAGCATCAGAAGCTCTTTTGATTCCTTTTTGATTCAGTTCTCACACTGTTCTTTGAGCATGTGTGTCTTGGTGTCAGATGAGAAGCAATTGAGACTGCCTGCTTCCCTCTAGACTGTTTTGGAAAAACCTTGCACGTAGCTATTGTAATTTGCTTTCAATTGCTTGATGCTTTGAATACTTACAAAGATTCTTTGACAAAACTTCCTCAGATAGGAAATGTGGTCTATATGCACATCCTTTATGGCCTTTTATACTAGCATATCTTTTGTGGCCTCCAGAAGGATTTTTTAGATCTTCTTAGATAGGTTGGTAAGGTATTCAAGTTCGGGGTTTGGTGTGCTGAACGAAGTTACTTAGTTTGTGATGTTACCTCAGCTCTTTGTGCTGTGCCTCTGTTAAAAGTAGTTGCACAAACCCTGGCTTTATTTTTTTCCTCTTGTCTTCAGAGAGTTTTTACTATCATAAATTTTTCTACTCTATGATCTTTCTTTTAATGAGCCATTTAGGATTTCTTCTTGAAGTTGTAACACTTGAGGAAAAGAGCTAAAATATAGCCTGTGTATATATCCATAGTTTTAAGAGACATTAGTGATTCATCTACTGTAAATTACAGCTTTTGCAGTAGTAAGTAAAGGATAAATTATGTTCATTCAAGTGAAGTTTCTTGCAAGACATTTTCCTTTTCATTTTATTTTTTAATGAAAACAGATTTTTTTATTCCTATGGAGACCCAGAAATTTCCAGAAATAAGTTGAGTGGACCAATTCCCAGTTATTGGTTATGTGATCTGTCTATATCAATTACCTTTGGAGGAAGTATTTGGATTTTTTAATGAATTCTGATTGCATTGGTCAGTGATAGCATAGCTGGCTACACATCCGGAGCTGATGCGTGTGCTATTGCAATTAATTTTTTAAACTGTTTCTGGAATGTGAGAAACTGTTCTTCTGGTCTCTAGATTAATTTTCCTTATGCTTGCCAGTAACCTAAGTCCTTTGCACCTGTACCTCAAGCTGATGTAAAATCAGCAGGAAATCTTCTATTATATTAGTGTTGAAATTCAAGACATTACATTATGAACAGTCTGTCTTTCCATACATTTTGGAAAACAGGCCATACAGCTGTTTGGTAGTTATTTGCAGTTAATCGTTGCTGAAGTCATGCATCAGATGTAACATAAATTCCTTAATGTATGAATTATATTTAAGAAAAAGAAATGTAGCGATGTTCTTTCTTCAGTTAACCTCAGACTTTTCCCTCAGGTTTTCTAATTCTAATAAATCAGTTGTATGTAGGGACCAAATACTGGAAATTAGAGCTTCAAGTGTTTGTCTGCTGTGTTCTGTCACAGTGCAGAAAGTCATTTTACTGAGCGTACCACCAAAGATTTGCTAGAAACTGGAGTTGTGGCATTTAAGAATTCATTTATTCATTACCTAACAATACTGTGTCAGCAGGCCCCAGGAATTGCAGAGATTGTTTGTCATTGTCCTCAAAGTTAACATACTCAACTTCATTTTCAAAGATTAATGCAAGTAAGTGTTTGGTAATTTATGGCCAGATTATTTTCTGCTTTGACTGTTGCATATTTGGGATCCTGGAATAAGTACTTTCTGCTGTAAGAACTCTTATCAGGTAGATTTCAAGAACTTTCAAAGGGAGGAAATGAATGTCACCTTTTCACAATTCTTACCATGGGTAAGCAGGTACTGAAAAGGAATTTGGTACAGCTGTCTGGTGTTTTGCTGAGGTTTTTTTTCAAAGGATAGCCATATGGACATAGTAACTGCAGTTAATGATTCTAAAAGTGACATTAATCCAAATTTTCTTTACTGTGTTTCCATTGGGCATCACAGCAACAGCAGGGGAGCTTTTTTGGAATTGTGTGCCACAGGAAATTCAGGCTACGGCTATGGATAAGAGGGTATAATAAGGGTAGGATAAGAATTTTAGTCATTGATATAGGATAAGAATTTTGGGCATTGAGATCCCATTTTTCACCAGACTGCTGTTCACTGTCTTCTCTGAGACAAAGACTGTAGTCTGGGTCATTGTTTTCTGTTTGCATATTCTCAATTTAATGTCCTGTTTGTTGCTCACTGAAAGGATGCACTTAATTTCAGTTTATAACAGTCACACTAGTGCTAAATCAACTCTCTGAAGTACGTTCAGGAGTCAGTTAGATGCTTAAAAGGCTGGGAATTTTTGTACAGTCGCACAAAAATAGTAAATACTTGATTTAAGCTCACAATGGTTTATTGCTCTTCAGAGGTTTGAAAATGTGTCTCAGTCTAGCTGGCTTTCCCTGTCTTCCTGTGCATACAAAAGGATTTTTTTTATGAGTGAATTGAAAATAAGTCACAAAAATTATTATGGATAGATGTTTTATACTTTAACAGTCTCACTAAAGCAGCAATCAAAATTTTAGTTTTTCAAGTTGCTAGTTGTTAGTATTGCTACCAAAGAAAAGAATGTAGGATGTACGTTTATCTTTAAGGTTCTCCGTCTTTCAAACACATTTCCAACTATTCCTTTGAGATGCCTTTTCCAGACAGTGTTAAAGGAGTTACTTTCTCTGCTCCTGTACTGTTATAAAAGAAGTTGTGAGCATTTCCTTTTCTGTCATGCTTCAAGTGTGTTTTGTCTTTGAAGAAGTTGGTCTGCACTTGTATTCATAACAATAAAAATGCCAGCAAATACTGACATTTAGCAGATTTTTGGCAACTACAGCACGATTTCTGGATTGGTCTTCAGTTTGTGGCTTGGACAGTCTAAGTCCATTCCTTTCTTCAAGAAAATATAGTTGTCATATGTTTTGAAAGTCATGGTATTGAAAAATTACTAGTGAACCATCAGATACAAGGTATAGTTTGTGGAACATTTGATGGGAAGCAGACTGTGTCTGCAGCTGTTTACTAGTTTGGAGAAAACATGATCTGGTGGATTTGGATGTGTACATTTTATTTGGCTAGATTAAACAGTTGTCTGTTCACTGATTGGACTAGAGTTCTTCATGCCATCATTACTGCTAGTGTGCTTTTGGCAAACTTTAAGTGAGACTGTGGTACAGAAGTTACTAGAAGTTACTAGGGGAGGAAAACAATTTCTGAGTAGCCAGGCATTCATCAAAAATATTTGTAAAACAGGTGCAAGTCATCAAAAGGCCAAAGGTTTTACATGATTTGACTTGAAGAGCTGCATATGAGCAGAGAGCTTCATGGGCTGAGGGTATTCTGCTTTGAATCAAGTGTGTGTTGGAATGTCACATGAGAAATCCATATATCGAAATAAGGCGGAATTTGGCAAGGATAAATGATGTAATAATAAAATGAAGTAGCATTAATAAACAAACTTAAAGGTCTTTTTTTTCCCTAAGTATGTGTGAAGTACTGTACTTTGGACATTTAGAGTCCATAGAACTTTTCTTTATTTTCTTGATAATGCTTTACTTGCAAAGGTACAGTGAAGGACTCTCTGTTAGTCTGAACTTGTTTATATATTATCCAATAAGGCTTCTCTTCATACAGAAGTACCGGTTTGTTTCTGTAAGTAATTTTTAGCCTGACTGCAAATCTTCCTGTAGCATTCCTTTTAGCATAGGTTGTCTCCTGTGATTGTCTTTACTATCACAGGAAAACAATTGTTCGGAATGAAAAAGAGGTGCAGCTTGCATGAACTATTAGAGGTGAACATTGTTGCTTGAGATGTTTGAGTGATCTTTTTAGGTATAGAACCAGGTATTTGCTATTTAGGTATTTGCTTGCCTAGTTGGTTGCATTGTTTAATGGCAGCACAAAGACATTTCAGAATGCTTATGTGTTTTTTCCTCATATGTGAAACATAACAGTGAGTCCATGCTTATTTCTTATCTTGTCTTCCAGGAAAAAAAAAAAAGGAAAATAATCTAACTCTTTGGGATTATGATAGTGTCTGCCTTTTGCTATTAAAATGTGGATATGATAGCTGTATATAATTGTCCTGATTTCAGCTAGGGTAGAGTAAACTTCCTTTCAGTAGCTGTTACAGTGCCATATTTTGGATTTGGAATGAGAATGGTGTTGATAACACTCTGATGTTTTGTGTTTTGCTTAGTCACGTTTATCCTGAGTCAAGGACATTTTTCTTTGGCTCATGCTCTGCCAGTGAGGAGGTACACAAAGAAACAGGGAGTGAGCAGAGCTGTGACAGGTGACCCAAACTAACCAGTGGGATATTCCACACTACATCCTGGCCAGCATCAGTTGGGGGCAGCTCCCTGGAAGGGCGGCCAGCCTGGGTCTGAGAAGGGGGTCTGGCATCGGTCAGTGGGTGGTGAGCAATTGCACTGTGCATCACGGTTTTTTTTTCATTCTATTGCCAATATTATTTTCCTTTACCATTGTTACTGTATTTTACTTTATTGTCAATTATGACACTAATCTTATCTCAACCTACAAGTTTTACTTGGATTCTTCTTCCCAATCTACTGAGGTGGTAGGGAGAGAGAGAGGTTGAGTGAGTGGCTGCATGGTGCTTAATTTCCAACTGGGCTTAGACCATGACAATATAAAGTCTGTGACTGGGGAAAAAGTATATGATTATTTCAACCTTTTGTTCAACTGTGCTTTTTCTGTAGTTCCTTTTAGGCATTTCATACAGATTTCCATGCTAAAAGAGGTATTAAAGATCTTAAACAGAAGCTGAGTTGTGCTGAGTCAATTGCGAACAAAAGTACTGGAGAGTTTTGAGTCTACAGTTTCTAGTGAAAGAGGATGTTGAGTTTCAAATGGACAAAACACCATTCTCAGCAGGAGGGTGGCTTCATCCTGCAAAAATATTACTGCAACGAATTATGCAAGGATCATGTTAAAATTCCTATCTGCATTAATGAGCAAATTACTACTAATGAGCTAATGGCTGAAAACCCAAATGTCAAATTTGTACTGTGCAAATCTTGGGGGATTTAAAGCACATTATTAATCCAAATGTTAATTTATGATAGTTGTGTTTAGCATGAAAAGTGCTGTAGACTGTGAGAACAAGCTGTGGTTTGTGTATGCTTATTCTAACAAAATGCAGTATTTGACACTTCATCCTGCTTCTAGAAAGGAAAAAAAAAAAAGGAAGAGTGAGCACTTGTTAGATTTGCTTTATAGTGGATCCTTCTAGAAAGGGATTTTATTTTCTTAAGTGCAAGTTCTTGCCTTTGGACTACTGAGCAATATCTTCAGGGGAGCATTTGGCACTAATTAGGGATCAGACAGCTGGTATTTAGGTGCAATGATCTCTAACATCATTGTGGTTTGAGATTTGTTTCTTCTGTGCATGTGGATATTCGCTTCCAGGGCACTGGACATTGTTGTGATAGGAGTGTTTAGAAGGCTGGCAGATTAGGCTAGTTTTAAGATTTCATTCATTCGTTGGCAATATACGTCTTACTAAAGGTTAGCTTGTGCATATGGTTAGTTATCACTCTGTACATGGAACTGATACTTACTGAAAATTAGCTGTGAGTATCCAATACCATGGAGCTGGTGCTGTACAGTCAACAACTTGCTGTCAACGACTTCTTAGAAGTCAAGGTGGTAAAGCTTGAGAGCTCTTCAAGTGAAGCATGAACTGGGCTTTCTTCTACTGTTATCTAATGCCTAACATTTTTGTGTAATCAGCACTATTCAGTCCCTGCGAAGTGTGATTTCCTGTACTTCCAGTAGTGCTTATTTTATGTTTTGCCAGTCATCCTTCCTATGTATTTGGGAGTATGTCCTGCATATTTAGAGCTGGTTCTGCTTCTCCTCCCCTTTAGTCTAGCAAATTTTGGTCTATGCATTTCTCCTATACGCATCTGCAGCCCTCTCTGTCTCCCAATTTGGGGATCACATTTCTCTTGTCACTTTCAGGAAAATTTAGTATTAATTGTATGGTGATTGATAAATTCCTAATTTATAGTCAGAGGCATCTGCTTTGCCTACACATAAGTTTATGGTTACCTCTCTGCATAGGTGTTTCCTGCCTGTTGTGATGATGTGCTCTGGTTTGTACATCAAAGTGATGTACTTCCTAACAGCTTTCGCAAGGTTAGTTGTTAGCTATGAAATTCCTAACAGCGCCACTGCTTATTGGTCTAGTTGTAAAGCCCCTTTGATCACTAGAATTTGCAAGCTGTTATTCTCTTGAAACTTCCCATTCGGTTTCACTTTTTAGCAGTTGTCTGTACCATTGATTTAGGGATCCAGATTTTTTGAGCTAAACACCAAAACTTACCTAGGCTGGCTTTTCACCTTAGATGTTAAGATTTTTTTAAAAAACTATATTATGGTCAAGTTATTTGTTAAATTAACACTGTTGCAATATCTAATTTGCATAGAGTGCCTGGCTTTAGAAGATCTGTGCAGTGTTGCAAGATTTATTCTTAGCTTTAAAAGTTCTGTTGGAAATTTTTAAAATGGGGGAGAAGAGGTTTAATTAGGAAAGTGGCTTGTTAATAAGGCTAATCCTCTCATAGAAATGTCTGTAGAAATTAATTAAAAGAAACATCCTGTCTGACTGCAAGGACAGCATTGTTTATTTATAGCTAGTCATGATTTCTAGAGCTGTCAGTTCAGTTTAACTGCCACACAGCGGCAACAACGTTAACTGCATAAATAATTACCCTTCATTTTCAGCTTTTCTTTTGAAATTTTTCATTGAACAGGTTTTTCTGATCCACCTAGGGCACCACAGTAAGAATGATGGAATCTATCTCCTTGTATGATGCGGTTAGGGACCCATCACTTCTCTTGCAGTATGGAGGAGGAAGTTGGTATGGTTGACATTAAGTAAAACTCTATTCTCATGCCATAGATATAGGTCTTCCTTAAAAATAAAATAAAATATGCAGCCTGTACATTATAACCTTAAATGGGAGAAAACAATCCTTTGATCTTAAAATGTCAGATCAATACCTTGCCCTTGATGCAGCAGGGAGAGTTGATACAATTACAGTGTATGGCCTTTTAGAGGTGCGTGTATTTGTTCAGAGGAGTCCAAAAGAAAGCAAAAGACTTTTGGAGATCTGACTTCAGTTGATCTTAATTCTACTACTTTTTAAGAGATCACTCCTTTTGGAGAAGAGGAGAATGTGAGATGTGTTGTTTCCTTCAATGAAATTTTGGCCCTGTGACATATGGTACATGTATATAATGTTGCTGAAGCTACTTCTTTATTGTATGTTTTGAGGTCATTGTCTTGTTTGTTTCCCTTGTTAGGTCTTGTTCTTGTATTGTCACCTGTGCATCTAGTTCTATTGTGTTACTCAGAGTGTATAGTCAGTGGTAAGAACGCTGAATCTCTGATCAAGTTTTAAATCAGAGCTACTTGACTTAATTTTTGTATGTAGTGATTGGAATAATTTATTTCATTGCACCTTTTGGTCCAGTTTAAAGTATCACTATTACATGTGTTACATATGAGCCAGCTGAGACTAAGATGCAAAAAAAAAAACCTTTTTAGAAGTTAATCGGGCAAGATCAAGAACTGGGAATGTGGATTGTCTTTTCCGTTCTGTGCATTGAACAGGATGGCACTAGGAGTTTCATTAAAATAGCACTTTATAAGGTGTACTTACTTTTCAAGACTACTATTTTCATTTGCTGTCCCATTTTTTGGGGTGAATGCTGAATGTTCAAAAGGAGTTAAGGTGTAGTTAAGTTTGAAAATTTTTGGTTCATGACTTAAGTCATTCAAAGTGATAATGATCTGAAAAATCATCTGTCTGATAAAAAGTGTTGTATTCAATCTGCTCTATATATAAAGTTGTTCTTTATCTGCATCTTCATCTATTTTTTATGGACTTTTATCATACATTACAAGTTGAGACCTTCATAAAAGTGTAACATCATCTGTGTTGCTTTTAAAGTCATGCTTGCAGCTTAGAACTTTAAAAAAAGGAATGAAAGGAATTTCTGAGTTTCCTCAGGTGAGCGATGAACTTGTTGAAGATATCCTGTGTGAAATAACCTCGTGCATGAGTTAGAGACTTCTGAGGACTCTGTCTATAAAATTCTTTTTTTGTGTGTGTGTCTTACTCTCTCTTTGTTGCATTCCTTTCTAGTTCATTTCATTCTGGTAATGTGAATGCATTTCCAAGTAAATTGGCAGTGTTTACAATCTTGGTCCCCAGTGCCATTTTTTAATCAAACACATAATAAAGTGCTAAATAAACCATTCCCACCTGCATCAAACACTTTATGTTCTGTATAGGGTATTTTGTAATTTATTTACCCAGGAAGACCCAATTTATCTGCACATCTGGTTTTCAACCCAGTTCTGCTTTTTATCCAGTTTTCCAGCTGGTTGATTGAAGAATAAGGAGGTCAGATGGCTTTCTTGAGGTCAGCGTAGTGGTTGTCTCAGCTGGGATTATACCCAAACTTTATCCTTTGCTGAACCACTCGGCCACACCACTTCTAACCAGTCTATCCACTGGTTGCTATTGTTGGCAGTAATGGAACTAACTGCAAATGTCATTTTCTTTGTTTTATAGTTTTGCTTGTATTGAAATATTGTCACTTTTATGAGTTCAGAAATGTTACATCTGTTCACAACCTGGTTCCCTTTCACTTTGAACAGGCACAACTTTTTGTGATGCATCTCCTTCCTGGATTCCAAATGTGTGTTAGTTTCACAAGTCCAGGGACAGTGATTTATGACATTGCTGGTCTGTGTTGCTCTGGTGTGCTTCCTCAGGGAGACCCTGTCTGACACTCTGCTTTGGAAAAGGAACCCATGTTTTTGCTCCTGTGTATCAGTGCTATAAGCTTCTTAAGACTCCTGCTTGTTGAGCTTCTCTTCCTTTGGCATTTACTTTTTACAGGAATATTACAGTGTTAGAACAAGATGCACAGGTTTACTAAAGGACTTACTTAAGCATGCATTGCAATGTGAACTGTAAGTCTGAGGAAAGAGAAACTCTGGAACATGGTATCATCAGCGTAATCTTACCCTGTTTGGTCTTGCTCTGCCTTCCTTTGAGAAGTCAAAATTATTCTGGTTCCAGTTCTTATCAATTTACTCTTCCCTTAAATTGCCAGTGCATTGAAGAAACATGAGTTAATACTAATCCACATATACATCTCTAGTACCTACAAAATTACAGGACTCTGTACAGTTAAGTAGATGATGAGGAGGCTTGCTTTCTGACACCAGTCCTGTTTTGTTTTCGGATTCTAGTAGGGTCTTCGTTCACTTCACTGAAACTCTCCTATTCAAAATAGTCTGTTAAGTACTGAATATGTTGTCAGTGCTTTCCAGGCACAGCTTTCTTGCTTCTAAAAACTGGTTTGGGAGCTCTGTGTTGACTGATACAAAAGCACAAAAGGAAATTAAATTTACAACTGGCCATAACCAGTTAAAAATACCACAAATGTATTTGTAACAGCCAGAACTGTTTCTCCTTCCCCAAGATTTTGTTCCTGCCCTTGCTTTGCTTCCAGCCTGTTGTTTTTGCTCCTGTCATATTATATAGGTACATAAATGTGATGGGTTGACACTGGCCAGACACCAGTGCACCTCTGAGGGGTAGCGCAACTGATGCTCACATTCTTCCCTAAAAATTAATTCTTGCAAAACCAGCACAATCACTATGTACAGATTATCTACACTGTAATAACTGCCTCTGCATCAAAGGGGGAGAAGACATAGTCTAGAAGGTAGGACTGGACACAGTAAGAAGACAGGAAGATCTTTTGAGATACCCAATTACTCTTTCATATTAAACTATTCTATTGTAGCACTGAGAAAAGATGGAGATGTATTTCTAATTAATGCCATGAATGTACTTCTCGTAAAGATAAAACAGTGAATTTGTGTGCAGGTTGGCATTTTTCTTTAAATTGGAGGGAAAGAAACTTGTGTGAACCTGTAACTTACATGATATTGACATGAATGCTGAAAATACATCTCTTCATTGTTTCTTTTCTCATGTTGGATTTTTTTTGATCAGTTTAATAACTCAAGCCTCCTGACCCTGCCCATGTCCAATTTCTAACTGTGTGATCTGTGGTCCTCTTTCATATTCATTATGTCATGCATGAAGTAGTTTTTATTTTTCCCTTCAGCAATCTGTGGTGTATGTAGCAACTACCGTACTGCTCGCTGTGAAATGCATTTTTCCATAAATGCTTGTCCTGCTCCAGAGTCAACTAATGATAAAATAGCAGTGAGATTTTACCAACAGAATGCTTGATGGCTGTGGAACAGCCACAGGAACTAGTAGGTGATATTATCAGACATGATGCTTAGGAGGAGGACTTTTAGAACCTCCTCTAATCCAAAGCTGGAAGCCAGGAAAATACAGAAGAAAATTTCATATGTGCTTGCACTGTAGTCCCTTTCTCCTAGGCATCTGCTTTTTTTTTTTTTTTTTTCTTTTTTCTTTTTTCTTTTTTCTTTTTTCTTTTTTCTTTTTTCTTTTTTCTTTTTTCTTTTTTCTTTTTTCTTTTTTCTTTTTTCTTTTTTCTTTTTTCTTTTTTCTTTTTTCTTTTTTCTTTTTTCTTTTTTCTTTTTTCTTTTTTCTCTTTTTTTTGGGAAAAGGATAGTGGTCTGAAATAATTTTTGGTCTGAGCTAATATGCCTATTTTTAGGGTTTGGAAGACCAGTAATTTTGTCTAAAATGGAAATAATTGGTTGCAAAATATTGTTTGTTCCTACAGCATCCTATCTTGGAGTCCAGTTCCCACTTCTACAAGCAGCTGCATTGTTATTCCCATTAATCACAAATAATAAGTTAATAAATAGTCACTCAAACTGAATCTGACATAGATAATATTGCTGGGGTTGTTTTAGCAGGAATTGAGCATACCACATTTTTGTCATAAAGTTTTTGATTTCTAAATAAAGCAATTTTTTTTTTCATCTGTGTTATGTTGAGGGGCTTGGGCAGTTCTTAGCTGTTTCTTCTCAGGTGCTGCTCAGTCACTACTGGGTGAATATGCTCACACTTAGCTCTCCAATCCCCTGACTGTTTTCAGGGCTTATTGTCTTTACATGGTTCCTAATAATCCATCTTTCTCACTCTCTGCTAAAATCTGATCCTTTTGAAAAAGGTAAGCCTCTGCACTGGACAGATTCTTCTAGTAGCTTCCCTTTCACCCTGGCCCAGAAGCTGTTCTCATTTGGATCAGGGAGTGTAGTGGGTGCGCTAAGAAGCTTTCCTTCTCCACCCAACCTGTCTGAATCCAAAAAGTGTCAACAGTCTCCTAGGCAATCAGATTATTTCATCAGTGGGTTTGCAGAACCATGAGAGACTGAAACTCTGCTAAAACATCTGTTTCCTGACAGGTTAGGTTTATTATTCCTGAAGTAAACTTCCAGAAAATGTTTTTGTGTCCTTAACAGTAAGAATTCAACAGACTGGAGATCAGGCTGGCTGCTAAGTGGAAAAGTTAATGTTTTTTGTGAAGGCACAATGCAGACACCTGTGTACTATTACAGTGTGGAAATTAGTCATTTGTCTGGTATAGCTTTTGGTCTGACAAGTTCTGGAGGTAATAAAACAATTCTCCTTTTTGTGGGTTTTTAAGTCGACTTCCCTTCTCTCTCCACCCACAAATGCCATGCACATGCCTCTCTTAACCATGCTGGGTTTTGTATTGTTGGCTGAACTTGCTCATATCAACTTGTAAAGGTTTTTTTTTTCCCCTCATCCTACTCACAGGATGGATTTGAGGGAGGAATACAGTTCTTCTTAGTGCTTCATTTCTATTAATTCAAGTTAAAATCCAAAACCTGGTGTTGGTTTTAATCCTTACCGTCTTTTAATGCATGATTTCTAGTATGAAGAAACATAGAATGACCTCTCTTCATGGCTGTGGTTCTTCTCCAAACCAGGACAATCATTAAATTGATTGATTTTATACCCATGTGCAATGTTTTCTCTTGAGAAGAACTCTAGTTCGGAAGCCTAACTGATTAGGGTACAGCTGAATAGATTTAGATATGCAGACTGAGGATTAAAATGCAGGCAGCTTCTTGAATACACGTGTAGTCCTTTTGCAAAGAAATTTCTATTTCTTTTCCTGCTGCTACCTTATCTCTTGTGTTGTTTCTAGTGCTTCTGCTGTTGTTTTTTTCTCTCCATCTTCTTTTAAAGGATGATGCTGGTACTTCTGCAGTTCAAGAGGCCCGGTATTTAAACAGTGCTACATCTGTCATAGTTCAGCATTAGCTACTGTATTGAAAACAGGCTTCCAGCTAAGTGGGGAAAAAATTCTGAGTCTGCTCAGATCTTGCCACCAATATTGGATTTTTTTAAGTGTCCTCCTCATTTAGAACAATAGGGATTTTTTTCTATTTATGGGGTTTTTTTAACAGTCAAGCTAACCTGGAGTCTGGAAGCAGCTTTCTTTATGAGTGTACCTTCTGCATTTGCCAAAGGCTTGATGCAATGCTTGCAACATTGACAGTGGCTGTAACAACTGGGAGAGAGCTGAGATCCACTGAAGCAAGGGGACAGCCTTGGTAGTGATCTCCACTGGGGCTGGGAACATCCGCTGAACTTGGCCTCTGGGAGTTTAAAGGACAGAAATCTCTTGGGTTTGATGGCAGCAGTAAGTGTAGTTGTCAGGCCTTTGGAATTAAATACAAATCTCATGGGTTGTAACCACACAGTGTATTTTCCCTAATAAATAAGAGCCACAGATATAAGGTGCAGCAGCACAGTGCAGAGATGGTTATACAGAGTTCCCTCTCTGCTGAGGGACCAGAGTGAGGTACTTGGCTCAACACTTCTGCCCAGCAGAGTGGCATCAAGAGTTTAAGAGCACTGGGTATTGAGTGCACATTGAAAAAAGAGTTACCACTTGTGTGATCCTGATCGTTGTAATGATGTGAAGAGTTTACCTTAAAGAGCAAAGAATCCCAAAGCAGTATTTTCGTGTATTTGCCCAGATTCTGGGTTGCTTTTTTAATGAATTGCAAAAGAACATGGAGAGTAAATGGGTGGCTGAGGCCCCCTGGCGCCAGCAGAACACACTGCCTGCCTCCAGCAAACAGATACCAAAATTCACTTTTATTAATAGTTACTTTTGGTTTTTCTATAATGCCAGATTTACTTTTCTTTTTTTAACACATAAAAACAATGTTCAAGCTAGAATACCTTATGATGCACTAATTGTTCACATGCAGTTGTTTCTTACTAGAGACATGAATACTCCATCATTTATTTTTCATGTCTTGTTTTGCAAAACTCAGTAGAAAATGAAAGAGGGAGTTCTGTTTGCCACCATTATCACTAGTATTTGCATTGCAGGTAAAAAATACATAAGAAAGTTGAAGACTTGTAATTTTTTTTTACTACATGCATATCTCTGCCCAAGAATGACTGAGAGGAAAAGTACACAGATTGTACTGTCTGATGCTGTGGTGTACTATTTAACTTCTGGGTGGGAGGTGCTGGGGAGGGAGGAACTAGATAGTTGTGGGGTTTTGTTTTGGTTTTGTGATTATTAGCCATTTCTGGTCAAATTGGTAAGACCTTGAGAATCACTTTCAAATATATGACCTAAGATACAGCAGTATGGAGGTATGTTAGAATAGATTCTCTTTGTGCTTAAAATTAATCTCTAAAAGTATATATTCACAACTATTTGAGTTAGTACAGAGCTCTTCTAGTAAAAAGGTGAGGATCTAGAAGATAGCTCCATGCAGGATAATTTAGTCGTGGCTTCTTTCAGTATTTCTGTGTTGCACAAGTCTCAGAGTTTGTTGTAAGTGTGGCTTTTGTTGAAATCTGTCTATTTACTCTTGTGACAAAGTTTTGTCATTCCATTAGGTATGAATAACAGCTAATGAAGTTGAAGAAAGAAATTAATTTTGATGTTTAGTCAGACAGTTGGCTTGTCACTGTCATCAGTCTGAAATACTCCTCATTTTGCTGTGCACAAGTTTTTAATAAGCAAGAGAAGGTGGTGAATATCCTCCAGAATACTATTGCATGTTATTTTTTTAACAATGAAATACAAAAAAAAAAAAAAAAAAAAAAAAAAAAAAAAAAAAAAAAAAAAAAAAAAAAAAAGGGTATGTAAAGTTAGATCTTTGTAAGTAGATATGCTTTTATTTTTGCACGTTGTATAAACCAGTGCCAGCAGAGGAAAAGTTACCAAAAAGACCTGAAATGAGGGGTAGTGGACAGAATGAGGAAGAATAGAAAATTAAATGAAATCTCTCTAGGTGACATGAGCTCTGTGCTTTTGTTCTTATTTAGAGTGCACTTCGGCAGCCTGTTATGGTGGTGTGTATCCTTGGTGGTGATCAGTTATTCACAGAAACTCGTCTTTAAGGCTATCAGTCTTTAGAGGAAATGGTAACTTTTGTCACAATACACAGTTATGTCAAAATGTTTTGGGTGGCAAGCTTTTGTTTCTTTACAAAGATAGCAAAGTTGATACTTCCAAAGTTGTAAAACAAAATGTGCTGAAAATGCAGTTTCTGCCCTTTTTTTTTCTTATTTTAGATTTTGAGATGCCTGAAGACTATAGGTACAATATAGTCAGGCCTCTCTGCTATCTTCTGAATAAGCTGTAGTTACTATCTGAGTTTTAAAAACCTTTTGTTCAGGTGAACTTTTTTCTGAATATCAGTAGAAGACTTAAGGAGAGCAAATAAAAATAGGGGATGGTTAAGATTTTTATTCCCTGATTAGGTGAGTTTCTATTGAAGAGAATATTTTATACTTGGTCAGCATTTTCTACACTTCCTAAGGACCAGTTCAGGGTGTAGAAACCTAGTTGTGGCATTTTGAGGAGATATTTGTATGGCAAGGAACATACCCCACCGTATTCAATGCTGATCCCTTAAACTGTTCTGGAATTCTAAATGTCTCACTTTTTTTTAGAATAGCTGTGGAACACTACAGTTTTACAGATTAAAAAGATTCACTATAATGTGTTGTTGATTTGTTTGGTTTTTTTCAGCTCTTCAAGGATCCTATGCATAGCATATGAAGTTTTACAAGGTCTACAATATATGAATCAGCATGGAATGGTCCACCGAGCACTCTCCCCTTGCAATATTCTTCTGGATCGAAAGGTACAGCTGCAGGAATAAATCCATGAGTTTGTTTACTGCTAAAAATTGCCGTGCTGTGTCATAGATGGAGACTGGACAGTCACAGTCCTTTTGATGGGGAAAAAAACTACAGATCTGGAAAGTTGTTTGGTTTTGTTGGTTTTTTTTTCTTTAAACTACAATTTTCCCTCATTTACTAATTTTCAAATATAATGCCAAATTTATTGTTCTATTCTATCCCAAACCACACTTTTCTCCCTTCTCCAAGTGGTAATCTTAGTCTTCTTGTCATCATTGTAATTAGTCACAAGACCTTCCTAGCTGTTTGAATAAAAGAATACTTCTTATGGCTAATTAGCTGTCATTAATATTTCTTGTGTTCTGTGCTGATGTGATATTTGCCTTTTAAGATATCAAGGTATTTTTTTGTTCATGTTAAATTATACAAATTTAAGTGTCTGTCAATTCTGTTACTACAGACTATTAAGTCAGCAGAGTGGAATACAATTTCTGCTCATAAAAGTTGAGAGAAATTGATTGCTACTGGTGTCCTCAGAGCAGCTTCTTCTTCAGAACCAACACCTAAAGAGTTTAACCTGTCTGCATACCTCCTCTGTCTATCCGTTTTTTACTCCATTTAGGTGGAATAACTAGATGCTCCCCTTGGAAGGCAAAGAGAAAGGACAGGACAAAAATAAGTTTATTAAGCACACGTATATTTTTACATGCTTGCAAGCAAATGAAACTCATAATAATGCTCTAACATGCAAAAGGACTCTAGGATTTTAAGATATTCCTAAAATCAATAAAAGAACAGAAGAGGGCCATGAGACAATAAATTAAGCTCTCCCCTGCTCTTTGGAAGCTTTCTGATGTAGCCTTCCTTGTTGCACCATCTGGAGGCTGGCTGAGTGTAATTCAAAATCCAGCAGAAATAAGACCTTAGTTTAACTTCTGTGTCTAATTTTTTGTTATTTTGGTGTTAGCTTTCTGTCTTCACATTAAAAAAAAAAGGACCTGGAAAAACTGTTTGTTTGAAATACGTGTTAATACTGATAAGAAGAGCAAGATAGTAATGAGTTGATGGAAGGTCTGCAGAAGCAAGGCTGGGTAAATTGAAGAGTTGAGGGGATAGTATTAATGTTTAGGGAGTTCTAGGAGTCAAACAGGATTTTGAACAGTTTTCAAACAGGAAAAATGTTCAGTGGAGTATTTAAGCCTATTCAATTTAATGAAAATACTCTGTAACTTAAAAATTTCGGATGTGTTCCAAACAAAGTGATTTACTTAATCTTCTTGAGATGTAAAAGCATTAGAAATAAGCACCTCTTTAACTTGCAGTGCACTTCTGCATAATAGATGAGACAGAAATGTAAGAGGGTGCTTTTTATAGGTTTCTGACCTATAAAAACAGCTAATGCAATTTGAAATAATTTTTTACTTTTTTTTTTAAACTTTTTAAACTTAAACACAGATTCTTCCAATGTTGGATTCTGCTGTACTTGATCATTTATTTTTCCCTTTTCAGGGACACGTGAAGTTGGCTAAATTTGGACTCTACCATATGACTGCTCAAGGTGTTGATGTTGACTTTCCTATAGGGTAAGGATGCAGCTACACAATACAAATATATCAGAGACTTATTTTTTCAGGAAATAAATTATGTTTACAGCACCTCTTATACAGAAGCTTCTGATAATGTCACTGAAGAGGTTATCATCAACTAGGTGAGATGAATGAAAAATAGGGAATGAGTACCATGCCAGCATGTTAGCCTAACTCTGTGATGTCAGCCTTTATTCCCTAGATTTGCCTTCAGATAAGTATAGTTCCCTATGACTTGGATTCCTATTTTCAAATTTGGGAAAATGCACAATCAGTGCTTTGCTTCAGTTGCCCACCAATGTAAAGTTTCTGTCTCTTTATAATTTTATGATTTATTTTCAAATGATCATACTGTATTACAAACCACTGCTTTGTTGCAGTGGGGCTTTTGTCACTTTTTGGTTTTTGGAGGTCCCATGTTGTTTTCAAATTAAATGCTGAGCTGATTCTTAAAGACATGGCCAAAAGGAACTGATGTTTCCTTTTAAAATGTGATTGCATATGTTTTTAGGTATTATAGTGACATGTTGACAAAAAGAAAAGTGATAATATTTTAAAAGGTAACATATGTACTTAACAATTTTTGTTACTTTTTTTTTGCAAATTCAGAAGTTATTTGACAGGAATACACTGTCAGTGAAAAGATTACTGCCACCACCCCTAAGTATGATTCTAGGATACACTTATTTAATATACTAATGCTGAAACTCAATGTATGTTTTTCCTAAGATATGTAAATATACCACTTTGAAACCTGAGGTTTCCTTTCATAAAACAACAGAGCCAGTGATTGGGATTTGACCTTTTATGTGGTAAACAGTACACTGTGAAATTTTGCTGCGATATGTAGATTTTGATTGAATAAAATAGGCAGTGTTCTGGTTTGTCAGATTGCCTAATTATGCTCATTATCTAATGAGAAGTCACACTTTTTGGACAGAAGAATAGTATCTAATGTTGTTACTTCATTCTAGGTACCCATCATATCTGGCACCTGAAGTAATTGCACAGGGAATAGGCAAACCTAGTGATCACACTCAGTGTGAGAAGCCTCTGCCTTCTGGCCCTAAATCAGATCTGTGGTCTCTTGGGATAATATTATTTGAGCTTTGCATGGTATGTAAAAGAAAAATTCTCTTGATTTTGACGCTGGGGAAATAGTTTCATTAACTTAATTGCTCTTAAATGTGGGGTTGGTGATGCCCTGCCCATCATCCAAGTCCAAATATCAGAATATGTGAGCATTCCTACCTGGACAGTAGTGATTGTTCAAGGAATAGGATGCATTTTGGTGTGTAGGATGCTTGGTATATGTGTTAACCGAGAAGGATAGTTACCTGTGGAGCCACAAGAATTTGACTGCAAGGCAGTTCCATTTAAGAAAAGTTATCAGTGATACATTTTTGCTATATTGTGATGTGAAACTGTTTCTGCTGTAGTTAGGGTAAAATAAAGTTCTTTTGTTCTGACAGATAGTTTTGATATGTCTAAAATTCACATGTAGAAGCTTATTTGACTGGTTTTGTATAAAGATGGCATACAATGTTATTTAAATATTTTCATGTAGTAGCTGTTTCTTTCAAATTCAAGTGTAATTTGACTTTGTTGTTTTTTTAGGGGAGAAAATTATTTCAGAGTTTGGAGATAGCAGAAAGATTGAAATTTATACTTATGTTAGGTAAGTAGCACAAAATCCATTTTTCAAATTTCTGAGCAGCTCTATGATTAGAGCTTTACAGAGTAATCAGCTTATGATGCTAAAGCACCTTACTTAAAGATCTAAAGCACCTTACCTTTATCATCTTCCGTCTACAGATTTAAATAGGCATTTGCAGCGTGTTGCTTCTCTAGAGAAAGTATGGAGCTGGATGCCAAGGAAAAAAAGACTTGGGAAGAGCTGGCAGTGTCTTAGAGTAAGGGCACACTATTAAAAAGGGTAAAAGACAAGAAAACATCCTCAAGAATGATAGTAGTTTTCATGGTTATTTGTTGGTTTGTGTTGCAGGAGGTTTCTGAAATGAGATAGGAATTGATGACACTGAAGAAAACTATCCCTACAGTGCCTGTGTAGTAATGGCCAAGCAGGGAGAAGCAGGACTCAAATAGGAAGGCAGAAATAAAGAGAGATGAGAAATGTTTTAGTGAACTCAGGCTTTTGTCTCTGGTTTCAACTTCAAACTATAAAACATCACTACACAAGTGGAATTTTGGTTTAATGTAGGCGAGCCAGGAAGTGGGACTATCCTTACTGCTTTTAAAACTTGATTTCTGGTGGTGTTTATGTATAAGCCATGGGAAGGGGAAAGGCTTGAGCTTGCAATTTGAAGCCTTAACAGTAAGTTATTATTATCCAGAGCAAGTACTCTTAAAATTAATTGCTGGCAGGAGAAATACCTTTTTCATTCTGCAGCTAGTGCCTGAGTGCTGAAATTGTGACTTTCTTGGGGCTTTGGTAACAAGGCTTCCTGAAGCATCTCCTGAATTCAAGTCTGAATTCAAGTTGGTGGTTTATCCACTGAAAAGCATTCATGTCCTGACTTGGGAATGATTTGTTCAATAAAGTAGTGACAAGAACTTCTAAAATTTTGCTAGTGTTGACTGCTAGGAGCAACAGAGGCTATAATGACTTAAATATTCATGTAGGTACCCTTAAGTTCTTCCAAAAATTTTTCTTTTAATTTTTTTTATTTCTAATTTGAAAGACTGTTTTACTTTATTTGGCAGAGACCGAACTCTGGACTAGGACTGTAAACAGATATTCACAGTTACCTTAGATGTTCTAGTTAATTTTCCTAGGCTTCTGTCTGCATAGATGATAATAATTTTCATTTTTGGTTTTGATAACTCACTTTCAAGTGATGTGGCAAGTGTCAGTAAAAAGCCGAAATTAGGTGCTTTTTATTTGAGTGGACATTTATCTGATGCCATGTTTAATTGGTTTGACTTTATTAATAATCTTTAACTTTTTATTGTTCTGTTTGTCTTTCAAAGGCTGTGTAGATGATATTGTAACTGTATTGGCTGAAGAACATGGTTGCCTTGATATTATTAAGGTTTGTGAAACTTGTTTGCTCTTCCATGATGTCTTACCCAGAACATTTTATTATTGCTGCATGATATTTTGCATATTTAATTTTTAATTTGTTTGATCACTTACTGTATTGCAATATGATGAAAAATTTTGAAGTCCAAACCACATATCTAAGATCCTTTCAAATAGCCAGCACTAGTAATATTCTTTCTTAAAATTGCTGTCAGTCTCAGTAAATGTTAATGCTTTCTGAGTAGTTTAATAAGCTATAAATTTTCTGTAAAGTTTTGGTGGTGTAAGTATTTTTCTTCCAGAAATTAAGTCTTCTATCTGGTCCACTTTATACATTCTGATAGTGTAGGTTTATGTAGTTAAACTTTTCCTTACCCACAAAAATGATCACTAAATTTTAGTGTCTGTCTGTTTTGGGATGTTATATGAAAAAGTTCTGTTTGTTAGCAGAATGAAGTTGCCAGGTACAGCATTATTTCCAGCAGGGTACAGAATATCTAAATTAAAAAATAAGTAAAAAGCTGCGTACATTTCAAATTTTTCAGATTTTTTTCCACTAAATCAAATGTAAGATTGGGAGGTGAGAAGAATTACTTCCCCAGAATTGTTTTCACACTGCCAATCTCATGTGCATAGGTGTGAAATTTTATTGCCCTAAAAAGAATAGCCTGTATGTTAAAAGTTAAGTATGAGCCAAGTGACTTGCTGAATTAAGACGGCAATAAACATAGCTCCTCCATATTTTTCTTATGTTCCAGGACCTTTCTGAAAATATCATAGCTCTACTGAAGAAATGCCTTATGTTCCAGCCTTCTAAGAGGCAAGTATTCAGTCTGAGGGCCTGGTAAACTGTGTGGGTTACTGTGAAATTAAAAGGACCATTGCTGAACCTTTTTTTTGGAATATGGGCTATCTATAAGAAATTCTCAGTTTTGTGCTTTTCAGTGTTTAAAGGAGAAGAATTAGAGGTCAGAACTTGGGCTGTAAACAGACTAGTTTGCTGTGCTGCATGAATTGAAAAATGTTGGTAGACCTTTTTTGCTATTAAAATTCCTGAAATCCATTATAATTTAAAATAACTTGCTAATTTTCATTACTGGGGACCTTTTATGCCAAAATGCAACATTTTTGGGAGGACTTTGCTCTAATTGTTTTATCCTGTTCTCTCAATTTAAGGCCAACTCCAGAGGAATTGCTCCATGACAATTTGTTCAGTGAAGTATCCTCACTATATTCTCCCTTCCACAAACCTCCTGGTCTGTTCTCATCTTCTCCAAGGTGTGCCAATTTAACACTACCTGAAGACATAAGTCAGTTATATAAAGGTAAAAGCAGGTAGTGGGACAAATGTCATTGGAGGGGGAAGGAAAATAAAGTGTTACTGCGTTTTCTCTCCAACAAATTATTCACAGAGATTGTTAAACGTTACAACACTAATTAATGCAAAATGTTGTTTAATAGAGGGAGACACAGGCAAACATGTTTTGAGGGATATATGCAAGCCAAAGAGTTAAATCTTAATTTTACTCTTCAACTTCAGGGAAAAAATAATATTAGTATTCAAGTCCATGTTGCAAAAGCAGGACATGTGCATGTATGAGGTAATTTTTGTCCACTTATTGTTAATTAATTCTGCTAAATTGTAGCATAAGGTAATTTTTGGAAGTATTGGAAAACAAAATCTTTGTGGAAGAGGTCACATATGGACTAAAACATTAAACTTCTAAGTTTTAAGCTACAGTATGTTGAAAATGGTATTGCTCTTAAATCCTGATTAGTTTTGTTTTATGGAGATGTGAGAAAATCTTGTCTACATGAAGATTTTTTGCCTTGTTAGAATGAGTGTGGTATCTGAAGGGAAGAGAGATTATAACTACTCAGTAGGAATACCTTGCTTCTTATTTTTTATCCCAGTGCTATGTACAAACACTTGTTTTGTTTAAAAACACACAGGAAGCAAAAGTCCACATTCAGTATATTCATGTGAGGGGTTCATGGCAAACTGCCAAAATATCTGCTTTTTTAATGTCTTCTTTCCTTAAATCTCATTAAAGAGCACTTGCAAAGGAAAGGTCACTTTTCCTCTAACTTCACATTAAGGTTATGACCTTTCAAGCAGAATATTTCTTTTCAGCAGTATGTGTTTAGAGTTGTAGAAAGAAATAGAAACTACTTAAAAGGCGATAATTTATTTTTGTGTAATTTCTCCCAATAGATGAAGATAATGATTACCTAGCAGAAAGATCAGTTGAAGAGGTTTATTATCTCTGGTGTTTGGCTGGAGGAGACTTGGAGAAAGAACTTGTCAACAAGGAAATCATTCGATCCAAGCCACCTGTCTGCACACTTCCCAAGTAGGATGGAGAAGCACTTTAAGGAAAAAGAGGGAGGGAGGATGGATGGATGGATGGATGGATGGATGCATGGATGCATGCATGGATGGAGAACACTAGTGATTGCAAGAGAACATACTTGGTTTAAAGATCTGTACATGTGAAAAATGCTGAGAATGGCATTCTTGAACAGAAGGAAATTGTCACTTCCCCTCTTATCCAGTTTAAGGCATTATTTGAATGCCTTTTATCTGTCACCTACCTATTGCTTTCCAAAATTGCAAAGATGCTGGTGAAGTGGAAAATACTGAAATGGGAGTCCCTAAATTCTGCACACTTTCCAATAGAATGAAGTTTTAGTAATAATTTCTTGCTGTGCTTCAGAGGGATATTTGGAATTTAATTTCGTGTGTTACATAGTGAATTCTCACATTCTGAATTCCCTTCCACAGAGCAGCATTACTGAATGCAGCAGCAGTTACTCAGATCAACTAATTACTTTTTTCAAAATGCTTTGTTTTATGACTTAGAACTCTGTAACAGCATTTTAGTGATTGCTGCTTTTATCCTACTGCTGTACATGTTGCAGTTTTATGTTTTAATCCTATGATCTAATCCTAATAGCATAATTATGAGCATAATTGATAAATATATATCAATTTACTGTTTCTGTGTTTAAAAAAGATGAAATATGTGGACAGCCAAAATTCAGTATCTTTTAAAAGAAAAATGGTGGAAATAGATTATAAGTGTTATTTTGATATAAAAGTAGTGTAACATTTTTGAGGAGTTGCTATTTCTTTGCCCATAGGTGAATGCAGGTGCTTTTCAATTATAAGAGACAAATATTTTCCACCATACTATCTATCTTAAAGATGTCGAGTTAATTTCAAAAATGCAGTCTAACTCTAAGTGACACTGAGAATACTAGGTGAAATTCTGAAAATCAGTTTCATGTGGCCTACTTTAAAAATATCATAATAATGGAAAATTGGTGTACACTCTATCTTGGATACATTTGTATCCTTACACTGCAACAGAAAATGTCAGACTTTCACTTGGGGTCTGTTGTCATCATGGGAACTGCCTTTCATGTGATAATAATATTTTATTTTTCCTTTTCACAGTAAATGACAGGCTTGGTCTCTGTGAGATCAAGGAATAAAAAGGGATATTAATCCCACACCTCATAACTCTTTCTTTGTGTGCAAAGCAAAGTTATAGAAAACCTGAAATGTGCCATTTTATACAAAAAGCTGTCTGAATAACTTAAGGTGATTGTATATTCCCTTGATAGCAGGTTTCATGCCATACAGTCAATATAGTATACTTCTAAGACCTAATACTTTGTTTTAAAAGAGGAAACTTCTTGATGTAAGAATTTTTTTTCCTAGCTCAAGTCCTGTGTTATAAAACGATCTGATTCTTTTTTTGTTCTCATTTTTGAAGCTTTTTATTAGAAGATGGTGAGAGCTTTGGGCAAGGACGAGATAGAAGTTCCCTCCTAGATGACACAACTGTGACTTTGTCTCTGTGCCAGCTTCAAAACGTAAGAGTGATATGGTGCATTTCTTGTGTTCTTCTCTGCAGAAACATTTGTTTAAAGGGAATATGTAACAGCAGCTGTTTCTCACCACAGAAGGGTCAGTGATTCCAAGAGAACACTTCTTAGTGTCCAAGTCAGATGCTGCTTTGTGCTATTAAATTGCTTTGCCTGCAAAAGCTTAATAAATTTGATTTGTCTTCTGTCCCTCCCTTTCCTTTTTCTGTTACTTGTTTGGTTCCAGTTTAGTGCAAATAGTTCTGTACCACCTGGTATTCTCCCTGATTACTTTAACTCTTCGGTTAGGGAATGTCTTCAGTATGCTTTAACTACTATCTGTCAATGGTTCACATTATCCAAAAGAAAAATCAGTTCATTTCAGTTTCAGCTCCTTGAAAGCTTTAACATTGGATACCAATTTTCCACTAGTTGATTACTAATTTTTGGAATATATAGCTTGAAATGTCTACTGCGAAAGGTCTCTTCAAAGCATTTCCAAAATACTATAATGCAGTTTTCTTCTATCTTCATTTAGAAAATGAGCATATGATAACTCATGATTTGGCTTAATGTAATGATCAGTTACAAGATTTACTGCATATATCACTAAAATATTTTAATTGTTTACATGTCTTTGCTCATGTAGAGCTTTATTGCTGTTAGATTGGGAAACTATGCTGCACTGTTTGTAGCTTGCTTTTTATAGTAGCAAATGCAATTCTATCAGTTTTGTTTTTGTTTATTTTTTTAATCATTTCCATATGATTACAGGGGTTAGTACAAAAAAGAAGGTGACTCCTGTCTCTGCCACCTTAATACTGGAGGTAGTGTGTCAAACACTGTGTAAATACATTTCTTCAATAGAACTTTGCACTGCTTCACACAAATACATCAAGGCTGACAAAGACCTGGATTATTTTCCTCAGATGGTCAGTGGGCTTGTGAAGCAGGAGGGAGGTTAAAAATATGCAACATCTATTTTAAGCATATTACACATTGCAGCTTCTACTGTTCTCATTAGAGGGCAGTATTTTAAGGCTTTTTTTTAAACATTTCGATCTGTAATTTTGGATATTGCTGACTATGTCTATAAATACAGCACAAAATAATTACATACTGAAGTTTCATTTTGTGGAAGATGCAAGCCTGAACCTCGCCATGTTAGTTGAAATAAGTTTTTGAACTTGTGCAATTTTTCAAACACCTTTTATAAAGCAGAGCGTGATGGTTATAATC
The DNA here is from genome assembly GCA_013400215.1 of Cisticola juncidis. Classification (NCBI taxonomy): domain Eukaryota; kingdom Metazoa; phylum Chordata; class Aves; order Passeriformes; family Cisticolidae; genus Cisticola; species Cisticola juncidis. The sequence continues at coordinate 106,541 of VXBR01006890.1, forward strand.
AAAAGAGAAGCAGTACTGAATGAACTGAGAATGAACTCTTCTGTCAGCCCCAAGAGGAACAGGCTGTGTGCCGTGTGCCTGCAAGTTAAGGGCTGAACTGCAAAATGGGGCACTGCAGGGAATATGGCATTAAACATTAATCATGCACCATAAGATGTCTGAAAACTTCATTCAAAAATCCAGCCATGTTTTTCACCTTTGCTGACTGTATTTCCTAAAAGTAATTCAGGTTTGCATAACTCTTGAGCTGATTAGAACCAGAAAAGCAAGTTGTGCAGTTGCTTTGCAGCTACTTGACAGGAAGTCCATGTAGGAAAACAAGGAAACAAAGATGAGCTATGTAATACTGTTGATCTATTAATCCACGGTGCATATAAACTACTTCTTGTGTGGAAATAGGTTTATGGAAGTCTTTAGGCAGGGGAACTTCCATCAGCTCCAAAAGCCTGTATTAGCAAAAGGTTTCAGTGTTGAAGGCTGTATGCTTCATTGCTGGTGAGGGACGGAGCTAATGCATGGGTCTCAAGGCAAGTTACTGAATTTGGAAAATTAATTGCTATTTAATAGTTTTTGTATTCCAATAACATTTCCACTCGAATTCTGAGCAGCATTCTGATAACATATTTTTTTTCTTCCTCCTTTCAGAGATTGAAGGATGTTGGTGGAGAAGCATTTTATCCATTGCTTGAAGATGAGTAAGTATGTGTGTAAATTTGTACATCTCTAACACCCTGAATTTTGAGTTACAAGTTTTATTTGTATGGTTTTGAGTTACAAGTTTTATTTGAATGGCACACTGCACAGCTGGACACAACTGCCTCCCAAAAGCAAATCTAACATGTCTTTGGCTCTGAAAGTCAAGAGCTGATAAGCACACTGCACTTAAGGCCCTGATACCAAACTGAGGATCTTAGCCTCGGTCCTGGAATCAACTGTTTATGCTGAATATTCAGAATTATCCATTTATTCTTGTTTGTGAGTTAGAAATGCTTTATGTGGTATTAATTATTTTCAGTGATTTTTTTTCTTACTATTCACCATTGCTATCCTTTTGCTTTTTTCCAGCCAGCCAGCTTTACCTCATTCCAACAGTAGCAATGAGCTCTCTGCAGCTGCTGCTCTTCCTCTGATCATCCGGGAGAGGGACACAGAGTACCAGCTAAATAGAATTGTCCTGTTTGACAGGCTGTTGAAGGTAGGGAGTTCTTGGGATGCTGGATTATTGCATTTGGTCTGTTAATTGGAAGATTTTGAAAGACCAAGTAATTGTAAAAGGAAGCAGAGATACAAGAGACCACAACAGGAAAGGGGGAAGATAAAAACCCTTCAGAGTTTAAGGAGATTGAAAATAAAAATAGAACAGTTTATTCTCTATCTACTGGTGAATATAAAAGTAGATTTTAAACTATATGCATGGAAATAGAGCTGCTGGTAATACTGGTTATTAACTGATGAAAATAATTTTACACCGTTTATTTCATAATAGACTAAGCTATTATAGGTATAAATATACCTGTAACATTTCTGCATTTCCAAGCAGTAAAGTATTTGAAAACATGGCAGTGCCATGTTATAAATGAGGTTTATACTGGGTAAAGGAATAGCAGCCACTAATTTACATATATACAGAGAGATGGATTCCTGTTTAAGAATGAGAGAGCTGATGCACATTATCAAGGATAAACTAGAAATAAAAACAAGATGAATACATAGTATGAAAAAAAAAGCTATAATGAAGAAAAAATTCATAGTACAAATTTGGATTAGTAGATCTATCCAGTATAAACCAAAGCACATAAATTCATTTATGAGAAAGAGTGGATATTTTAACATCAAACAGTAGTCCTTCATCCAGGCCTTATAGTAGGGAATTAAATTCACTTTTTGTGAAACTTATATTCACTATTTGGGCTTTTTCATGTGGGGAAAGACTGTCCCAGGTTTGGGATTTGAATTGTTTCAGTTACATGATGACATTTTTTGCAATTAATCTCTCCTCCTTGAAGGCCTACCCATACAAGAAAAACCAAATTTGGAAAGAAGCCAGGATTGACATTCCTCCCCTTCTGAGAGGCATAACCTGGGCTGCCTTGTTGGGTGTTGAGGTAAGGGCAAGAAGTTCCAGTACTGACTGGGGATGGAGTGGGTTAGGAATGGGGTTGACAAGGAGTCTGATATGTGTTTAAAGATTTGGCAGGTAGGTTAATGGAATTTCAAAGAAAATGAGTATTGAAATTGTGCAAATAAAGAAGATGTTCTGACAGACTTCCTTCTTTTCTGTGAGGTTATTTGATTTCAGAAAGCATATGTAAATTTGACTAACTTCAATTTTGATTATTATTTTCAGTGGAAAATAATACCACGACATTAGGTAGCTAACAGGGAGGATTTTTTTTATTTTTAGTATTTTGACAAATGCAGTTGACAGTCCTTCTGCTCCAGTTAGCAGTAGTTGGACAAAAAAAGGAGAAAACACATGAAATGTATTTTTCTCACCTACCAATCAATACACTTCTCAGAAAGAATGGAGAATAAATCAATCAAATATAGTTCTTTCGGATAATGGAATGTCCCAGAAATGAGAGCTCCTCACAGAGTTGCTGGACTACCCAGCTTTTTGATTTACCTTACCTGGAATTCTGCAGCAGCAGACCATAAAGATTCTTAGAGCTAACACATTCTAAGTTATTCAGGAGATTTAGCTTAGGATGTGATCTTCTAGTGCTGTATAATATAATCAACAAGAAAACTGTAAAGGTGAAGAAAAACTGCTGGTCAGTTTTGTAGCCCGAGTCTTAATAAATGAGTAAATTCTCATGCTTCAACAACTTGCCATCTGTACAATATGGGTGTTTTCCTGTCCTGTAACATTAAAATGGACTTGTTAATATTCTTACCTTGGGATTTTTGCAAGGACAGGCTACTTAAGTCATCTGTATTGGCAGTATCAATTAACAGGTGGCTGGACTCAGTGCTTTTAGAGATGGTGCTGAAAGCCGCTTGCCATGGCCTGAGGTAAGCACTGTATTTAAATTGAGAGCATCTCATGACTTGAAAATAGAAAACTACAAAGTACATAGCTTTCTGTGTAAACAGCTGAAAATCACTGAAGATCATGCTGAGAAGATCTATAGAAAGGTCTTTATATCTTGAGTTAGTAACAGAATAAAGATGTTTTTGTTAAAATTAAGCTGTCAGAATCTTCTGCTAACTAAACAAAAACAGTCAGCTTCTGCATATCACCATGTACTTTGTCATATGCACTTACTTTGGTGAAGGCTTTCTAAATCCAAACATTCTTCTTCCACTTTAGGGTGCCATAGAAGCAAAATACGATGCCATTGATAAAGACACACCGATTCCTACAGACAGACAAGTAAGACCTACAGTGTTACCAAATATTGTCACTTGAAGATCTTTCCCACTCATTGCTTGCCTGTTACAGCACATGTGGTGGATAACAACAGTATGGTTCCCTTTGCTCTCTAGCCGTACACTGTAGCAAGAATCTTGCAAAACATATCAACACAAGTACTTTAACTCAAATTGCAACATGGGGAAACTGAAATCCTTTTTTACCTTATAATCACTGTTTCTGTATCAGCAGCAGTGCAGTGAACAATATTAATATTTTATTGTTTAAAAATTCTGAGTTTACCAAAGGCTTGTTGTGCCTGTTGGATCTTGTAGCAGATAATGCTGAGTACATTGAAGTCCTGTAATGGGAGCTGTACTTCACAGAAATGAGGGTTTGAGTAATTTGATTCTCCAAGAAGAGAATATTTTCAAATATTCTCTTACTAGACGTAAAAAGGCATTGCAAACAACAGCTGTTCCTTTCAGATGGGTGAATAAATATTTTCCATCACATTGGTTGCAACATCGAGAATTCTGATTTGGTTACCTTTTACAGCAAAGCAATATTACCACCTAAAAGGCATCCAGAAGTAAAAAACCCTGTAACTGTCATCTGTTTTCTGCCTTTTTCAAGGACTAGAACCCTTTACAATATATGCGTGCGGAAAAAGAGAAAAAAAAAATCTCTATTTTTAAACTTTGACAGGTCTGTTAGGTTCCCTGTCAGTTTTGGTTGTGACAGTGATGGAAGAAGCAGATCATATATGATGGTGGTCTGACCTACATTTTGGCTAATTTCCACCTCTAGTATTGGAAGATTGCTGTAGTGCTTCCTCACTCATCCCAATTTCTCTTTGTATGCTTGGCTGTGGTGCAGATTGAAGTTGATATTCCTCGTTGCCATCAGTATGATGAACTGCTGTCCTCACCAGAGGGTCATGCGAAGTTCAGACGTGTATTGAAGGCCTGGGTTGTTTCCCATCCTAATTTGGTGTACTGGCAAGGTGAGTTTGAGCAGTTGGCAAGGGCAGATAATTAAATGGAAAGCTTTGATTCACTTAAAAGTACCTCCTGCTTTTCACCCCCACAATATAAGCCTTTTTTGTGTGCTTTCCTTTCTGTTTCCTTTGAAGGAAATCTGTGGGTTATTGCAAATTTAAATTCTAATAACTTATATTTAATTTGTAATAAAAAATGTCTCTACTCTTTGTTATATATTCAGGCTTCGTGAGTTTCATTCATTTAATTTTAAAAAGAAAATTCTGTTGCTTGCTATTAGACTCCAAGATAATACTGCAAAAGTTACTGAGTTCTTGGAACGGTAATTGGCATTTCTTGGATGCCTTGGCAGAATAATCAGTTTGGCATTATAGCTGAACAATTTGAAATCCTTGCTGTTTTCATGCATAGATTTCACAGTTGTTCTTACTATTACTTGTGAAGGCCTGATAACCCAGAACCAGTATCTAGTGTGCAAATTTTCATTATAAATGAATGTCTTTATCTTGTGCATTAAAATAAATGAGCTCTTTGTGCTGTTTCTTCATGTCTCTTCTCTCTTTAGGTCTTGACTCTCTTTGTGCACCGTTTCTGTACTTGAATTTTAACAATGAAGGTGAGCACCTTTTTCTGCAGTGAGTGAAGAAAAGCAGTCTCTCATCTGTATCTATGTGCAGACAGATGTGCGAATCCACTTAAGAGATGGAAAGTTTCTGTATCTACAGAGGAATTTTAAAGCTCTTGTTGCCACAGGTTAAAAGAAATGGTTGGAGTTTTGAAAACTGCATATAGCGTACTGTTCTTCAAGCAGTGGTTCAAGTATTGTTTATTGCAAAGAATAATAATGATATATAATAAAAAGCACAAATAATCTTGAATAGAAAAATGAAGAAATGCTGCTGTAGCACTTGTATTTTTCAGCGAAGCTGTGATTCAGCCTTGCTTAAGGTGAATGTGTTATTTGGTAACCTAAGTGTTAAACTGTCAGACCAGCTTTATTCAGAAAAGCTGATGGTAGTTTTAAATGCCTGAAAGTTTCAGATCTGCTTAAGATGTATGACTTTTATCTTCTTAGATCGTGATTTGTTTATAACAGGTCCAAGCTTTTATTGTCTTGCATTTGGCTTTCTTTATATGAGGTCTCTCTCTGTGTGGAAAAACTAGTTTCTTAGAACAATGACTCATCTTATACCTACTGTGCGTGTGATCATTTTTGTGTATAGATTAATTTAAGGATTTATGTCTATTATCTGGGTAATAATGGACTTTTTTAGATGTAATTAAATTCTGCCTCTGTCATTGCATCTGTTTTTATAATTCTTTCAGCTCTGGCATATGCCTGCATGTCTGCTTTTATTCCGAAGTATTTGTATAACTTCTTTCTGAAGGATAACTCTCATGTTATTCAAGGTAAGTCAGTCCCTTTATTTGGTGTAGTTCTAAAAGAAGTAGAATTGTTTCTGGATATGTGAATACACTTTCTCAAGAGCTTGCAAAATTGGGGTGCAGTTAAAATCATGTAACTGCAAGAAAATTTGGAATAAAATAAGTGGTTAAGGATTCAGACAGGAGAAAAAATCCAGATGTGCACATGCAAAAAGTGTTCTATGTAATATCCAAGGTAAAAGTCAGTCCATTGTGCAAAGTTGTGAAAGCAGTAGTCTTTCTAGTGTTACATTGTAAATTCTTACCCTTCAAGTAATCAAAGTCATCAAATGTTAGAGTGGTCAAAGTGATCAGAGTGTTAGAGGAGCTGATAAAGGAAAATAAAGAATACAAACTAAGGGTTCTTCAGAATATGAAAGTTACAATATTCAGGAAAATAGGGATTTGAGGGGAATTTCTTACTGAGAAGATGATGTTATTCAATACAGGACAGGAGTTGGAAAACCCTGAGGAGTAATGTTCCGTAGTTCAGCCTTAAACAAGTGTATAGGTAACTTAGAGAAATTAAAACAATAGCTAGAAATGTCTGTTCTAATTGAAAAGTAATTTTAAATTTAATAGAAACATGAAGAAGGAATTGTCGCCACCTAGAAAGTCACTTTGGCACAGTCTGCGTTGGGAAGATAATTTGTCATCCAGACAGTCTCTAAAAAACAAAAGAAGCTGTTTCAAAAGCCATTAGTAATTAAAAGAAACAGGTGGTAATTTATGTTTTTAATTGCAAGTAGTTATGAATGTTTTAAATACTGAGTATCAGCATGGCTTGCTGTCCTTGTATTTCTTCCAAAGAAATTCTTTTGTATATTTCTTGTGAAACTTGCCAGCTGTAAAGTGTCTGTCATTTTTTGTCTTCAAGGAAGGTAATTAAGAACTGATCAACAAAACTAATTAAACGTAAAAGCATTTACATATTCGATAATTTGGAGAGAGCTAATGTAAGGAGAGAATGCCAAGGTTAGGAGAGTTTGTGTACAGAAGACAGTGGGTAAGAGGTGTATAGAACGGAATAAAATAATAGGAAAAATGATTCTAGGGAACATGTTTGCATCCTTTTGTCTGTAAAGAGACTTTGCTTGCAGTAAAGGTCTAAAGATGAAAAGAATAAGTATGTTCCTCTGGAGACAATTTCTTTAGACTTCAAGATTAATAGCCTGGTAAAGACTTTTCTCAAGAGTTTATACTGATCCATAAAATAGTACTTTTGCTCTTTCGTAGAGTTTCCTGATGTTATTCCTAAGGAGCTTTGCAAAAATATGTATCAACAAAAGTTAGAAATATGGGTCAGTAGAATTCTGTGAACCAAAATTGTGTCGGCATCCCTGAGTTCCTGTCCTACATTGGGCAACATCAAGGATTCAGGGAGGTTCAACTCTTTAGGGTTCTTTCAGTATGCTAATTAATCCTTTCTAGGGTTGTATGTCAAAAAAACAATGAATAAATAAAAGTTTAAAGGAAAATGCTGTGTCATTTCCTTTTAAGGTAGAGGAGAGGGTTAATAATGTGTCATTTAACTACCCACTGCAATTTTAGCTGCTTTGTGTCTTCTGTGTAGATATACACTGTGTGGAGCACTGAGATGCCAGCATGTTCTGGAAACAGAGTTTGCATTCTCTGTCTGTTGCTCCCCAGGACTAGCTGCCCACCCCCTAATTACTCTGTTTCGGGGAACCTGGAGGAAAAGGATTTACCGTCTTTTACAAAATTGCAATATTGTTGCCTCTTCAGCTTTCTTCTTAACAGAGTACCTGACAGAGGGTGGACAAAACTGGGCGGGGGGCAGAACAGAGAGAAATCTGTCACTGTCCTGTGTTCTGCTGTCTGCTTCACTAAAAGCAAGTGTTATTTAGAAACTTCATGAAATTATACCCATCAACTTAAAAGGCCAGGCTGAAGATGTAATAAATTTTGTCTTTTGTAGTGGGTATTTCTCCTTGCTGGTTGCTAAACAGTCCTTAAGTTTGCATGTCAAGCATACATCACAGCTTAAGTGTGCCAAGTTTAACTATTGTTAAAAATCCAAATTGAGAAATACTAAAGAAGAAAAATTAAATGTTTCTTCCTCTAGAAGCATGTATTGAATGTAATGGTGACAAAGAGTACAGTGGTGGTATTCACTTGCTGTTTTATTGTAGGTTTAAAATGAGTGGCTTTCCTAAGGCTCTGTTGAGAGCTAGCAGCATGACATGATGGCTTGTGGTTTTGACAACAGTCTTGTATTTGTCATTTCAGAGTACCTGACAGTCTTTTCCCAGATGATTGCATTCCATGATCCAGAGCTGAGTAACCACCTCAATGAAATTGGGTTTATTCCAGATGTAAGTGCTAAGGGTCCTTACAAGTATTATCCAAAGGAATTAAAAAATGGAAAATGAGGGAAACTGAGATGAGATGCCGTTCCAAACTGTTTCAGTAGCACTTTGACAAAAGTGAAACTTCCATATTAGTAGACCTTCCTGAATATGCTGATAAAATGGTAAAGTTTTGATTCTTGTTTTATGTGCTTCGGTCCTTCCTTTTCTGCTAGGACAGTAAAAACAATAAAAATACTACTAGCCAGTTACTGTCACTTAGATTCATCTTAAAAGGTATAGATACATTTATTTTTGGAATATGGGCTAATATACAAAAATTAGTGTACCCATAAAGTGCTAATAGCAAAATCACTGCAGCTCATTGAATACTGTTGATTCACAAATGACACATTATTTTGCAAGTAACGGGACAAAGTGATCATTAATCTTGTAGATATTGGAAAATGCTAAGCAGTCATTTGCTGGAGTGTGTCTCAAATATGGGACAAGTGCATAACATAGATGCAAGTTTTATTCTTCCATTGGAAAAATAATCTATAAGATGGAGGAAAATGAAAGCTGATAACATAGCCAAAACATAGTAGAGGATGAGCTTTGTTGGAAAAAGCAAAACAAGGCCTTCTCTAGGCCTTGTTCTTAGGCTTACTTCTAGCTATCATTGTAAACAGTAAAGCTTTCCTCCTTTTTTTAGAGAGGTGTGTATAGTCAAGAAAACCAAAATAAAGATGTTTGGCTGCCTACAGATACTGATGTTTTTGAAAAGTAGATTTAGGCAAAGCTGTAGAGATAATGTTAATTGATATGGCCTATATCATTCTATATTTGGCATTTAGAAATTTAGTAAGTACAAGTGGGTCATAAGAACAGATGATGACTGAGAGGTCAGAATGGAAGGAGATAACTGAACTCAGGGGATGTTGATGCAGAAAAACAAATTTCATAAGTAAGAAATTTATATGCATTGCTTCTATGAGCAATACAAAGTTTATTTTATCAGAAACACCTTATGCTTATTAGAAAATATTTCAAGTTGGAGCAGCAAGACCAAACCTCTGAAAATTATTTGCTTTACACCATTCCTGAAAGAGATTGTGGGAGTTTGAGACTGGCAGATGCTCATTATCACTGTTTACAAATACTTACTAGAAAAGAAACTATATACTTTCATTCGTACAGGGTGTTTTTAATGTAAGAATGTTTTTTGACTGATACAAATTTAGGAGATACAGTGGTGTTAAAATGAGCAGAAAAGAAAGCCAGCATATTGCCTTATAAAGAGAGGGGTTTGAGAAAGCCACATGTATTTCAGATGATGCACCTCTGAAGAGGACAGGTGGGAGGAAGATGAAAGGAAAGTGAGGAGAAGGAGGAATATTTATCTGTAGAAAGCCTGTATTTGGGTAGATGAAGTGCAAGGGTTAACAGCAAGATTTAAGTTCCTGAGGGAGAATCAATTTTGCAGCTATAAATGCATTTAATGCTTATTTTTTAAAGGCTGCAGATGAGCAAAACAATTCTTGTGTGTATTTTGTCCAGGATGCCAGCTCCCACTAAAGCGTTAGAGATGGAGTTTCCCTGACCACCTTCTAAGTCCCTGTGTGGGCTACTAATCTATGCCAGACCTTTGTAGCAACCCATCTTGGGTCTGATCTTTCAGCATCTCCTTGTGTCTGCTTATACAATTATTATTCTCCACTGAAGACTTCAAGGTGCAAGTCAGATGGAATAGTTTGAAATCATGTGTTTTGCTATATTTTAGTTTTGTTGTGTTAGTCATTGGACAATATCTAGTCATACATGAGGCTTGTCTCTAAATCTGACAGTCTGTAGGTGATTAGGTCATTTAGTAAACAGTTGCAAAAGAGGATTTTTTTAAACTCTTGCATTGAATAAAAATGCAAATTCTAAAGTTAACACTAGCCTCTGAAGAGAGGTTTTCCTTTCTGAATTATCTGTCAGGGTTTGGGGTTTTTTTTAGTAAGTAAAAAGTTGTTCTGCCTTTTAGATTAGTCAGAGAGGTGATTTTTTGTAACTGCAACAAGGCAGCATAGGATCCATCAAGGTGAAGGATATGCACTGTAGTAATGAGATCTGAACCAGAGTTTCGTGCTTGAGTACTAATCCTGTCAAAGTAAACCCTGATTAATCTTTCATCATTGAAGCGCAGGCTCTGCTGCAAGGAAGTTTGTGTTCCTGGCACCCTTCTCATTTGCTTCAGGTCACGTAGCTCTCAGAATATTGAACACTGCTGAAGCTTGAGTCGTTGTGAATATTATTAGCTGATGTGGTGCCTGGATTAAGTACATTGCTGTGACTGTGTGATTTACATATAAATGGAGGGATGATATATACAGTGGATCTTATAGTTCTTCTTTGCTCACTCTCCCAAAGTTTATAATCTTCCCCACCCTGTATAATGCTTTATAACACATTCCTTATTTTACTTTCTAATCCTGACCCTAAACAGCAGACCTTGTTAGACTGAAAAAAAACTGAAAATTTTTTTTTGCTAAAAATTGCTATAAATTACTCTAAAGCACTCGCAGCTGCGAATTATGGAAGGTTGTCATCTGTCTACTAACATAGAAGCAAACTGATTGCAGTTCCTTGATGTCATTGTACTGAAGCTGCTGGCAGTGGTAGATACCTTAGCCTGGTTTTGGTGATATGCACAAGGTGTCAGTAATAGGGCTTCATCTTAAAAATCCTGCCCTTGAAGTACTTTCTCTGCTTGTTCTATTACACAATTACCTGAAAATGATTCTGGAGGAGAAGTTTCTTGCTGGTATGTTTTTTTCCTTGTGAAGAAAGTGCTCATTCTCAGATTTTGTTTTTGTAGGTATATATAGGTGGGTATAATCTCATATTAAAAATGTGATTCAATTTACCTTATCTTTTGCACCTTTCTGTATCCTTTAAATATATGATTGGATAGGCACCATGTAGGATTGAAGCTAAGTATGTGTGTGTGTATTTCAAATGTAGAACAGGAAGGTGAAAGATCAGGAATCTTTCAGATGTAGAATGGGCAATTTACTTTGGAAGGGACCTACAAGGCTCGTGTAGTCCAACTGCCTGACCACCTGAGGACCGACTTAAAGTGTGCTATTAAGAGCATTCTCTGAGTGCCTCCTCAACACTGACAACCTTGGGGCATCAACCATCTTTCTAGGAAATTTCTTCCGGTGTTTGACCACCTTCTTGGTAAAGAAAGGCTTCCTAATGTCCCATCTAAATCTCCTGGTGCAGCTTTGAACTATTCCAGCATATCCTGTCACTGGATCTAGGGAGAAGATCTCTGCATTTCCCTCTCTACTTCCCCCCCACCTCAAGAAGCTGTAGAAAGCCTAAAAATAGGGATTTTTAACAACTGAAAAGTGAAGCAAAAAGCAGCAGTTGGGACAGTTGTTAGAACAACTCAGCAAAATAAAGTTCCACTTACTGTTGGACAACATTGTTTCACATATACATCAAGCAGGAAAAAAAAAAGAAACGGCCAATTAATAGATGGGGGGAAAAAAACAAACCTCTTTATGTCTGGATTTGGCACCTCATATAAACTGCAATATATGGTACAGCTAAAGTATGTACGGAAAAGAAGTTAAACTTTTTCTGTATAACTTATTACTGCAGGGAGTTTTTCCTCTGATTTAAACAAATATAATGCTTTAAGACAAGGAGGTGTTTGTAAGCCTGAACAGGTTACGGATGCTATTAGTAAGCAAGGAAGGTAAAGGCAGAACATATGTGGCATTACTCCCTGATGCAAAGCAAAATTGTACTTATGGCACTGCTGCTCTCAGAGTCTCTCCACAAAATGATGTGTTGGTTTTACACTCTTTTTTCTTAATGTGCCTTATTCTCAGGCTGTCCCAGCGGTTCAGATGATACTTTGATTACACTTTAGGTTTCCTTCCCAGCTCCTGAGAGTTATGTGTCAAGTAAAACCACAAGGCCCATAAGTTTCAGGGTTCAGCCCTGTGGGGTTGAAATCCTCTTCTCCTGGAGGCGCGGCGCGGTGCTGTTCCGGGCGGTGGCCGCTGGAGGGCACCATTCACCAGCGCTGTGCGCAGTCCTGGCCGCAAGCGCTTCCCGAATTCTGCCCTGGAGCCAGAGCAGCTCCTCCTTCCTTTTCGCTGGCATCGGGGACTACCGTGTTGCGCCTTTCCTTTCCTTGTTAGCTAATAGCATCCATAACCTCTTCAGGCTTACCAACACCCCCTCGTCTTGAAGCATTATTTCTGTTAAAGTCAGAGGAAAAACTCCTTTCAAAGGAAGCTCACCTGACACCTTCTGCTTAAATTGTTTGACCTACTTTCTGTGTCACTGCTGATAGATTTGGTGAGGATGGATTAGAGCAAAGCGGTGATTTTCTTAGTGATTACCTTTTAATATTCTTCAAAGCTTCACAGTTCATGTATTTTCTTGTATATTTCTGTGTAAATACATGCATGATAGAGGTGTTCGTGAAATTAGAAGAAAATGAGGATCTGCTTTGTTAAAACATCTTAATCATATATATGAAAAGGAGGAAATAATTGCTTTTTAAATACCAAGGAAATAATGTGGTTATTGTGCCTCCAGGCAAAGAGGAACCTCAGGACACTAGGCTTGTTTTCCTACTGCATGGGAAGCAAAATACTGCATACAAACAAGTTGATAAACAGGTATTAGCTGATCAACCACTGCATGGGAATAGGATATATTATTATTCCTAGGATGCCGTATATTTAAAACATGACTTAGATATACTCAGGGAAACAGTATGATTGTGTTATAAGATTTAATGATTTGGTTTGGATTTTGAACTCTTAAAATCAATTTGTGGGTTGGATGTCAAGCTTCATAAAAGCTTGCTGAATATTAAAAGTGGTGAACTGGTCATCAAACCTTCCTTAGTTTAGGGATAGTATGGTTCAAATCTCAAATGGAATGATAGGAATAAAACTTAGCAAGAGCTGTGCTAAGAAGATTTTCAGCAAATGTGTACATCATTTAGTCACAGCCATAACCTAGTTCAGAGTTTATGGAATAAGAAGTAATTTATTAACGTAATATCAATTATGTTTTCTGCTCCTCATTTGGTTACTTCCAGGAAAAGCTCAATAGGAGAATTAATTTGCACTTTTTATGAGTTAAAAAGTAATATATTAAGCTTTATGTTTAACTGTAAATCTTCATAGCACATGAGTTGTACAGCTGAGTAAAATTTAACAATGATTGTCTCGCTCTTGCATTCCTAATTTGTGGAACCTTTCTGCTCAGTTTGATGTTTCTATGAAAGTAGTACATTCTCTTGCCTTTGTCTTGCTAAATACTTCATTGAAGAATTAGAAATTCTTAAGGTATCATAAATGCTTAGCTCTTCTTTCTCTGTATGATGTCATGAGTATGAAAGTTTGCAGATACTGAAGGTTCTCTGTAGCTGTTGCAGCAGCACAAGTCTCGTAGAGGCGTAAGTGCTGAAGCAGAACACCTTTGATGACACTGCCCTAAAATGGTCACAGTAGAACTACATAAATGCTTGGGTGATAGTAAGCATTTCCTGAAAATGAAACTGTCCTTAATTTCCTCACTGACAAATAGGCATTTTAATAAGTACCAGCACAGCAGAAAAAGGCAGAGGTGGTTGTTTTTTATTCTTGAAAATCATTATTTAAACTTTTAGTTATTTCTTTAAAACCTTTTTTTTTCCATAGTCAAAAAGATATATTAAATCAAGTTGGTTTATGCTTTCTCAGGCATCCTTGGCTAATTTTTTGCTTAGATTATTGAGAATTGTTACAGTTTGGTAGAACAAGTTTTTGAGTTCTTTATGACTTTGGAGGTTATATTTTGCAAACCCACCTAGTAAGGGTGGTGATTGGGGGTTTTTTAATTGTTTTCACTGCAGTGTCACAAACCAATAATTTGAAAAATTTAGGGATGAAAAGTTTCTTAGTGGCTAAGAGTTGTGTGATAGAAGATCTGCCACTGCAGTTATTTTGCTTTCTAAATAAATTCATGCAAAACAGGCAGTTTTTAATGTAGTTGACAATTGTCATAGACAACTTGAGTTCTCAATTTATTTTTTTTTTGTCTTCTTTCCCCTATCACGACCTTTGGCAGCTTTATGCGATTCCTTGGTTTCTTACAATGTTTACACGTGAGTATGCTTTTTTTTCTTCTCTGAAAAACCTTATCTTTCTTAAGCTTAATTTTTGTCATTTTTCCAGCTAAATTCTTTCTTAATTGGTATGATAGATCATTTAGTATGATGCTTATGATTTGCAAGGATATGTTGTGGAAAACTCTAACAGTGCAAAACTCTGCAGTGCCTGTCACTTTCTGCCCTGATTTGGCAATAATTAGTATTTCTCCTGCTTTTTTGAGTTTTTGTTGTTGTTAGATTATTATATAGTTATTATGTTGTCATTGTTATTATTATCTGGATAATTTTACACATGCAGTATTTAGGGTGTATTCAGAGGAAGCTGTTATCTACTGGAAAAAGAGTTAATAATAGTTAAAAAGCAAAACCAAACCACACCACCATCCCCTGTCATCACTCAAATAATGTAATAGAGTGACTTTGTTTTTGAAGGTAATCGTATTTTTGTTGACACGCTGTTATTCTGGTAGCACTAGTTTACTGGTTTTGTGCATGTATATTAGGAAAAAAGAAGAGCTTTCTAATTCGGTGAGTTTTAATTAAAGAGAACAAAGTTAATAAATCGAGTCTAGAAAGCCATTTTAAAACTTTTTTTCTCAAAAATCTTTGATTCTTTTCATGTCATATCAACATTGATAGATACTGAATTTAAATTTTAAAACAAGTGGCAGAAAGAATAGATTATTTCTGTGATGAAATATCAAAAAACTTAATGCGAAATTCTTGATTGCATTTTCTAAAGATTTTGACTGTAAAACACTGGTTCTTGAAGTAAACCCTTTTTGTATACCTTTAATGAGAATTGCCACATTTGGAAAACCAAGGAGATGGTTTCCTTAACCAATCAAGTGCAATAAAGTCTTAAAATTATTAAGTTGGAAGATAGCACATTTTAAGAGAGGCACGTTCATATAAATTCTTGCTATTTTTAATAGGCCTTTTTCCTTGTCTTTCTTTTATTCTGCCAATTTTTTCTTTATTCAGTTATTTTTTTGGTCTATTTGTAAATAGTTGATCTTATTGATTAACTCATTTGTGTCATCTTATTGTGAAAAACTGATATGCATGCCTTAATACATAATTGTACTGTACCAAAAGAAAAATAAATTGCCTAATTCCTGACATACTTGAAATGTGAAAAACCATGTGCTTCCAATTATTCATTAAGAAAAGAAGACTATGATTTCCAGAATAATCAAACTGCATATGATGACAAGAATGATCCTAAACAGTCTGAGTCCTCTTTGCTTCCAAATAAAAAGGAAATCACTCCAGATGGGAAAGGAAAAAGTACATGGACAACTCATTAACACTGTGTGTATATGCTTATAGAGTTTTACTTATTATTTATTATTGTTTTGATATGTTTTATTTCTTATTTATTTATTCATTATGCAGATGTCTTTCCTTTGCACAAAATTTTTCACTTGTGGGATACGTTACTGCTTGGAAATTCCTCCTTCCCATTCTGTATTGGAGTTGCCATCCTTCAACAACTGAGGGATCGTCTTCTGGCTAATGGTTTCAATGAGTGCATTCTCCTTTTTTCAGACCTGCCAGGTACAGAAAATACCATTTCTTCCTTTTTTCTCTGTTCCCCAGTGTGTTTTTAAATATATGTTTAGAAATCATGGTAGATTTAGACAAACTCACTGCTAGAGTGTGTTGATCTTAACTACAATTTATTGTAGTTAAGGTTAGTTAGTTGAAGTCTTTTTGCTGTCATCAGCAAGAATGCAGTAGGATTGTTATTTCCAGGTGAAGATTGGAGTATTTTGTTGTGAAATTTAGAACAGTTTAAAATAATTCAGAAGCAACTGTTTGTAGTCATGCCACATATAGATACAATGAGTTCATACGAATTATTTTTCTTAATAATTTGAGTACAATTCTGAATAGTCCTTTTCCTCTTTGGTGCTGGTATTAGCCTGTTTTCCTTTCAAACATAATTAAAATTTTACTGTGGAAATAATTAATATAAAAGGATTAGGGAAAGCAGTATAGGAAGCCATTAGAATTACTCTGTTAAATATTTCCATTTGAAATTTAAAGCTTTCAGAATAACTTTTAAATTGTATCCGAGTCTGCATGACCATTGTGCAGACATTCTGTGTCTTTGCTTAGTGGGAGGTGATTAACCTATCCCTACAAATTGGTACCTTACAAAAATACATAGCAGTTAACCATGAAGTTTGGATCTTCCTTCTGAGCAAGAACCTAGTAAGGCGGTAGAATGCATTTGAACTGAGTAAACCATGTCACCTGAAAGACATATTTTAGTTTGTAGCAACACAAGTAGGAAGGGCTGGTGCACTCAGAACACTGTTACGTTCTTGTATTAATTCCCTCTCTCCTGCTGAGGAGCTTACTAATGTAGTACAGGTCTTAGGTGAGAGGTTGGCACTGTTTTAAATGTGTGGCTTTTCTGTAGATAACTCTTTAACTTTGGGGTAATTCCTGGGCTAATTATGGGTTTAGTGAACTGTATTTGAACACTATGTGTACAATTCAGTAATTCATAGTTCATTTAAAAGGAAGTTGTTCTTCAGAATGAGGGAAAGAATTAAGTTTAGAGGAAAATTTAAAAGAACTTTTGAACTGTTGCAGTCTCCACAAATGCAAAGTTTACAGAGGTCAGCAGTACTCTAGGATAGGTTACCATATGTTAAGTAGATGAGGGCGTGAGTTCACAGTTGCATAAGTCAGTGAGTTACCATAAGTGAAGCTCTGTGATTTCTCACTGTATACCCTTCTGTATGGGTCTGGATTTCAAAATGTGTCTCCTATTGATTAGTTAATATATACTATGCACTTGCTACTGTATTTTTCAGTTTATAAGTACTTTAATTAGATTGTTCGTTATAGTGTAGAATTTTAATTTTCAATTTGTATGTTTAGTCATTTCAAGTGCTCATGGTTAATTTAATGGGATATCTGCAGATGGCTGAAATGTGAGTGCTAAACTAAAAGACTGATTCTCTCCTCATCCTCTCCTCCCCCATGTGTTAGTTGTATATCCTAGTTAAGTATAAATCCATTAATATTTAACTTGTTTTCTTGCCTAAGGTCATTTCTCCATATTTTTCTTTTTCTTGAAGGGTGCTAAATTATAGGTTCCAATTTATCTTTAAATCAGCTGATTTACTGACAATGGAAGTACTTCATGCTGAGGTCATGTGTAAAGAACACATTAGTTCTTGTAATACATATGTGTTCATATAATAAAACTAAATCCCTGAAGTCTGTAGTGGTATAATGAACATGCATTCTGCTGGTTTTAATTGGTAATAACTTTGTTGATACTGTGGTAGGGAATACAGGTTTCTGAAAAGATTTTTTTTCATAAATTGCTTATGTCTGTGATATTTAGGGTGTCAACAATAGCACAATGGAATATTTTGAGATAAATCTAAAGTTTACCATAAAATACTGCTAGTAAAACTACTAAGGGATAAAGAGTAGGGGTGAAAGACAGTCCTAGTGTATCTTAAAAGTTAATGGTGTTGGTCTAGCTTAATCAGTAACTTTTTCAATGTATAATTCTCATAGCCTTGTGCCTTTGCTTTGTGACCTGAGTTTTATTTATGTTTAAAAGGTATTGACTCATTATGCCTTTTGTCACCTGCATCTTCCAAACGAGACTTTTATTGGTTTTGTTATGATATTGTGTGCCAAGGCTGAGAATTTTCTGAAAGTAATTTACAAATAACCTTCACCTGAAAATACATCATTCACAGAAGAGATTATGTGGTTCAAAACATCTGCCATAATTTTAAACTAAAATCAATTGTTGCTCAACAGTCTGAAACTCCTGTGATTTTTAAGCTTTGTGTGCACTGGAATGGCTTATTTCAGGCTGTCAATGAAAGCAACTTCATTTCCAGACTGATAGAGGTATTTTACTGCAATATTGAAACTTTGTAGAACACTTGTAAGATTTCTTGTTTCTACAGAAAAAAAAAATTGCCTGATTTCCCATACACTGTATATAACACAATTGGAATTACTGTTTTAAAATAATAGTGATGTGAGGAAAACAAAGGGGTGTTGTGTCATTGATTACTTGGTTCTGAAAACCCTTTCCAATACTTGTCTCAAAACTTTGGCCATATTTTATCTATAAAGCCAATGCAATTGGGCAGTACTTGGTATTTTTGGAAGCTCTGTTGGAAATTTTAATTTATTTTATGTTGTTCAAACAATGTCCTAGCAGATTAGGAAATTTATTTGAAGATTTTGACAAAATATTTGTCTAATTAAGAATACTGGAAAAACCCTCTGCCACAAAAGTCCTAGTTTATTTTTTGTGGAGCTGTAGGAAGGGGGCATATAAGCAACTGCTAGAAATTAAATAGAGTTAGATTGTTTAGGAAGTTACTACCCCAAAGTGCTGGGGCTTTTTTGTTTAAATTATCTTTCATTTTTTTCTTTCATATTTTTTACTTGTGTTTAAGGAGCTCTGTTGAGTACAAACTTCATTTAAACAATATAAATACCAAAGAATATTTAGGAATATTTGAGACAAGCAAAACCAATCCTGGAACAGTTGCTGATTTTTTTACTTGTACTTGTGAGACTTAGTAAGTTTTGTCTTATTCACGTGATGCAGAGAGAACAAAGACGTTACAGATTACCTTTGTTTTTCCTGTAAGACTGACATGTAGCAGAATGTGTCAGGAAAATGAAAATGGTAAGGGTGACACTGCTATGATGAGAATGAATAAGTGCAGTCCAGTGCAATGAGGAGCTACAGTAAAATGGTTGAAGTGGAAAATGTTGTGAGACACAGGCATGTAACTTCAAGATGCAAGATCTGGCTAGCATCAAACCACAGACACAAATGATTCTCCAGGGAACGGATTTTCTCTAATGCAGGAGAAATTATTATATCCATTGCCATTCTAGTGATGTGCCAAATGCTGAATCCCATCAGGGTGGAAGCCATATGAATGCTTAGATGGATTGCATACAGCTTATAAATGGAAGGTTAAAAAATAGTGGAAATTCTCTACTAAGACTGTGTGGAGCAGTTTTGAATGACACATTTCTGTTGACAGCAGAAAAATTAGACACATATCAGAAGGGTCTACTTCAGGTATATTTCTGACCCTAGGTAGCTACCATTTTACTTTCTGCTGTTTTGCTTCCTTAAAATCCTTTGTCTGCCCACATCTGTGATCCATACACTTTTATTGTCTGGAATTTCTGGTGGTTCAGCATTTAATTAGTATAGATCTGATAAGAGGAAAAAATGACAGTTGGCCACCAAATCCACACTGAGATGTGGGTATTTAGTGCCTGTTCCCATTTGTTTCACCACTCTTCCAAGAAAAACATAACGTCAGAGATTAAAACAACATCTTTGAAGGGACTCACAGAGATGCAGTGGTTTTTCATATTCCAGTGAGCAGTAGGGAAAAAAAAAGATCATAGTGTTTTGATTAGGGTTTGACTTTTTTCCTGAACTTTTGAAAATACCTTATTGCTTAGATTAAGGCTCTGAGGAACAGAAGCTGTAACACTCTTCTAAAAGGAAACTTCTTTAGCTTCAGCTGCAAAATTTTGAAACATTGCTCAGTTGTCATTCATGGAAGATGGCTCTGGAAAGTATTTGGCTGTGGAGCTAGTGAAGCTGACTACCTTTATCAAGTTACACTATAGCTGAAGAAAAACAGCACTTTGGTCTGTGTCACATGACACACATGATAATGGGGTAACCATGACAAAAATATTGACTAGAAATATCGAAAGACATCAGAATTCAAAAGGAAGTCACTTTTCCTCGTTTTCTTTTCTTGAAGTACGTAGGTCAGGCTGATACTTACGGAAGCATCTTTCTGAGCATGGTGCTCATCTTTGCTATGTTAGATGGCTTTTTGGAGATGTAAGTGTATTTCATGATGCAGTTGGTCAAGATTGTTGGCTTTGGGACAGAAGCAGAGAGATTTGTTAGGGCACACCTGCTGACCAAAGCTGTCTGGTAGTGTCAGACTGTAAGATTGATGGGTTTTTAGCTGAAGCTGTGAATTCTTCAGTTATTCACCTTTTCCACTCATTGTGACACAAAGAAAACAGTTCTAGATTATAGATTCTACCCTCTTGAGACTAAAGAGAAACGCTGGAGTGGGCAACACACTAAGGAAAAAAATACTGAAATCCTTTATTGTAGTCAGTACTTGTCACTGGCAGAAGAGAATAAAATACATATCCTTTAGCAAAGGGCTGTTTCTGCAAGAGATGGTGCTTCATAAATAGGGTGAAAAGTAAATTCCTCAGTAGAACTCTCCTGGTCCATGTCTTAAAAACAGTCTGACACACAGTTTATGCCCCCTGTTTCTTGAAAGAACCCTGATAGTGCCCTCCGTAGTGAAAAGGCATTTGAGAAAATAGAATAATCCATCTGTTGGTTATATAGGACAGGTAGACTGTCAAACATACTCACATTTCTAGGAATGAACTGACAAAATTCAGGCTGCTCTTATCTGAGTTTTGTTGCTAGATGTGGTGAATTTTTTTTCCTCATTACAAAGTTGCCTTGGGAAAATATTTCCTTTTTTCCCCCATTAAAACGACAAGCATAGCAACTGATTCAGGATTAGACTAATGTTTAGAAAGCTATACCATGTACTAGATCTTTTCCTTTTACAATTGCAGAGAATGTTGCTGACAGAGCAAGGTGTCTTATAGGGTATCTGTTTATAATTCTGTTACGCCAATTATGTTTGTTTGCCTGTACAGGTATAAATGTTCTGCTCAATAATCTTTAGTTCTCCAACTGTTAATTGATGACAGTTTCTAAATGAGCTGCATAAATAATGCAGTGTTAAGAATTCTTGATTGAAATGTACATTATCATCACATTTCTGTATGATTGTAGATATATTTAGGTAGTGTATCTCTAGCATGTGTAATCTCTAGCATTACTTAAATACAGATTGGAATGGCAGTGTAAGCTGAAAGCTAGAAAAATCTTTCTGTCAAAATAAGGGCTTTGACATGAGGTTAAGTGAATTCCCAGTGCTCTTACACTTTGGGATAGCTGTCAATTTCCTTTGATTTACTTTCACACAGTATTTCACTTAAACTCTTGTCTTTATAAAGCTGCATGAAACATTTGATTCTCTCTGTCCAAATTCCTTCATTCTTAATATCCTAAGAGTATACTGGAATTTAGTAGAAATCAACAGGAAGACCAAAACTATCATGGATAATCAGAGCAGGGTTTGTACCTAAAGCTGAAACTTTTTTAATACTGCAAGCTTGGAATAAATTTCAGGACTTCTTTGTTAATGTTGAAGGGCAAAACTTGTTCAGGAAGGGCAGGGATCCCAACTGGGGAAAAACTCACATTTTATGTGAACAATGTTGCCTGCATTCTGAAAATGCTGATAGTCTGAGTAACCAGCAGAGGTGTGTTAGGTGTCATCTCTGTCACTTCAAAAATTTAAGAGGTCTAGATAAGCATCTGTAGGGGATAGGGGGGATAGGCTGGACACACTGCATTTGGCTTTACAACAAGGCAAGGAGCTAGATAGTCTCTTGCTATTTCTTCAGTCTTCATGATAAAAAAAAAAAAGGCATAGCACCATTCTAAGGAGACAAATCATGTAAGCAGTCATGTAAGCTGATTAACCACAAACTTGTCTGCTGGGAATGCAACCCTGAAATGACAAACTTTTATGTCTTGAAGGTAGTTTAATACTTTCATGTGTAAATTCAAGTGACAATGTTAACTTAGCTCTTTCACAGAATAAGGGAACTTTTTCCCATAGTTTATGTGTAGGTTAATTATGCTGCAAGTTCTGAATAACTTAGAAAATGTACACTGACAAGATTGGACTGCTGTTAGTTACTTAAAGGTAATAGTTTTGCTATGTGACATAGACTTGACTAGTGATAAACACTGGAAGTTTGGGATCTCAGTAGTTATCTACTGCAGTGTCAAATGGCTAGAGCATTTTTTTTAGAAATGAAAGCAGTTTTAAGTATGGGTACATAAGCAAGATGGTTATCCTTTCTGTTTACAGTTGCTGTATTTGTAGGAAATAACATTTCAATCCTGAGTAAGACGTTGCTTGCTCTAGCAGTTTGAGTGTTACATGGTTCACGGTACTTACTAGGCAGATCTAAATACTCTGTTTGTATTTATCTTTACCCCAGATTTTTCCATCGTTGGTATGGGAATGAACAGGTCAAGTTAGACGCTTTCATTCTTTTCTCATGGCAACAGTTACTCCTTTTCAGGATTACCTGAACTTTCATCTTAGTTTAAAAGCAGAAAATCTGAGTTGCTTCATGTTGTTTCCTTAGGACTGTTCTGAACGCTAACAGGAGAGCTAATGCAATGGTCTTCTACTTGTGGCTCTTAAGAGAGTCATCAATTTTATAAGCATTGGGCCTGGTCAGAGTTTCTGACTGTAGATATTTTTAAAGGTTTATACCCATTACACCTGGGAAATACATGAAATAGCTCATAGTTACCACCCATATGGAAATTTATAACAGCATGATCTCTATTTTTGCATGCTGAGTTTCAGTATTTGCATATTATTTATGTGAAGCACAGATTTAGGATAACAAAGATGAGTTTCACTACTGTTTCAGATTCTAAAACTGACTTAACAGATATTTAGCAAATATTACAACAAAAAGAACATAGAAAAACCAAAAAGAGTTATTCCTTCAAAAATTGACTGTTGTTGGGTGTTGTCATGGTGGCACCACAAGTTTCTCATCTCCATGGCTTTCTCACAAGTTTCTCCTCTGAGCTGATCCCTGCAATTTTGTAAACATGTCCTTTTATGCATCTTCTGGTTATTATCTACCTATGGAGTAATATTCGTTTTTCTGCTGAGCTGCTTTATTTTCCCCTTGTGTATTTCTCAAGTTTTGCATAGTAGCCTTCCTCTGACTATTTCCACTATATATTGGGAATTCCTGTGCTTCTGTCTTTGGCCAGTGTCCTACCCTGTGTTAGGACTGCTCCAGATGTCTTTAACATTTTATTAGTTTGTAGAAATGTCTGCTGTTCAACAGCATTGGCCCAACTCATAAAAATGTTTAAAAAGTGCTTTCTTGTTGGAGCTTAGCTACTGTCTTTATGGAATCTATTTCTGTTTTCTTTCTCACTAAGACATAGCATGTGAGATCTGGTGATTGATGACAGTAAAGCTTTACACTTTGTGTAGTCACTTGGCATTCTGTGTCTTCCCTGTTCTTGTCAGTCCTGACACCATCACGTTTCCATACTGGAAGGCATTCTTTAGTAAACCTTTCTAGTGAACTGCTGAGTCAGAGGAATTTTTACAATCACAAGTAAGAAAAGAATCTGTGTTTGCCCTTTATGCAGTCTAATGTCAGGGGAATAATTAATGGTGTTTACTGCTGCTTCTCTCTACTGCTGTCCACAAAAAAAATGAAGTCACGCAACTGTCCTGCAATGTATGAAATAAATAATGTAAACAGAATAGTTCTGCATTGACCTTTTCATTTATAATAACCTTCTTACAGTAATAGATACAGAGATTTTGGCTAGAAATGTCACTTCTCTTCCTGGATTTGTCCTTTTAAATGTGCACACTCGGCGTGTCTTTCTGTGTGTCATCAGAAGAAAAGAGTTTATGGCCTTTCACCTCTATTTCTTCTAAGAGCAGGAATCAGGAGGTTGAACTGACTGATCTATTGAGTACCAGACCATTCATAGCACAGAGATTTTCTGGCCTCTTTATGTGGCTGTGTGTGAAAGCTGATGTTGCCTGGCAGGGTAGTAATAAAGTATTTGTGATGGAGATGTCAAACCAAGCTCATAATGCTGGTCTATTCCCAAAATGCAGAAGCAGTTAATTTTGGCTGAGTTTCTTAACTGGTATCCTGTTACCCAAGGAAAAGGCCCTGGAATTGATTAACTGCACACAAAGACTAGCTCTGTGTAGATTTTCATTAGGAAAGAACCATTCACCTTATGTTTTTCTCCATTACTTTCCTTCACTTGCTGTGAACAACATATGCACACCCAGTTTTGCTGTAAAAATAAAAAATTCTGTGTGCTTTTGTCACAGGTGTATTGCATTTAAACTGGTGCTTTTTTCAACATCTGTTTCAAGTGCAACCTACTTCTCTCCTGCATTTACAATAAACCTTAAACTTACATAGCTTAAAAAGCAGCTATGTCAGGCTGAGCTGTCCTTTTCAGTTGAGGCTGTGGATAGAGGCAGACAGCAGCTTGGTAAGAAGTTATAGTTTAGCATGAAAAAAGCAAAGTGAAAAACGTCTTAGAATAAAAAGTAAGCTTTGTTCAGAAAAGGAGCAAAACATTTCAGTAGGCTTAATGTTAGAATGAGGCTGTGGCAAAACCAAGACACTACTGTTAAATCACTTTTCTTTCCTTTCTCTACTCCTGCCTTTATCAATTGCTGTGTTATCTGCATATTTAGAAGTGTCAGAGAAAGCCTTTTGATGCTGAGCAATTAACTGCTGCTATTGAGTTGTTTCCTGTAAGGCTTGATTGCTGCTTGACTGTGAAGCACTTCAGCTTATTTGAGCCAGAACTTCTAAGCATAATGTTTGAAAATGGAATTGTGACTTTGGTTCCTAAGATACTTGGGTTCCAGCTTTGACTTTCTGAAATACAGGCACTCTGCAGTTTTTCAAAAGCAGTTTGAAGATGTAATAAGTTTTGAAATTATAACTTATTTTTATTATGTTTTAAGTCAGGCTTGAATTGTTTCACTTCGTATTTAATGGCACCATCATATTCAGCACATTTTCATTACAGATTTTCCAATGAAATAATTTTTCTTAATAAAAACAAAAGGCACATAATTTTTAAACTACAAAATACCTAGGGTTGGGATCTTAGAGAGCAATGAGATGTTACATACACATCTCCATGAGTGAGCATGCTCTCTTCATCCCTTCTAAATGTTACTTTCATGTGTTGCTCACATCTGGAGGTTTATGCAGACCCTGCTCTCAGAAGAATGTTCTTCTAAGTTGTTTGCTTGTGTCAAGTATTCTGGCATTCTGCTGAGGTAGTCTCTGTTCATTTGTTCATAGTCCTGTTCAAGAATCTAGGCTCTGACTTGATACATTTATGCTTCTGACATACCAATGGTATGTTTCTAATAATGTGGAAGCTCTGATGTTTTCTGGCTTGTGATGCAGTGACTTGGGAGCAGGAGGAGTACAGGCAGGATTAATGCTGTGTGAATGCAAAATCTTGGGGAGATAACAAAAAATGGACTTTTCACCAGAGACTGACTCATTTGTCATATATTTAAAAGGGCATGGGAAGAAATCGGGATTGAAGTAGCGCAGCAGACCCAAACTTATTAGCCAAAAAGAGGAGAAAAGATCTTATCCAGCAAGGGTGCACAAGATTGCATTGCATTTTAGTTACTGACGGGAAGTGATTTTTCTTGAACTGAAATTGCAAACACATGATGAAGAAGGGGTTGAGGGTTACTCAAGTGTGAAGCCCGTTCATGCAATGTGACTAATAAATAATCTATAAATATTTATACCAGTTTAGTATAGTCTTAAACTCTATCCTGAAAGTAATTGTTTTTTTAAACAAATGCAAGTAAATTCTTTGAGTAAATTCACCACCCATAGTGTTGTCTCCCTTGTGGGTGCTAGATGTTGACTGTTACCATTTTATATACATGCATGGGCCTATGGTTTGCACATTGCTGGGGGGCATTTTGTGGTTGTGTGTTTTTTTTATTGTTACTTGTGGAAACCACAATTGCCTTGTTAGTAATTTTTATTTTGCATTTTTGAGAAGCAGATCAATTAATCGATAAATTATAAATTTATTTTAGGCTTTTAATTGAAAGCTTGTAGATTTGTTTTGGGCTTTTGATGGCTTCCCCAACAAAAGATTAAAAATTGTCCCTTGTTCTGTGGAGTTTCATTTTCAGCCATGCCCACTGTCTTCCTGAAATGCTGCTTGGAGAAATGAGAAACCGAGCATTCCAAAATTACAGAACAAGATCCTACATTTTTTACTTACACTCTGATGTGTGAGAACTGGTTGTGTTTTACAAACATGCACATGGAAGCGATCACAAGGATTGCTGAGTCCATCTCCTGGCCCTGCACAGGATACCCCACGAGTCACACAGTATGCCTGAGAGTATTGTCCAAATGCATCTTGAACTCAATCAACTTTGTTGAGTGTGTCCACTCCGCTGAGAAGCCTGTTCCAGTGTGCAAGCCTATTTTCCAGTTCTCTGAAATGGATTTCTTCTCGAATCACAGAGCTTGTTTCTAGGAAAAATATTTCTACCTGTTTCAGTGTTTAACACTCTTGGTCTTGATTTCTCTTTCAGCTTTGTCATAGCTTTACTGCAGTGCTCCTATCCCATCCCCCAGTTCTCTGTTTTCAATTTCAGATATTTGTTGGCTGTTATGCCTTCTCACAGCCAAATGCTTCTCATGCTATTAATTATTATTGTTCAGATTTATTTTCTTACTGGTTAAATTTTGCATTCTTATCTTTTATTACAGAAGTGCTATTAATATTTCCTTCCATAAGAATCTCTGGAAATAGGGCTTATAACTCAATCACAGCAGTTTCTTTACAAAAAAACCCAAAAACAAACAAACAAACAAACAAAAAGCACTAAAACAAGAAAATAAACCCCAGCTCCCCTATAAATGTACTACAGTCTTTAACTGAAGTTCTCATTTTTTTATAAGTAAAATGAGTTTTCAGAAATGTAGACAAAAGTGCAACTGTAATGATGGTGCTTTGGGGTGTTTTCTGAGCTTGAGGAATAATAACCAGTGAAAGGCATCTCCTCTCTTTATCTGAATTTTAAAATTGTGTGAAATTCTCCAGTTGTGTGGATTTTCCTTGAAAATGATGCTGAATAACAGCCTTCTATTACAGCATAGTTGAAATGAAAAATCGTTAGCTACTGTTGAGTCATCACATAGTCCATTTATCTTTGACACCTATTATCCCCAGCAGCTAGGGAATCTGATATTGTCCAGGAAAATTGTGATTTATTTTCACACCCACAAAAAGGTTTTTAGAGCTAGAATTAAAAATGAGTAAGGCACAGCTTTACTCTCAGATTTTTCAGAATTTTAGAAGCAAGATAGCACATAAGTATGTTGTCATTGATGGAATTAAAGCACCTACTGCAGATTGTATTCTACCTGAATACAGACTTCTTTTTGAGTGGGAGAGTAATAGATCACATCTTCCAGATTTTAAACAGTCAGTAATCTCATCCAACTAGATTATTCTGCCCCAAGCTTCAATTTCAGCTTCTTCTGCTCACCACCCTGCTAATGACTGAGGTTTCAGGAGTAGCTCCCAGATTGATGGCAAGGGATCAAATCCACTGATGGCAATGAGTGATTGATGGCAGTGTATCAAATCTGTTTGAGATGAACAGATAAAGCCTGGCTACAGTGCCTCTGTTTTCTTCGTAGAAGCTAATGCTTTAATCTAAATTTTTACTGTTGTAATGAATCATATAAGATCTTGGGACAGACACAAGAAGTGCTGATATCCCTGCTGTTTGTCTGTCCCACTATACCAGTTTTATCTTAAAATGCAAGCTAGGATCACTTTTCTCTTCATGAGAGCACATACAGGAGGTGTAAAACTGACCAGTCCTTTTATAGTGGTAAAAAGGTAAATGGGTTACATCTTGTCAGAAGATAGATACATGCAGGATGCTTGGTGTTGCAAAATATATATTTCCAATAGGTTTATTTTTTTTCTTTTACATATGTATTTCATTGTATTTTCGTGCTTTTTAATTGACCACATCTTATGTTAGGATGTTTCTCGTTTGATAGGTGTCAGCTTTCCTTTCAAGTTGAGTAATATGTTATCATAATGGCATTTCACCCTTTCAGCCAGGAGTTTCACTGGGAATGTCTGGTTGGGTTTGAGACTGTATTGTTTTAAAAAAATCTCTGAAATCTGTAAAACAATCCATTATGTTTCCCATTAAGCACAAATTAATGTTTTGTAAAACTGTTATATGTTTGCTGGAAACAAACAGTAGTTTGCAGCAGTTTTTTCAAAATGGCTGGCCATGCAAAATTCAATAGCTGAAAGCTTTCAACCTGGCTCTTAGAAGACTTAACTGACAAATAAAGACAGTTGATCCAAATAATCCTGATGTCTGTATACTATATGAAATCTACATATTTGTGCAGTTCATCTACTGCACAAATTTACACTGAACACTCAATGGTCTGACTTACAAAGACTTTAAGATGCCTTACAATGACTAGACTTCGATTATTGTCCTGACTTTGCATTGGTTAACGTTCTGATACACTTCCCTTAAACACATTTTCCTGTACAACTGGGGATAGAATAATTTTTTAAATGTCTTTACTAATTTTTAATAAAAAAACTCTGAGTGCTTTTCTTTTTGAATGGGAAAATGCTTTTGAAATCTACATTTCCCTTGAGCGAGGGACAGAGAGACAGACAAAGGTATAGATGGGTATATGTATATTTAGCAATGTCATAGCTGGGTTACTCGGCTTTATTGATATATTGCTCTTGCATTTCCTGTTTTCTCTTCAAATCCCTTCCAGAGATTGATATTGAACGTTGTGTTCGCGAGTCGATCAACCTGTTCCGCTGGACTCCCAAGAGCGCCACGTACCGGCAGTACGCACAGCCCCCACGGCAGGGCGCCGACGGCAGCGGCACCCGGAGCTCCCTGTCCTGCTTCTCTGCAGACTACCAGGAAGCTCCTCGAAGTGACCTTGTAAGCAACCTGGGAACTGGAGGGGGGAGAATTGTTTAGATTGTTCAGATTGCATGCTTCTCCTGTCTCTCCCAACTCCTGCACCTTCAGTTCTGTTACAGCAGCGCAGCAATGTCCACAGTTCACCTGCAGAACTACAAACAGGCTTTATCATAGGAGAAAAGCAGCAAAAAGAATAGTGTGCCAGTAAGAAATAGGTAACTATAAAGTGATGCAGGCAGCTCTGGCTGCTTTTTCCATCTTTTCATGTCGGGTAAAACATGTGCTACAAGTTACTCTGAGAGTTTAGTAAGTGAGTTATGCCTGTGTTTATCCTGGCAAAGAGTAACTAGTAACTAAGAAAATATCTGCATTAAATAGATACAGAGCAAAAAGACTTTTGTCCTCTCTCTCCAGTAGAATCTAATTACTGTTTCTTTTGTCAATTGCGCTATATGAATACTGGTGATTTGAAATTATTCCTTTTCTTCCTCTCAACAGTATAAATCTAGTTAGTATCTTAAAAATTAAATTTTATTTTGTTGGGTTTTTTTTTCCTTCCACATTCTCCTACAATCATTTCATTCATGAGCACATTCTAATAATATGGGAAGTATATATACATCTCCTATATCTATTTGGTGATTTGCATTAGGTTTTAGTCTTTCCATTATTTTTCCTAACTACTAGGAAACTAAGAAGTGTTGTTTTCTTCAAGTGAATCTTTACTTTTAGTCCTTAAACTAGAGCTTGATGTTCCTTCATTTTCTTACTTTTTACTTTAGTTTTTTTATTTTATTTCTGTTGTAATTTCTGGAAGCCTTAGCTACAAATCCAGGACTGCAATCTTACAGAACTTAAGAAACAATAGGTGGATCTAGAAAGGCAATGGGGAAGAAAAAGGAAATTACGGGGGAGTACTGGTTGTTGCCATCTGGGAATATAGCCAGCACAACTGCTGCTGTACTGCTCTGGAGCTATGTAGAGAGGCTTTCTGAAGGATCCGAGGGCTGCACTTTCATAGAGTGATTCAGACAAGACCTCCTAAGGTCATCTGATACAAATTCTTGCAGAAAACATGTCCAGCGCTGAACTCAGATGGAGGTGTCCAGGACTTGGATCCATCAGGTCAAGAAAACTTTCAAGGAAAGTATTCAATCTCTCTTGGCAGTCTGGTCAGATGTCTGACAGTGCTACCAGTGAAAATGATTTTGTGTATGTGCTAGCTTTTCTGAATATTATGACAAAAGAGTGAAAAAACGAGTTTTCTGATTTTTAAGAATCTTCTTGTGCCTTTATATGTAAAAGCAAGAGTCAAAGCACTGGGATGTAGCAAAGAGGGAGAAAGAGGGAGAGGGAGAGGGAGAAAGCACCCCTGGTCTACTGAGCTAATAGATAGTAAAAAGATTTGTATTTGTAACAGAGATAAAAATTGTTATTTCAGATCAAGCAAGTTTCTTTCAGTATTCTTCCATTTTCTGAGAAACATTTTGTGTGGTTTTTTCCCTGATAATGTTTTTGTTTGCATACCAGAAGTTGTGTTTGTTTATAAATCCATTAATTAGGCTCATCCATCCCACAAGTTCCAAGAAATTAAGCCAATGGTTTTGGTATGTTAAAGAGGAGATAAATAAATACTAGAACTTCTATTGTCTTGTCTTTCATTCCTAGTTCTGTCTACCTAACAGCAAAGACCTCTTCATTTACTGCAGTGCAACTGAAGGTTTAACATCTTTTGAAGCACGAGTATATTGGATCTTTTGGTCACTCGTGTATTTTGTTTTTCTAGCTCATCATATGAAGGGAGAGCTGTATAGGTTCTGGGATCTATACAGAGATATGTAAGCAAAGAGGAAACTAATCTCTTGGAAACAAAAAAGACTATTCAAATCTTAAATTATAGGCTGCAAATGTGTTATTTGCTCTCATTTGCTGTATTTTTCTGTGTCAGATTTTGAGACAGGTAGATACAAATCAAGTATGTTATGATTCAGTCAGGAGCCATAGTTCAGACTTGGAAAGTCCCATGTAACATGAGTCCATAATAAGCTACCTCTCATCTGTGACCACTTCTGTACTTTTGGATATTTGTCTTCATAAAATGACACATCTCAGGGATTAGAGCAATATTGATAAAAAAATAAATTGAAATTATTGTGAAATACACTACACACAAAGGTGGTTTGGTTTGTTTTTGTTTGGGTTTTTCTTCTAACCTTAATCATGGAATTATCCACCTCTTTCTTCAAACATTGTCCTCTACTGGTGTTTGCTGCCATGGGGAAACTTTTTGTCTACTTGGAAGGGATGAAATCTGAGTTCATTATTTAGTATATACAGTAATCTTTAATGGATTTTCTAAAACACCATTGTCCTTGGTCTGAAGTTTAAATCTTTAAAAAATTATTTTGCTGTTTCTTTACCTATTTAATTGGTCATTCTTTGGCCAAGTACTTTACATTTCTGTCTTCCACTATATACTTGTGGGTCACCTCTGTATTTGAAAGTGGGTAGGGTGGGAAACAATTCTTTGTGAAGAAAGTTGTGGGTTTGCTTCTGAAGGTAATTTATGACTTCTTGAAACGTTAAATGTTTAGTGTTTTTAATTGTAAACACCAGCTGTCTCTTACCTTTATATTTGTATTTTCTTTCTACTCTGCTTCAGTTTGTCTTTTAAGTGCTTTTTATTGGCTACTCAAATATTTGTGTGTATCTGCATGTTACTATGCTTTGGTTAATAATAACAGAAGTATTTTCCCTCTGGGTGTGCATTTTTCTCCCCTAAATCAGCAGTCAGTAAAACAAAACTCCTTTGACTCTTATCACTAACATTGCTTAGTTTTTATTTTAGTAACATCTATTTGCGACTTCAGAAATAGACTTGGGTGCTCTCTTTTTTCCTCCTGAACTTGTGTGTTGCTTAATCTTTTACTCTTTCAGTCAGTAAGCTTATTTCTACTGAGATAAAATCTCAAGGAGGAAATAGTTTCAGAGAGAATGAATGTGCATCTTAAGTGGGCTTGTATTGTTTATTTTGAGAAAGATAAAATGTCAAAAAATAACAACAGAAAAACCCTTTAAATTCACTACTATATTTACACTACAATACTACTCAGTTTTGTGTCTGTAACTTTTCTTTACCGGTACATGGTTGATTTTTTTTTTTTTCTTCTTACTCTTGCTGAAACTTCCTTTCATATACCCTGGAAGCTCCTGAATGTCCAGGAGTCAGAGAGACAAATAACTCTGTAATATAACAATTGTCTGCTGTATCTGTGTCTCCATTATTATAGATATGGTAGACATACACTCTCTCCAGCTACTTCCATAATTCTAAATTAAAAGGAGAAAATGTTGCATCAATATCTCCTCACCTGTGGCAGGTGAACTCTCAGAAATCCAGAGACTGATACAATTACAGCTTTGCCTTGTTCTTCTACTCCTAGTTCTCTTTTCAAGAGTGGAGAGTTCCTGGAGATGCTGAGGAATGAAAACATTCAACTAGAGAAAAGTCTAGCAGAGGATTACTGATCCTTGCATTGATTTAAATGCCGAAAGTCCAGTTCAGCTTTTTGTTTTTGATGAAGTAGTAGAAATACATAAGCAGCAACATGACTTAATAGCTTGATCAAAGAAATATGAAAATGAAATATGAAAAACTTGTTATTATCAGAAATAGCATGAGCAAATTTTCCTGATGATAACTTCCCTTTACAAATAATTAAGGATAGCTTGTGTGATAGACTTCCTACAGATGGGAATTCAGGCTTGTTTGTCATGTAACAGCACTCACATGCTTCTGAGTTCCTGTGTGCACCTAGGAAGTATTTGTCCATATGAAATGTATTGGCTAGGTTTATGTTAAGCCATAAAATAACTGGTGTGTAAGTCCAATTGTTCTTCAGAAAGAGGCATGGTCAGTAGTATATACCAACACTTCTGTTTCCGTGTACAAGCTAAGAAATGTCTGTGTGATGTTGAACAGCTCATGCTGTTCATAGTGCCTGTTACTTACATTCTACCTAAAGGGTCTTCTGGCTGCCTTAACCCATTTCAGGTTTCTTTTGTCTTCTGTTTTTGTATGGATCTTGGGTTTGTTTTCCTCTTCCATTGTTCTTACACTTAACAGAAAGCTCTTAGTCAAATTTATCTTAACTCAAATTGTGCAAAGCATTAACTGATCAGCATCTCAGTTAATGTTTCTAACTTATTTTACATTTGCCTTTGATGCTTCTGTTTTTCTGGTTGTAGCTGCCAACAGCTTGACTGGGAAGCTGAAATTATTTGTCGTTTTTTAGATGAGTTGGTTAAAATGCACTTTTTAAATGTCACTCTCTTGTGAGTGAATAAACAAATCACTTTTTATTTATGCATGTCATAAGCCTATCACATTCTGGCAAATACTTTAGGAATTGTTGCAAACTTCAAAACATCCTCTGTTTATTGGTTAGCTTTTAAAGTTTTTTTGAAACTCATAAGCCAGGAAGCCAGCTACCGGGAAGTAAGGAGTATAGGGAAACCTCTGCTTCCAGAACTGTGGTTCTCCAGATGAAATTATTTAAAATAAGCCTTATTTAGTACATTGTCTACTCTGACTGGTTTTGAAAATCTGTATGTATTTTCTATAGTTTTAGGACTTTTTCTGGTAGAAGATGAGGCATTAAACTACCAGAGTGGATAAAATACAAAATATAAGGCTCAGGAAATAATTGATGTTAAATGTTAATTTAAAAATTCTTAATTAATGTTGCAGATTTTTTTAACTTGTGATACAAGTTGCAGTTACTTAAATTGAATGTAAACTCATTGAAATAAATGCTTAGTTGAGACAGAATTAAAGGGATATGTTTGTAATGATCTAAATGATATTTATATGAGACCGTTAGGGTTTGTGAGATAGTCACTCTAGATCATATTTAGGGATTGTAGGCTTGTTTTGCACTGACTTGGATTTCAAGTCTCCCTGGGGTGTGTTCATCTGTTTTGAATGTAAATGGGGCAGTTGGAGCAGCCAGAGCATTCTGCTCCAGCCTCGGGCTCAGGTTCTGGATTCACTGATGGTCCACTAGTCTTTCCTCACAAGCCTTTGTGATTATACCCACTTTGAAGTTGAAAGCTCTGTGTATTTGACCTTTTAGACCTCCCACAATTGGGATTCCAAGACTGATTAACAAATGTGCAGAGGAGGCAAGGGTAATTGTACCAGTAAAATTAATTATTAAAAAAATCTATCTGTTTTTTTCTCTCTGCATCTTGTAAGAATGTTTGGGGCTTTTTTCCCAAATTGGAAATTGTTTTAAAATCACATTTGAGGAGAATAGTAGGAAATAATTACACACCTCCATGTTTTAGTAATTGTACAGGCTCTAGTGGTCCTGATTTGCAGTCTGGCTGACTGACTGAAGACACAGTTGTTATTTTTGTTTCCACTTATTTTCTGACTAACTCAGTTTGTCTTTGAGAGTGAGTGCTATAGTGGAAGTAAGTCTTTTAGGCAACCAAAGCCAAACTAAAGTTTCCAGAGTGACAGTCTTATTTCATGCCTTGTTAAACAATCCATATTTGATTTAAAAAAAAAAAAAAGTGTCCTGCATCTAAAAAAGACAAAATGAAAGAGCAGTGCAGTGTTTGTGTACATTTACTCTAGGAGAGAAGTAACAGCCAGAATAACCCACTGAGTGCATTAAAATACACTTTAGGACCAGCACATATCCAAATAGCTTCATTCAGCTTCTGATAAGCTGATAACCATTAGATACTGCAGTGAGGAACTATCCACTTGGTGTTAGATTTTTTATTTGTGTGCTTGTAGCAATAGAAGCAGTGGAGTTTGGGAAAAATTTTTGAAGTTAAGTTTTGGAGAAGTAGACTAAAGGATCTTAATCGTTTTGTCTCCCACACAAACATGCCCAGGTACACAGCAATAACTGCTTCCTGCCAGTCACAGCAACTCTAATTTCAGCTTGCAGCCACTCCTGTATGTGCCATACACTGCTGCTATAATAGTTAGGTCTTAGAGCACAGTGCTGTGTAACTGTGTTATTAACACAATTTTCATGAGAAGAGGAGGGGGTGTATTATGTCAGCTTAAGGTGCCTTTACACTCTACTCCTGTTTTCTATCCTACTCTATTCATTTTCTCAACATACATCTCTATACGAGCTGCCTTAGGCTAGTCTTGAATTTAGGATTCCTTTCTTAGTGCACCTCAGTCCAGGCAAGGTGCTTTATGTTTTCTCATTTGAGTCAGGATGTAGTGTCATCATAATCTAACTTTATTTGGAAGTGCAGTTCGAGGATAGAGAAGACTGTCTGGATGCAGCTCTCTTGCCTGGTGCTGTCACTGTCTGCTTGCAGATCATAGCCTTGTACAAATTGTCTGGTGGTCTGTGTGATGGTGTCAATACCATCTTAATCTACTAGTAAGTGTAAGTGTAAGTGTACTAGTAAGCTTTGTGTATTCTCTTCTTATTAGGAGTGGAAATCTGATTATCAAATATGTGTGACAGCATAAGTAGAAGAAAGAATCCATACTGGTTGTAAAGCTGAGCCTGCACCAAAGTTTAGTCATGGAGCTCATCCTGCAAATAAGAATGAGTGCATTTCAGGCTTATGGGAATAAATGTTTCTGTTGGTGATGATATTCATATAGCTCAATTTCATATAGCTTTTCATAAAGCTTGGGCCCAGGTCTCTAAAATAGGTGGAATGGTGCAGAAATCCAAGATTTATGTGAAAAACACATACAGCTTACAGGGTAACTGTCTGGCTGACCATAGTCTCAACATTTTTGTCAATTACTCGAATTTAGTACTCGTCTTAATAGTCATCAGTTAAGGGAGAGCCTGAACAGCATGTTTTGACAGGCTTCACAGGGGTAAATGACTGAAAATGTCTGAAATGCCTGAAGAGTACAGCTTGCAAAATGAAAATGGAACAAATTGAAATAGGATGTGGAAGGAGAGAGGGACCAAAGAGAAGGTAGACACCAGTGTCTTGACTAGGACACATGAGAAGCAGAATATGATGGCTATAGAGGACTGAATCTAAGTGTAAGAATCAGTTTTGTAGAGAGGTTGTGTAGAGAACACTGGCATTCAAGTTGTAGAAAAGAATTCTTAAAATCTGAATTTTGGCTGTTCCTCCTTTGTAAACAGTTGCAATTGAACATCAAAAAATACTGAAGCCTTTTTATATGACCCTTTGCTAATAACTATAATAAAAATGGTCAGGAGTGGGACTGGGGAGCTTAAACCATAGTCTTATAAACTTTTAAAAAATGTTTTGTAGTCTTATTTCTGTATGCATGCATACAATGATTTCAGAAATATGTTTGAAAAATATGGAATGACATCTTCCATGAAACATATTCCTTCATGAAGGACCTTGATGGTTTGAATAGAGTGTTTTACTTGATCCTCAGATTTTAATTCTACAGACTTTCAGGCTGAAGTTCCTAGTATATTAAATAAACAGCACTAAGTTTTCCAGCTTCGAATACAAAGGGGAGAAACCCTGCATCTACTCAGATAAAGCTATCCTTTCCATGGATGGAAAGTTCCTTTATAGCTTCTGTGTTTATCAGATGGAACTGTTGAATTCGGGTTCAGCAGAACTAAAGATCCTTGGCTATTTTCTCAAAAAGAAAAGTGTATATCTTCATTTAATAGCCATGATGAAATGCCTGCAAGAGATTACAGGCTAATGGGAAGAGAGATAGGAGCTGTGATTGTACCAGCCTTGTGTTCTGGAGTGCTTTAATCTTTCTGAAAGTTGACTTCCAAACTGAGCATGGTTAAGCAGCTTTTATTCCTAATATTTTTAAAAAATTAAATTCTTAATGCCTATTTCTTCTTATTAAGAGCAGTAAATGCATATGGATTAGCAATTCCCAGACCTACTTGAAAATTAATGGGGTGAGAAGAATAAGCACTTTGAAAGTAAAGAATACAAGGTGTTGTCAAAGAAACTTCTGGGCAATAAGGAGACCTCAGACTTCAGCTTAGATACTCTTTCTGCTGTTGCCATCCTGCTGATTTAAGCAGTCTTCCCTGACAAACAGTTGCTTATAGCTGAACAGTCTAAAGCAAGACTCATGCTTGTAGTTAGAATATGCTAAAATAAGTTTGTCTTCACATGAGAACAGATAGAGATTTGAGTAGTAAGCTCAGATTCTTAGCACACGTAGACTTGTGCATACATGGATATGTGAAAATGTGAGTGTCTTTCTGATAATTTTTGTTTCACAAGTAATGACAAGAAGTGTATGAGCATGCTCTGTATCTGAGCAGTTCTCAATTTCAGTATTGATGTCAATATACAGTTTCTTATACAATTTCTAAAACACAAGTTTGTAACTGGGCTTTTAACTACCTTCTGGCACTCTGCCTGAAGTAGAGCTTTTGCCTTTTTTAAGAAAGAGAGCGGTTTTTTTAGAAAGTATGTATTATGTCTGCC
The DNA here is from genome assembly GCA_013400215.1 of Cisticola juncidis. Classification (NCBI taxonomy): domain Eukaryota; kingdom Metazoa; phylum Chordata; class Aves; order Passeriformes; family Cisticolidae; genus Cisticola; species Cisticola juncidis. Next base: position 143,992 of record VXBR01006890.1, read on the forward strand.
TTGGAAAAGAGTAAATGGATCACAGCAGAAAGACAGTTGAAAGGAAGAAACAAGCATTTTGTAGATGTGATAAGCTTTTAAGGCTTTTCTAAGTTTTTCCCAGTGGTTATGATTTCTTATTAATGTTTCATTCTTTCCTGAGGCATTCATCCCATCAATTGAGTGGGACAATTGAATAGACAAGAGCTATATGAGGATAAGTTAGAAGTGATTTTGTAATTAGAATCCAACATAATGTAAATGTTTCTCCAGAAGACTTAATTTGGGTCATCTCAGCCAATTTCACTGACTTCATATCCAAGTTTTTATTGTTACCTGTAATCATGTGAACCTGCTTCAAGGATTGAACTCTTTGCAGCAGACTTGCTTCCCTTCCCTCCTTGGTGTTGCTCCTCAAACATGGTCATCAGGCAGAAGCTGTTGTCTGAGGAGAGTATAGCAATGCCTGCCAGTTTGTCATCTGGCAAATTAAGCTCTGTAAGCCAAGGGTGTATTTATTCTACACTACTGCTTTTCTTGGATCTTGCAAATGTGTCTGCTGTGAATTCCCTAGACACAGTACTGCTGAATTCCTTTGGCAAGTCTGAAGCTTTTGAGAAGAGCTTGACTTTTTTTTTTCCTCCTCCCTTTTAATGCAATTCATTTCCTTGGGCTCGTCCTGGGAAAATTCAGCTCTTCAGATGGGAGGTGGTTTTAGACAGCCAGTGGGAGCTGTCTGTGCCCTGTCACACTGGTTTTTTTAAGGATATAGGTCTCCCTTGGGTATTGACTATTCTGTTGAAACAAATCATACATTATCCAGAAATTATGTATTTTTCTGATTATAAAGCATCTTGACTCTATTTTTCTGAACTTGTAAGAGGAGTGTTGAGACTGGTAATTTGTAGCTTCTGTTTCAAATATTATTAAATACAATGAAAAAGAATATTACCTCAGTGAGGTAATATTCTCTGAAGTAGAATTACTGATTTTGTTTTGTTTTTTTTTTTGGAGGGCTTTTTTTGTTTGTTTTATGTTCTTTGTTTTATTTGTTTGTTGGGGTTTGTTTTGTCATTTTGGGGTAACTTGTTTTACAGCTGAGGTATTTCTAAGGCTGGTCTGTCTTAAGAAACCTTTTCTGGGACATAACAAAAAAAAAAAAAAAAAGTCTGTGTCTCTCTATTTAGTCCAGCCTATTCCCTAAATTTGGGATAGTTCTCAGATTAGATGAGAAACTAGTATGTAAAAAAAAAATCTAGGACTAACAACAGTCAGTTGGACTAATAGCAATTAGTAATGCCTCAATTTTCTTCAGAGTGTGACTCTTGTTCTCTTGAATCATGGGCTATAAGCAACTAATGTACTGCAGTGATTACTGCAATCTGAAACCAGATAACAGAAGTGGAATTTTTTAAGAAGTGGAAAAATTGTTACTGTGATATTCTTTAAGAATGTGGAGTGTAGAAATGTAGAAACTTGGGAATATTTCTGGGATAATTTACAATGAATTTTCTCTCATGAAAAATAATTTCAGGTATTATTGTGCAGTTGCTTGAGTATTACCAGGGGTGTGGTGTTGTTTTGTGTCATAATCTGTCACATTCCCAAAAATATTTTTTTTATTTATATATAATTCTCCCATTCCAAAAAACTAAGGACAAATTTTCCAGATTATTAAAATAACCACTGTATTTATAGATATAATATAAGCCTTATATATCTGGTGTCCTGATTTGCGCTTGGTCTTTGGGCTGGGGTAATAACTGGTGTTTGGATAGCTCTGTATCTTTCAGAGACGTCCCTGCAGTTTCTGTGGTGAGCTGCCAGTTGCTAGCCATCTTTTCTGCTGCAGTCACGAGACCTTTCAGTTTCTCTTTTAAGAAAGTGTTTTCTAGCCAATTTACTTAATTTCTGATGATAAGAAATATTCTGTGGATTTTGTGAGCCCATCAGCCACAGTGAATAACTCATTAACAAATCACAAACTGAAATAGTTTGCACAAATTGTCAAACAATTTTTCTGTTTTAACAACTTCCAACAGAAGATAGAGCTATAGTTGTCAGATAGGCATTTGACACTGCTCTGGAGCTTTTCTGAATGGGTAGTTAAACTCTGACTAGTTCAGAGGTATAAGAAAGAGATGTGTTTCCATCTAACTAGGCTGTTGCACTTGAAGTTTGTCAAGTTAGTAGAAGTTGAAAAAAACCCGCATATCTCTAATTCTTTCACTTCTAACATTATTTTTGTTTCTTTTAAAGTCTAGGGACTCCATCAAGTTGGATGACCTGAAGGCCGAGGTGTCCCCACGAATTTCAGCAGAAGATCTGATTGACTTGTGTGAGTTGACAGGACCTAGTCATTCCAAAACACCTGTAAAGAAAACAAAGCCTGGCAAGCCAAAGCTGCTGGTGGTGGACATCCGTAACAGCGAAGAGTATCCTTCAAATCTGAGTGCTGGCCCTGCTAAATCTTGCTTGTGTCAATTATGATGTGTTAGAATGTACATAATGGAAAGAGAGGGATCTGCTAGAGGTGCAGTGGAAGAGGTGAAGCCAGTGGGGTTTTTGGCAGGCCACAAGACAAATGTTTTTTTCTCTTCCCATTTTAAGTTGTGGTTTAGTGAAATCACTTTGTACCAGTAGCACAAGTGCTTTAAATGCTACATTTTTCTTTGTAATAGGTGTTATCAACAGACCTTCCCCATTTAATATGACCAATATTTTGGAAAGATGCAAACTTTCTAAGTAAATAGAAGGGAGATAGATAAGAGTTGATAGCTCATAAGCTTTGCCGCTCCCTCAATGGAGAATTGATTCCTATTGAGTGCCTTCTAGCTGTGTCAGGTAATGCAACCATGTAGCCGTCCTAACTTAAGTCCTCTAGTAGCTGATAATCAGAAAAGACTTAAAGGTGTTTTGGAGCTTATATTTTTACCAGGGGCACTACTCTGTCTGCACCTTACTGATGTCTTCCTTTTCAAGTATACAGTTCTTTGCATAAGGAGTATTTTTTAATTCTTTGGGGGTTTTGGTTTTTTTTTTTCCTGAAGTAGTGTAGTTGCAGGACTGGGATTGCTTGGATTTTGGAAGGGGAGTAGTCCTTCTTAAAGATGTTTTGGTATGTTTGAAGTTTATAGTAGACTAAAATGTGCTGCCCTTTAAATAATAGGTGAAATGATACCCTAACACCATCTGGTATTAACAGGTAGGAAGTGCCATTAAAAGGCAGCCTGGTAGGTAGTAACATTGCCCTTGAGTGTACTGGTTAGGATATCATTTACAGAAAAAAATATCAGGTACATATAAAGAGATCAAATTGTCAGCAGTTGTGAATATATGGGAAACCATAAGAATGCTGTGTTCAGTGTCCTTTTCATTCTCACAGTAAGGAAACAGGCTTTGTATTTGTCCCAAAATTTCAACAAATATAGGATCAGACAGTATGTTTCTGTGCTGTCACATTTTAAAATGGGACAGACCACTGTGAGGTGTTTCAAAAATACGATCATTTTGTGTATTTTGGTTTTAGTATTTTTCACCATGTATACCTGTCATGCTACATTTTTCTTTCACCTTTTCTTAGTGCTTTGAGAAAACCATGAGAGAACTTCCAACAAGTATCAAACATACTTCATATTTCATAATACTACCCACATGAAAGCTGAGGGTTTATTTTGTAATGAATCTCATGTTACAAGGCCAAGAGCTACCAGCCCTCTTTTCCAGTAGACAGCTTCGTAACAGAAGGCTTTTGAATGAAAAGGCACTTATACACAAGGCACTGCTTCAGTTGGCCAGCAATTCTTGTAAGGCTTATTTCATTAAGCATGTTAGTAGATATATGGGCAGCCTTCCATTCATGTTTTGAAAGTTATAACTGCATATTTATGTTCTCTCAGTCTGTAACACAAAATCCTGGCCTTTTTGTTAATTGTCTTAGCAATTAGAACTTTTTTAAAGACTAGGTCATGTTTCTCTCAGTGTACTCAGTAGTTTAAGTAACTAAATTTGTCCAAAGTTATTTTCTGCCTAAATGATGATCATTTCAGAACGTGATGAATAGCAGTGGGAGTTATGTGGTTATAAATGGGGTTGGGGAATTGGGATTGGCACAGAGGCGTGAAGGAGGGATATAATTTTCCCATTCAAAACAGAAATAAACTGACAACATCAATGAATGGTGTATGATCATCTTTTGTTCTTTCAAATGCTTTTCCCACACTACAACAATTATGGTCATAAAACTAAAACTGTTTCATAAATAAAGAAAAACAAATGCTAGTATTACTCTAAGTCAGTTAAATCTTACCCCCATTTAAGGCAGTTCCTTTATTTAATAGGATTCTGGGATGTAATTATAAATTTTACTGACTTTCTGCAAGTACCGTAATAGAGTCACTAATATCAATATTTGACATTGTGTATATTTTTGCAGTGCTTTGCTCTTTCCCACCTCTTCAAAGCTGTCTTTGCTTATAGCTGGGGAAGGAGAATGTTCTAGGCATGTGTACAGTCTGTGAAAGTAATTCAGAGTTCTGTCAAGGTCACGGTGCATTTTCAAACTTACAAAAAACTACTACTAGGTAGTAGTAGTCCAACTTATTTTTTGTTTAAGAGATGTTCATATTCAATACTCATTTAAAGAAATCTCATTGAGTGATCTTTCTCTGAAACTGGAAGAAAACTAACTATGATGTCTCAGAGTTACTTGCTTTTCAATATCCATTACACACTTGCTTTTAATGGGACTGCAGATAGTATACGTGATGCTCATTGTTGGGAATCTGAGGTCATATACATTAGAATTTCAATTTGGATCAAAATAGTAGAGGACTTGTGGGGGCTGACTGGAAGTTTGAGGACATTTCCTGATAATCCCTGTTTAGTTTTGGTTCTCATTTTAAGTACTTCAATCTTTTTGCATAAAATGCCTCTAGAAGAGGTACTCCAGCTGCCTATTGGTGCTCGGCTCCTGTTAGCAGACTAGAGTCGAAGTGAAATCCACAAAATTAGGTATCCTGGGGGACTGGCACTTGAGCAGTAAGTATTTAACATAGCAGATCGTTTTCTGTAGTGCTGTACTTTGTTGTTTTTGAACCAAATAGCTCTTCCTTCTGTGCTTTCTTTCATATTTAGTGTCAGAAGGTTTTTCTCCATATGTGTAAAGACTAAATAAGCTTTGTCAAAATACTGTATCACAAAATATCAGCCAATGGTGTTGTATCATGGCAGCCAGGATGAAGAGCAGGTTCATCCTGCAGTTATTCATGTACCACAGATTCCTCTGCTTTTCAGACCTCCTTAACTGATCCTGCTAAGCTTTAACCGTGGGCACATTTCTGGCAGTATCAATGTCCCTTTTGCCTCAGCATTTACTGCAGAAGGGGATCTCATCCAGTGCCCAGCAACTGCCACACTGCAGAGCTTTAAAGGAAGAGTCGTGGTGATTGTAGGAAGTGCAGTGAAGAACACAGCTGCTGTAAGTATATTGCTGTAATGTATGTTTTTATCATTAGAGATATATCAATAGCATACATATGGCAGGAGTGAAATAAATGCTGGAGTCTGGAAAATGTAGATTAGAATTTTGTGTGTGATGACAGGATTTGGGGTGGTAGTTTTGTTGTTGTTCAGTTCTACCTCTAGACAAAGACATTTCCCTTCAAGTGGTCCACATCTGAGAAGGTTGAAATGAAATTGCCGAACATTATCTTCTTCAGCTTTAAAATCTTTATTGTTGTCATGTGAGAGAAGTGACATTGGTACTTCTAATGTGCATCGGTAAGAGCTTTCACAATTGGCTTGCATTTATTTTTTGTGGAGTTAGGAAAGACACGTAAGGTGAGTTGGATGGGGACAGATATGTTACGAAGTGCAAAGGAAAAGATATAATTCATATTCCTACTAGTAAGAAACAATATATTGCCCAATTTTTTAGAATCACTTGTTCCTGCAGTTGTGCTTAGTGAAGAGGAGAATGATCCTTACTGGTAACTTTTGTATGATGTATTTATTGTTGGTGCCTTTAGCTAGACAGGAAGAATATTCAAACTTGCCTATTCCTTTATATAATTAAATATTTGATGGTGTTGAGAACTGCCAGAGTAACAAGTGAAAGTGCGTAAGTATTTCTTTCACTGTGCTTCTCTCAGATGAAGAAAGTTATCCTTTTTTTCAGACGCTCTTAATTATGGTTTACCTTCAGTTCACCATTTCTTAAGCCTGTTTACACAAAGGACACGAACTGTAACCCTGATATGACAATAAGGGCTGTGAATCATTAAAAGGTCTTCATGTCAGGAACAGCAGAAACATCAGCCCAACACATGATCTTAATTTAATACCTGTAAGTGATGGAGAGTTGTAAGCAGATGGAGAAATCCCCTTTATTAACCTGCATTTCGTCATTTAGAAAATGAACTTGTGATACGTATCAGGTTTCTTAAACAGTAACAGCGATGGCATGAAAGAGACAGTAAACCATCTCTCACATAGTTGCAGTAATGAGTATCTAGGTTTGTGTGTGAATCCGGATAAGTTCATTTTTTAATGTTGCAAAATTTTTGACGTGAACATGAAATGTTTCCTTTGCTGTGCAGCTAAAGAAATCTTGCAGTGTGCTTAGTAAGTGCAAGTACTTCAGTCACATGGGAGGTGCTGTCTTATCCTCAAAACCCAGATTTTCTGCAGCTGAGACAATTGAGCCAGAATTGTCAATATTACAGCTTTCCATAAAGAAATGCTGCTTTGCCTCTCAATTTGCTTTTAGAGTTCTTGAAATCCTAACTAAGAGTTTTGTGCTTTAAATAGCAACAAAATACTGGATTGACCAGTTGAACCACAAATTAATTCAATACTAAAGCCTGAATACTGGTTGGGACTCACCACCTCTATCACACCCTTAAAAGACACAAAAAAACAACCTCAATTTGACTGTGTAAATAAAACCTTTTCTTTTGTGGATAATTTTTTTAAGCTGGTTTGAGTTTTACTCTGCACAGCTGCATAGGACTGTCTGCCACTCTTCATGCCCAAGCTATGGAGCTCAAGGCTTGACAAGAGCAATAGTTATTACCTTTTAAATTTTACTAGGTAATCCAATCATAGGAAAAAAATTTAAAAGTGAAAGCATGGAAACAAAACCAGTTTTTGTCCATGTTATAAGATGCTCAACTTGAAATGTATATTTTCTAAACAGAGGTATGTATTTCCAGATGAAATGGAATGAGCCAAAAATTGTGCCTTCTACTATAAAGGAGAATTTTTTCAGAAGTGTTCACTGATATTTATTTCACAAAAAATTTGGAGATTGGCATTGCTACATGTTTAGTTTAAATTCTGTATGTTTAGTTTAAATTCAGATAGGACTGAGAGGCAGGGGTAAGTGTGGAAAAAACACTAATTGTTTATGGGGCTGTTTATAATTTAGAAGGTTGAATCTTCCAATTGTGCTTCATATGAACAACCTGCTTGGCAGCACTTAAAAATAATTTAAAAGAAAAGTGAAGTAGACAGGACAGACTTGTAGAAAAAGTCTTTTTGCACTTCATTTCTGTTTCTGTTTTCTGCATTTGATTCTGTGCCAGATGATAAAAGATTTAAATTGGAAAGAAATTACTGTCTAGAATATGAGATGTGAGAGGGAAAACTGAAAACTTCACCACAGCACTGTTCCAGCAAGAGGATAAGGAAGCCAGCAGTGTCTTGTAGTGCCTCTGCATCTGACAGCTCTGGCTCTAGTTGAACGCTTCCTTTAATTCCTAGAATTATAACTGGGTAATCCTGCATGGTAAGCCATTGGTGCTACTAACCCTAAAAGTTAAATGAATATATTGGCTGATCTACAAGAGCCTTACTGAATGCACCATTAGCAGCATAAAGTTATTGAAAAAGAGGAATTGTCTGGTGATGTTTGGCTCACGCTTCTCTGGAGAATATTCCTTCCTTTAGGCCACTTTTCACTTAGTGCCAGTCTTTCTTCTAGGTTTTTCTGGACATTTGTTAACAGAGCAGATGTCTCTGAAAACAGCAGGAAACTCCCACATTAAGGGTATTATTTTGGAGTTCATCAATCAGATTCTATTTTGCTATTTAACTTTCAGATAGTTAAATGGCAGCATCTCCTAAGTGAGTTGAATTCCCCTTTCCCACCTCCATAGACAGATAAGCACCTTGTAAATTCCATAATGGACAATCATTACATTTGGAAATATAATAGTTAAATGGGCAATAAGTATTCAACTGCAGCTTCTCTTTTGGTCTAGGACAACCAACATGTCTCCTGATTTTTGTCACTTTCCAAGTCAGAGATACAGAAGTAAAAAGGTGGATTATAATTATGCATATGAAGGACGGGGATTTTTGGGGTCTTTTTATGGAAGAGTGGCATTACTTCATCTTCCCTTCTTCAGTCATCTTTAAGGTGCTATGCCATTTATAGACAAAAGTTTGAAATGGAAAATGCTATTTCCATTTCAAACTTTTGTCTGTAGCACTGCAATGTTGACTAAATTTCAAACAGGAGAAATACCTTACCTGACACTTAATCATTCTCTAGCAATTTAATTTTAATGGTGACCCACTTCTACTTCCGTCACATGGTTGTTTAATAAATGTGTTTCCCCAAGCAATTTAATATATATGTTTTATTGTCAGCTAAGTGCTAGAACAGAATAAAATATACAGGACACTTTAATCTGTCTAATAATTAGCAACTTATTTATGTTTTGCCTCTAAGAAGACAGATAAGCTGTAAGTCAAAGCTTTAAAAAATCTGTCTTTATAGCTGGGAAGTAAATTCTAAATTGGAAATTCTAATTGTTACATCAATTACTTTTTCTGTGGATAAGTTATGCTGCTATAAATATGTTGTCTAGACAACTTCTGTAAGTTACTGAAGTAGTCGTTCTTAGTGCATTGCAATAGCTAATAGATAAAATACGTGAATTATCTCCAAAACAAAGACAAGAAGTTCTGATTTTCCATGAGATCTTTCTGACCCTTTTCAAGGCAAGAGGGAGGGGGTCAAATTCAAAATTCTTTTTGTATAACATATTCTTAGCTTGGAAAAATACTTTTTTTTTTCTACATCAAATTAGCATATAGCATTTTTTCTTTCCCAGCACACTGTCAAAAATGTATTTCCTATATGAAGATTGGGACACATAGGTTAAAGTGTCTGGTTACTAATGAATTTGTGTGATTTTATTGTCCTCTTCCCCAGGCTTTTTAAAAAGCCTTTACCAGAGAAGCAAGTCCTTGCATGATTTCTTTGGTGATAAATTTGTCTTAAAACCACAAATGGATACCAATGAAGCTTCATAGGGTGATCTGAAGATTAGATGTTGCATAGAATGCTAAGGGACAGGTGCTTCTAAAGACGAATATATTTATTTAGAAGGGTTTAATGAAATTTCTGGAGTGCAAGTAAACATAAATTAGGCAATAAACTTCTGTAGATGTTTCCACTATACATCTTTTAGACTCTGTTTCCCTGTAAATAGTTTCTGCAGAAAAGTGGCTGAACAATTGGAATGAAAACTCTTCTCTTTGCAGGGATGGAGGGGCCCCTTATGATTCCCAGAATGGCTCTTTCATGTTTGTTTTATTGAGGCCCCATTCTCCCATCTGCATTCAGACTCAGAGCCTACTGGAATCATCAGAGCCTCCTTGTTGCCTTTAAGGAGGAAGAGATTAAACTTGTATTTTGAAAAGTTTGAAATGTTTTAGTTTATCAGCAACAATCATTCTGGTTGTAACTCTGCCCAATACATGGTTAAGCCTTCATTATTTTATTCTGTAAATTTAGCCGTTTTTATTGTTGTGACATGTGTAATGTATGCATACTTTTCTTCATGGAGAGAAAGCAGCCCTGCTGCTGTTGCTAGTGCGTGCTCTCCACACAGCCCGAGAGAGACACTTGGGCTCCAGCCAGGAGTTGTGTTGTGCTGTTGTGACTCTGCCCTGACCCTGGTTTTGCTTAGTGTCCTTGGCTTTACCTGTCAAAATATGTCTGAGAGATGCTGGCAAGCAGGATTGTCAACTCTTTTCAATTATCTGGGAAATCTCTGAGGACAGGAGAGGTGGGAGAATGGTGAAGCTGAATCTTGGAGTGGTGCTGTCAGAGTTTCTCCAGATATCTGTCTTGGCTGTGGTTATAGTCCTCATCAAGGACAAGAGTACTCCTTCAGAGATGGACTGCACCTCTGAAGGAGTACTCCTGTCCTTGATGGAGCTTGTATCCATGCTGCTTAGGGCTACTACATTATAACATCGAATTTTCACTTTCTGGGGCTGTTTCTCAGCTCTGAGAGAGTTTTGTGTTTCCTGGTATTCCAGTTCAGAGAATCTGAAATAGTGCTAACTGAAATAGAGATGGTAATGAACTACAAATATTTGTTACAGGTATCAGGACCTTGTGTAAGGACCTACCAGCCAGAATGGTGCTAGTGAATTTGGCAATTACAATATCCATGCTGCTTGCCTGGAGCAATGTTGTTTTGCTTTTCTCTAAACTGCATCTGAACCAGCCTTTGAGTAGGATGGACTGACTGACAGCTGCAGAAGGGTTTGAGTAGAAACTGGACAAAACTTGCAGTTTGGGTAGTGTTTGGAAAAAGTAGTACAAATCAGAAAGAAGTGTTTTTCATTATCAAATAATTCTTCAACCATTTTTTCAAGATCTAGGGCAACCCATAGACCTGGGGAGAGGAGGTAGAATCCTCTACAAAGACTCATACTTCCTTTTGTTATATCCAAGCCACCTGTTATGCCTCTTGTCAAAATTACATATTTCTATTCCCTAAAAGCTTTTTTATTTTCTGTTGAGTGAAAAATAATTTTCTTTCTGTATTTTCATTTTATATTCCATTCATCTATAATGTATGCACTACATTTATTTTCCTTAGTATAAATTAGCTGTGTTACAACAGCTAAATATCTGCAACTGACTTTAATTTTCAAGCGCTCACTTTCAGATTAGTGTTTTTAATGTATACAATTTCTAGGTGAAAAACTTAAAATACACGTGTTTAAAATTTATCACTTGAAGAAATTTGAGTGTTTACTCTTACTTTCATTCTCAGTAAAACTTACTCTGAAACCAGTTATTAAATACCTATTTGTCTAGGCTTATTTTCAAATCTTTGCATGTAAGTCTTATAAGTTAGTGCTCTGTATTTTTACTGATGGAATGGAAAATGTCTACATAGAGACATTTTGGCCATGTCTACATAGAGAATTTTCCCTTGATCTGGTTAGAGCATTTAGTTCTGTGTTTTACCTCTCCCATCCTCTGGTATGTTTTTGCACTAAGTTGTCCTTGCTGTGGTTTTTTTTTTTTAACTTCCATTCAGTTTATGGTAATACAACAATTAGGCACTGTTGTTTTGGTATGGGAAGTTTTAGGTTCCTTTCTTTTCCTTGGTGTTAAAGTGTGGTTTCATTTATCTGGAACCCTTTAATATAAGAAATAGCTGACTCAAAATGATCTTGTGTACTGAATCTGTGTTGTGGAAACCAGACAGTGTTATTTAAAAATTTGCAGAGTGATCACGCTGCCTGTTGAACTTTCAGAGAGGTGTAGATGAACTCTTGGACTGAAATCAGACAGCAAAATAGACTGCAGTTCCTGAGAGGTTCGTGTAGCATGAGTTTACAAGTGAAATCTAGATATAATATTGTGGAAATGAATGAATACTACAAAATTTGGTTGATATTTCTCCTCCAACTTTTGTTTTCCCTCTGACTCATTCAGAGCATGCTGTTAATATTTATACCATGGTAACACTTGTCAGAGCGATCTTCTCTGGTATTCTGGTGCAGTATGTTACTCCTCCTTCCCTCCCAGCCTGCCTTTTAATTACAACCTGTCACAAGACTGTCTGAGAAAGTGAATAATGTGTACATAGCAACCCTCATGGCTGGCCCGAAGGGTGGTGGGAATGGGGCTGCTCAAGCTGTTGTGTTCTTACACTCTGTGCTGTAGACAGTCTGAAAACGTGACATGCCTGGCATAAGACATGCAGCACTTGAAAGCTGTTATTTTGCTGCTTGGAACAGAGTAGTGGAAACATTTTGATAAATTCTCTAATGTGCAGGTCATTCAGATTTCTTGATGGTGCTAAAAGGAGCAGTTCTGTTAATGCTGTTTATATTGAGAGCATCACCAAGGCAGGGTAAAATGTTTAATATTTGCCCAAACTTTGGTATGAATTTGCTGTGATCCTGTGATGTCTGTCTTTGAAAGCCTGACTTTTTGTATCTTCATGAAGAGCCTTGACTATTTTCAAATGCAAATTGCAACTTTCTGGTTCAGTTATGGTCACCAAGAATGGTGTTTTATGTGGAATTGATGGATGCATTAGTTAGTAGAGGAACTGTGTTTCCAAAGTCTTCACCAAAGTTATCATATAGTAGTCATTAAACAAGCTTCTCACTTATTCATCCTTTCATATGTAATATTTGCTGTGAAAGCAGCAAGAAGACTTCCAATTTGGAAATTCAGTTTAAACATTAAATGCAACCAGGGAAAACACAGTAACTGAACTTGAGAACTCATTTTGAGGAAAGGCCACCTGAAGCAGAAAGTAAAAAGCTTAAAGTCTTGTAGTACGTCTTGAAGCCTTTCCAGAGATAAGCACAACTCCCATTTTCCCCAAGTAGTCTTATTGTCTAAATGAAAACAGAAGCATTACAAGGGAATGTGATCCCTTGGTGGTATGGGAAAAGATGTATTTCAGAAGTTATGTCAACACAAACATTTGATAAATTTGAGAAAGTTTAATCATATATAATCATTTATAATGAAGGACATCTTATTGCTATTTACAGAAATACGTTGCTGTATAATGGAATTTAACTGTACACTACTTTTATATGTTTCAATACATCTGTCTTTAAAATGTAGGTGCTTTACAAGTTGCTAAGGACTATATGCCTTACAGGCTTGTAGGCTAGGCCTTATAGGCTTATCTCTTCACCATGTTATTTTCAGTCTTAACAGCACCTTTGTAAATTGGATTATTTAGTAAACTACAAATTACATATTCAGGTGCCTGTTAGTAAACTTCTAGTTGACACCTTATGATTCCATTTATAAAAGAAATAGAGCCCCTGTATACATTCCAGGATGGCAGTTTTCACTGTAGAAAATCTGGGCCATTCATTCAAAAGAGCACCTCGGGATTTTTTTGGTGAATGGGATTTTGCTCTTTTTGGATCACTGATTTATTTTTTTTCCCAGCTTTTTAGGAAATATCACTTTTTAAAAATCTTTATTTTTTGGAGTCAGGCTATTGATATTTGGCATAACTGAAGGTCAAATTGGGGAAAAATCTATGTAGTTATTTCAAATAGTCCTTCCTCTTGTGCCCCTCCATCAGTGCATGCACCAGAAATAACACTCCCCTGTATTTTGGAAATAGTGGCTTCACAGAGTGTATTTTGGCACGGCAAGGTACCAGGTGGTGTTGGAACATTTCAGAAACATGGTGAACAGGTTCCTGTTCTTGTCTGCGACAGACAAGCTCCTCTGTCTGGGAGGGGGTGGCACAGACATGTACAGAGGAACAGAACTGTAAAAAGTCAGACTTTTAATAAGGAGGACTGCTATGCCAGTAAGAGAATATTTCTAAGTCTATGCTTTACCAAAAGTTAATATTTCTGTTTTCAGTAAAAAAAGAGGGGAAGGCATAAGGTAAAACTGGGAATGTCTTTAATCAGCTCAAGTCCTATTGCCACGTGAATTAAACCTAAACAGTGCCTGGGCAGACGTATATACAAAGCTCTTGGAGGCTGATACTGGGAATTGGATGGCTCTCAGTTTATGTCAGTGTGCCTCTAGGCCCCTGACTCACAGCTAATTCCCATGGTAGTGAGATACTGATAGTAGTACATTTCCTGCTCAGTGGATTTTCCTTCCTGTGTGTTTAGCTGCAATATTTTGGACTGTATTTGCAGCATTTCTCACTGAAACGAGGCAGACAACAGTGAACAGTTCTGTGACACAGGTTTTAATGCTCAAACCCCAAGTACAAGGCATTTGTTTGCATATTTGTTTTTAATATTACATTGAAGGGTGGTTATATTAGGGTTAGGGCATTCAAAACACTTGGAGAAGGCTTTACAGTTTATTATCACCATTTAAAAATTATCAGTAGTCAGAGGGTGGAACATCTATGTTGATACATGGGACATTGTACTCAGGAAATAACATTGTGCTTCCTGCCAGCCTGAAGGCTTGCCATTTTTCTTTTCTGTTGGCTCTGAGCAGCGTTGGTGTCCAAGACACAGCACTGTCCATTAGTCACAGGTGGAGAGCACTGTGAAGTGACAGATATGTCCATGTGAAGTGGAGACATCTAGTAGGAGTATTTCACTAGGAATATAAACTATTTTTGTAGTTCATGGTATGCACAGCTGAGTGCTATCTTTGTCTCTACTTTAGTGTATGCAGCATCTTTATGGACTGTGATTATAGCAAGAGGTATTTGGACTCTCCTAGTGGTGTCTCTGTGCATATTACACCACCTGTGCAGCCAAGACAAGAACCTTTCCAAAAGCATAGCATTTACTTTGCTCATGAATGCTGACATCCACATATGGATATGGTGTATGTTTACTGTCAGCTGCTTTTGATTGCTTGATTGCAGGGATTTTTTTTTTTTTTTTNCAAACTGATGGGGAAAGAAATGATTAAACTTCAAGTCTTTCCTAGGCAACTACCTGAAACAAATTAAACAGCCAAAATGTTCGCAGGTAATCGTGTAGTACATCTAGTTCTGCCTCTGTATCTATTACACTGTACAGGTAATTAGGAGGAAAGTAAATGGCAAAAGAAATCCCATGTATTAAGTTTGATTGGGGTGCTGTTCTTGAGTCAATAATTTAGTTGTTTGTGCAAAGTTAGTGACCTAGACATCATGCTTACACATGTTCTCAAATAGCATCACTAATTATTTTAAAGAGTCAAAAAGGGAATTGCAAATGTTTTACACAGCCCATTGGAAGCACTCAATGATTTTACAAATGGTACTGATTTGACCACCAAGTTTAAAGAAACAGTCTCAAAGACTTGGATGGCAGAGAAATCTCTCACAGCTATTGGAAATTAAGTAAAAGTATTAGTTTTTCACTGATTAGTCCATTTTGGTCCTTGCTTTCTAATGCATTGTAGGCAAATGTGACATATAAGGCGCAAAAAATTGTTTGGATTTGGATGTTCTGAAACATAATTTTGATTTTTTTGCACATAATTATTTTGACATACAAAATAACTTTGTCAGTGCAATAATGTTTCATACAGTTACTATGTGGAAAGCGGCAATTACTGTTTAGGTTATGGCATTACTAATTGAGGAGAGAGGCTTTCAATGGTGGGGAATACCTGCTTGTCCTATTCAACCTGCCTGCGGGCAGATTGGTGGGAGCAGGGAAGATTAGAGGTGGTAGACTCCAAATTCATACCTGACACCTGCGAGATCAGGTCACATCAGACAAGATTGATAGGTATGCAAATCACTGTACCCTCAAACTATGATGCTTGTACACTTGGGAACCTACAGAAAAGAGCTGGGAGTTAGATCAATGCACAGAGAAATATTTGTTAGTTCATGCATTGAGAGAGGCTCCAGTGATCACCCTGAGATTAAACAATCCTTTTAGAATGAAGTAAAGTCCTGCCTAAGCAGATATAAATAAAGTTCATTTTTATTAATGTGACACTTTCAGGACCTCAAAATTCATCCCAGCTGTTTTAACACACTGTCTTGGGCTCCTGTGTTGGACTAGTTGGTGCAGAAAAAGAACTTCCTAGGGTGTGATATTTTTTGTTTAATTTGCCTTATGTAACAAAGTTACTGTTGCTTAATGACTATTATATGCAGTGGGCTAATGGTATATCTGTTTCAGTTTGCAGCTCATCTAGTGAAAAACAAGTACCCAAGGGTCTGCATCCTTGATGGAGGAATCAACAAGATCAAGCCAACTGGTCTCCTCACTGTTCCTTCTCCACAAATCTAAGTGACTGTAAACATTCAGGACAATCTGTCTCAAGAGGAAAATCCTACCTACAACACAGATATCCTGAACCTAAAGGGCATTATAGCATCTTCACAAGCTATCCTGATGATCTTGTCCTGCAGCTGTAGAGCCCAGGAATTTTGTATTTGTTCTTTAGTATAGAGCTTCAGTTGGAGCTGATCAAAACTGGAGCTTTGAGCTTTTGAAGAAACCTCTTTCAGCACTGATGCAGTGCAGAAGTGCTTGGGCAAGTCTGAACATAGACAGAGGAGCTCATCTGGCTTTTGCTATCTTATATTACTGTGGAACAAAATTGTCTGGCACTTGATGGCTCAAATGTGCACTTAGATTATTTGGAAAAGTATTTTACTGTGAATATTGAAAGTAACAAAATGAGACTGTACCATATATATTGTGTGAAAAAGTGTGTTCCATAATATTTGAAAAGTAATTGCTTTATCTTCTGACCTGCTTTATTTCTGAGAAAGTGTTTTTTCATCTGATTTGGAAATAAAGATGTGTCTCAAATTGGAAGTCACTCTAGTAGAGGCTGCTTATTCAATCCAAAGTCTGTCACAAGATGGAAAATTTCTTCTACTCTGTGGTGAATTTAATAATCTATTTCTATAGTCATATCAAATGTAACGATTTCTGGAACAATTACAGTTACCAGAATGGTGGGCTTCCAACACTACTGTGTCTTGGGAGTATAAATCATTTATTCTTAAAATAATAGTGTGCTTCCATTTTAGAAGCTCATGTCTTGGAAGGAAACATTGCAATTTTAATTTTCATGTGAAAACATTCTAGAATTATCACTCTTGTATGAATTGGAAGTTGAGAGTTTTCTTTGGCCCTCTTCTCTTTCAGCTAGTGGTGTCAATTTTCTTGGGGATTTTTTAAGTTCTTGAACATGAACTTTAAAACTTACAGATTGGGACAGCAACCTGCTTTTGAACTAGGGTGGATGCAAATGCTGCAGATGAGGGAAAGCAGGCTTGTACAAAAGGCATAAGGAGGCTGTGCAGTAAAGATGTGGGAATTACTCTGCAGTAAGAAGCCAAAAACATTTAAAGCACTGACAGAAGGAGGAATTGGCGTATCTCTTGCTGAGAAGCTAAAAATAAACTTGATTCGGACAACTACCACCTTTCAAGAGATGTGGGAGGGGAAAAAACCCAAAACACCCTAATTACTCCCCCTCAAAATCCCATGTTTGATTTGCTACCTTGTCAGGTCCATTATTCTAAACATAATGTTGGAGATGGGAGAAAGGCTAGGAAAATAAAAGAATCTGTCTTCAAGAATGCTCCTTGAAAATATTACATTTAATGAAGGAAAATCAATTACGATAATGTAAGACTGTCAATATGGCAGTGAAATTAAATGGGAATGTGGAAGAATGTGTTTTAGAAGAGAAGAAATTGTTAGATTTGTCTTTTTACATTTTCAAAGCTGGAGAACTGATGCAACATGAGGCTTAATGATCACTGAAGTGTGAGAATTCAAACCTATTTTGTAAAATTAACAAAATGACACCAAAAACCTGTTCATCTATTTACAGTCACATATTAGCTGGCATCATGAATTTGACACCCTGCTCTTTTATTAGAGCATCATCTGAAACATGCCAGTTTTCACAATACAAGCTCGCTGTAGGGTAATGAGGATTTGCTCTAGAGATGGGATTATTGTATGCCTTATTTTAGGATTTTAGATCAGGAATAGGGAATCATTTTTATTTGGCAAACAGAACATTGCAGCAGCTAACTTCACTTTGTTTTTCTTCTGTTACAGTAGTTCCTAAAACTGGGAGTTCAGAGAGAGAGGTGGTCAGTGAAAGGCTGGGAACAGTGTCCATAAATCACAGGCAACCTGATCACTTGTTCTGTGGAGTTTTTTAGTGTTGGTCATTCTGGGTTTGGAGGTTTGTGGTTTCGGGAAGGGTGTTTTGAACTGAAACTATGGAAGATGAGACACTTTGAGAGATGCTGAAAGAGGAAGTCTTCATTCTCCTGGTGGGGCAAGCAGAAGGTTTTGTAGAGGTCTTGAAATATTTCTGGAGGCTGAATTTTCCAAACATGCATTTCTAGAAGCATGGTTTGTCCAGCTGTACCATTCTCTGTTCTAGACTACAACTGGATGCCACAAAGATCTAGTAGGAGTAAAACAACAGTATTACTGTTCCATGTTGGTGTCTTCTGCTGCTAACATAAAAATACCCTAACTAAATATTTCCCACTGTTTGACCTGGAAAATGCAGCCTCTCTTAGTCTGTTTTTTCCTATCACTTTTAAAACATCCTGAATCTGCCCGAGCCACCTGGGCCTATAGCTTCCTGCCAGGAAAGCCATATTCCCAGAGGGTACCCAGGTGGGCTTCTAAAAAATGCAAAGGAATTAATTTTCTTTTGGCAGCCTTAGACCTACTGATCATTGCAGACTATAACAAAAATGATGCTGGCACTGGAATGTTCTTCAAACATACAGTCCTGTGAGTTATTTACTGCAGTTTGCATCTATATTCCTTGGGATTTATTTTGTTTTCACAAGTGGATATTTGTCCTGTTTTGTCCTCTTTTTTGGAGCAAAGACTAAGACTATTTGTCCTTATCCTAGGAATCTCCCTTTCCGCGCCCATTTTGTTTCCCTTTGTCATTCTCATTTCTCTGTGCCTAGGTTCTGTGTGACCACAATACCTTCCCAGTTCAGGAGAGAAAGAACTCACATAATGTAGCAGAAAAGAGGAAAGTTACAGTGTTTGCTTCACTGTAACTTTCACTAATCTGGTTTGCTTAAAATATTTCTGGTTTGTTGATTTTTGGGATGTTTTGGTGATTTTTGAGATGTTTTGTTGTTGTTTCAATTTAGCATAAGTCTTTCCATTCAAATTATGTTCTTCCCACTGGTAGGGTTTTTTTGGTAGAGTTTTTGGTAGACTCTTCCTGGTATTTCTGAACTAGAAAGAGTAACCATAGCAGCTGGGCAGATGCTGGTATATAGTCTTTCATTTAGGTAATTTATTTCTCTGATTTCTGGGATGATCACTAGAACTGCTAAGGGCTGAATAATTTTTCAGAGTGGGTAAGGGTTAGATTTCATGTGATTCTTTCCTTGCTCCTTTTTCACAGTTTTAATCTGTCCTTAGGCTTACTGACAAGACCACTGCACTTCAATGTGATGCCTGTGCCTTTGTGCCTTCATAATCTGTGTCATCACACAGTGGTATGATCTTATTTCTGTGACCTTCTGGATATCAGTATCTAGACTTCCTCTGATATTTTAGCCATCTAAGGAAGATTGTTATTAGAGTTTCTCTTAGTTGCATCACACAAAACTCAACAAAACAAAAAGCCCTAAATGACACGACTTAGTTCTTCAGCAGCTGCATCACTCATATTATTACTGAAGGAGATACTGTGAGAGCCTGTTAGTTCTGTGGCCTGAGACTTACTTGCTGCTCCTATTTACAGGGTGAGACTGTTGTACAGAATACCACTTCTTGAGATTTAATTTATGTGTGTACTTTTAGTAGCTTATCAAGTTCCTTCAGTTAATATAAAACTAAGGTTTGTCTTTATTTAGCTTTCACAGTGTTCAGATTGAGTTACTAAGAGTCTGGGAATTGTGTGGGACTGAGTATGGCCTTTTAATCTCCCATTACCAGTTATCTTTTCTTTGCTGATGAGTCAGACTGGCGTCTCCCATTGTTACCTTAGAAACTTTACTGTCATCAGTCTTATCTTGCATTTTTGATTCTTTTTGTTGCACTCAGCTTGTGAAAATTGACTGAAAGAATTATTATTCTTCCCAAAAGTGTTTCTTTCCAGGAGAAGTAATGAAACCTAATCTGTGCTAACTTAGCTAACATCAGATTTGTATATTTGACTAGCAAAATTGCAGATTTTCCTTTCTCTTTGAATCCTAACCTATAATGCTGGTATTGTCAATCTTTTAGGTTTCCAGACTTAGTAGGAAGCTGATGCCAGAAACTGCAGGGTTGTTTGGAAATGGTGTTTCATTTGCTGTTCAAGTAACCATGAAGCTTTAAGTTTGCTCCTGGTAGTATCTTTTAAATAATAACACCTGTTGGACAACAGTCTCTGTTCTATGACAACAGAATCTATATTCCATTCATTTAGGTTGAAATATTATTCTTGTACTGCCATAAGCACCTGTGATTGAAGATAATTCAATATTGTTGTATGGTCTCATTATATCCGTATTTAATAAACCAGTGTTATACAGAATTTAAAGAAACTTAAAAATCATAGAATCCATAGAGTGTTATTACCACTGAATCAATTTGTAAGTATTTTTTGTAAAGCCTTTTCCCAACATTTGTTTAACCATAATGTAAATCCATGTTCAGATTAAACTCTAATAGTGGTCTTGCATGGTCTGCCTTGTAAAGGTAGAGAGACACTAGTGCATGCACTCCTGTAATTCATGTATTTTCCTTACCTGGTGATGGGTCCTTATGTGCTTTAGGAGCAGAGACGCCAGACACAGTTTCCAGACACAGTAATCTGGCTAAAAGAGCAGATACAGTAAAGCAATGTGGTAATCATTGGATTCAATGGGAACAATCCAGGGAAAAGTTGCAGATCACTGATTTAATTATTATTTCATAACTGAAGCAGTAATAAATGTCTCTTCTTTGTCTATCTAGAATTACCTGTCATTACCTCATTTTAGAGACAAATAGTGTCTGATGGTATCGACTTTTTTTCATCTGAGCGGCCAAAAAGAGTAAAACAATACAGAACAAGGTACATGTAATAATTATGGAGTGACTTTCTTGCCATTTTGTCAATTAACTTCATTTGACTAGGTTCAGTTGCTACCCTAAATGTGTTTTTTCTCAAGTCTGTTGAAATTTGAAAGAGCTAATATCTCTGATTTTACATCTTTGCTTTAAGTAAAGCTGTTATTTCAAGCAATGTTGTTTCTCCAGTCTCAAAGAAAAAGGTGAAATCACATGTGGGATGTTGTCCTCAAGAGAAGAACTTTCTGGCTTTCAAGTTCTACATGTCCTCATTGGGGAACCAACTCTGCAAGTGGCAGAGCAGAACCATTGCTCTGCCACTGGCAGAGCAGCAAATGGCAGCTCTTCGGCAATGGAATGCCTGTACTCCAGGTCTGGAGAGATGCCCTGTGTAGAATACATGCCTGGGGGAAGGATTAAGGAGAATTTACTTTAGTACAAAATTTCATGGGTGTATATGTAGCTGTAATGTGTGTATGAATACAACATAAACATAAACATCAGTTAGCAGACAGCTTACTTTAAATCGACAAGAATGTAAAAAACTGCCAGCTCTTTTTGGAGCATACTCTGAACCTAGTTAGAATAGCTCAAAGAGGTGGTAATCATTAAAATTTCCGCTTTGCAGCAATTGTATAGGTGTGCAGTGTACGCACATACACGTTAGACCAAGGGCTTTGCTAAACTAGGTAAGTCCTCTTATCACTTCAGAGAGAAACTGTGCAATTACTTTTCAAGGAGAAACGAGCAAATTGGCAGTTAGAACCCAGTGCTGTTGCAATATACCTGAGCTCAGTTGTTCTAATTACTGGTTGTGAAATGTTTTTTGCCTCTTGATCCTACATATGCAAATATAAACTTCTTTAAAGAAGAAGGGTAAGTTTATATTTTTTTTCTTAAAGCCCTTAAGTTAAACCATTATCTGCCTGGGCTTCTTTGCTGTCATCCTGCCTGATAGTTCTTTTATTGTGGACTTTACAGGCCCTCCCTCTCTCTCTCCAGGATTTCATTCAGCTTTTCATAGCTTTTCACCTTTAGCTCACCTTCCCTATTGGAAACACATGATGAGTTTTCTTTCTCAGGAGAGTTTTTTAACTCGTGTTTCCTATTCCTGGAAGCTACTTGTTTCTTATTAGCAAATGCCTGAAGCCACTGACATTGGAATGGGCTTGTAATGAAATGAGATTGCTGCTGTGCACAGTGGATGGAAGGGAGGGAGAAGTGGAAAATTCCTCTCAGTGCTTCCCTTGGAAAGGCACCCCTCCTATCATGAATCACTGAGAGAAGTCTTCATGGTGATGGATGCAAACCAGTGGGGGTAGCAGGACAGAGTTGAAGGCATCAGGGAGTGATTCTCTAACTACTCTTTCATGGCAAGGTAGAATAATTGACACATAGAGCTCGTGCTTCAAATTACAGCTTCTTGCTCACTACTCGTAACAGGAGCACCAATCCCTCATGGACTGGGGCTGCTCTTGGGTGACCACATCCTGAGACTGTCATGAACTTGTCACCTCCTCTTCTGGCAAAGGCAAGGTGCCTGCCTCTTTTTTTTAATTATTTTTGGGGTTTTTAAGTAGTAGGGAAACACAGGCACTGGAAAAATCCAAGCAGCTCTACTATATGTGGTGTACATAGAAGTTGTGCAATAAATGGTCACAGTAGCAGCAATATAAACATGGATATTGGGGATCTCCACCTGTTCACTTGCTGCAGTGCTGTGATGTCCTATTGCAGAGCCTCACTTGTTCACAATTTGCAACACCTTGATAGGTTGCTGCAGCATTGGACTTTCGCAGGTTTGTGCAGAAACATCAGACCTGTGTCTGTGTCACAAGGGATGAACCAAGTTAAGTAAATGTTATTTCATTTAATAGAAAGAGCCACTTGTAACTCCTGGCCAGTTATCATAAGCCTTCATTTACTTACACAGAAATCTTGCAAAAATCTGAACCCTTTGTTAAATGTCTGAATGGGACCCAAGTTCCTGAAAATCAGGTCTCCACAGTCAGTGCTAAACATTTGAAAATTTGAACTTAAGCTTGGAAAGTTTATCCTCAAAAGGGTCAGGATTAACATACACTGTCTGTAAGTGATTTCAGTGAGAAATGCTGGCAGGCCCATCCCTTTAGTGTTGTTAACTGTTTTGCAGATCACCCATTCTGCCTGTGCAATAGAAGAAGCCTAAGTTAGGCATTCATTGATGACATTTGTCCTTACTGATCTCATTTAGCTGATTAAAAGAAAAAAAAAATCTCCTGCACCCTTTTTCCTTGTGAAATCTTTGACGGACTACAAAATTCTCCTAAAGTCTCTGCTGACCTTGTTTCAGATTTCATTTTCAGGGGAGTGCTTTTTAATAAGAAACTTTAAGATGTTCAAATATTAGCAGGCATGAAGATTGCTTTCTTCACTGTTTTAGTGATTCAGCAATATACAAGGATCATCAGAGCCACCTTCAGGTTGGAGATAATGTCATGACTCCTTGCTTTTTGTTAGACATAAGCTTAAGTTCCTTAAATGCTTTATTGTGATCTGGCTAGAAACAATTAGCAGGGATAATCAAAACTTAAGCTTTGCCTGAATCCATTCAAAGACCTGAGGGGTTTCTGCTATATTGTTTTGTTTTATTAAGCCAAAAATAAAAATACCTCCTATAGCCCAAGAGCCTTAATCACATGGAGGAATAGTTGTTAGAATAATGATAATGATGGTACTTCAAGGGAAAGAGAAAGGGTAGGAACACTCAAAAACCAAAATGAAGAAAGGCCACCAACTTGGAGGGATGTAAGCAGCCTTGAGAGTACACACACCAATTCTGGAACTTCTCCTGGTTAGGTAGCACATCCCATTTGCAAGCAGTTACTGTCAGGGGTCAGAGGTGCCTTTCTTGCCTGTAGTGATGGAGCTGCAGGCTGCAATTAGGTAATGTTTTGTTTCAGGGACCTGCTTTAGGGGAGGTATTGCTTGCGTAAAAAAGCTGCCTTTGCTCAGATTTAGAAGTGGTGCAGCTTCCAAGGAGACAAATTATCTCATTAACTCTTGGCGTTGATGTGCAACCAGAATGTGCAACCAGTGCTCAGCATGGTCTTCATCACATAGTGCAGTTTGTAATTGCTGATTACTTTTTGGCTGATGTTGAAAGCCTGTCCTGAGTGCAAAACAGTAAGTAATCATCCTCTGCCATCTCCACTCTAGTTCAGTGGGAGCTTCACAGAAGAGGCAGGCAAATCTGGCTGGCATATAACCTTTGGTCATATCAAACTCTCCAAAACTATAAATTAAATTCCAGAAGAATCATGCTGTAAGTAGGTTTTGTGTATGAATGTGCATGTACCTAATACATTTTAGAAGTGTTTTTTCCCCCTCCCTCTTCTATTTTTTTTACTATCTATTTCAGTACCTGGTCTTTGGGGGATTCTTTTGTTTGGTTTTTTCTAAATATTCATCATGGATCTTGGGAAACCATGGGATTTTTCATACATAAGTGCATCCACTCTAAAGGTGTTCTTGTTCGCAGTCAAGAAGTAACAGTTACCCAAGAATATTTTTAGAATATTTAGAAAAAAAACAGTAATTGGACCAAAAGCCATTGTTTATTGTAGCTTTTAAAAGTGGTATACCTAGGAAGTTGAAGTTACATTATCATCAAGGTTAATTAATTTTGGAAAGCTCATGTCAGTGAAAGCAAAGGAGTGTGCAGAAGACAGAGATGCTGAGTAGAATAGGTGTTGTACTCAAATCTGTCCATTGCTCGGTCAAACTCATTCAGCAAATGCTCTCTAAAACCTGGTTCTTTCTTAGCCTGTCCTGCATTCTCCCAGTTTTAATTCGTGTGTGAATGTAGGCTGTAATTTCCTGCCTACTTCCCCTGCCTCCAGGCACACGGAAGACAGTCTTCATTTTAATACGTATGAACAGGAATTTGGGGAACAGTTTCCCAAAGAGGGCAGGTCTGGGAAACTAGATTGCCCAGTCACCAGCAGCTGGAGTTGGCTTGTACTGATGATTTTTGGATTGCTGACATATGTGAAACACCAAAGTTGTGAAGGGAGAGAGCCTAGCTGATGCTGGCAGACTGGCTCATTTGGAACACCTTATGTCAGGATTTGTTTTGCTGGAGGCTGGGATTCACGTGTGAGCTGTATGTGGCATATATATGCTGTTTTGATAGAACCAGTATGTGGGATGTGGGAAGATCTTTGTACTTGCAGGCTGCACTACTTTGTTACAGTGATGTATGATGATACATGGAGGGGTCATTTGAACTGTAAAGGTTTTCTCTGGGGAAATCTGAGATAGCAAGGTAAATTAATGCTTTCTGCAGAGTTTAATTATACAAAATCATGCTTAATTAAAAGGAATATTTTACTGTAGCTTAATCAAAACATCCAGAGTCTTCAGTCTCCAAGTGGGCCTCTTTAGATATCAGTAGGGCTGGAGGATACTGGCTGTGCAGGTGGGACTTACAGTCAGGTATAACTGGAAGAGTTTGAACTTCAGACCCATTCAGAGGGGAAAGAAGGGCTATGGAAAACAAGAAGACTAACAAGTCAAATAAAATATTTGTGTAGGCTTTTGGAATGTACTGTCAGCATGAAAGAGATTTTTACCATTAAAAAGGTGTAGAAACTCTACTCTTTCTTCAGTATTCAGAGTACTTCCAGGTAACAGACACCTCCCCATATTCTATCTGTTAACCACAGACAACATGGGAGCAACTTAGTACATACAGAGCAAAGGGATTAATGTCAAGTGTTGCTGAACTAATTTCTTACCCAGAAACTCTCAACTAGTGCAGGTCTGGAATGCATCCGTTCTCCCAGTATTGCGCTTGTGTAATTATTTGTTTAAGAGGTATTCTTGTGTTTACTGCCTTTTCCTGAAGCTGGTGTTTGCTTTACGGAGCCCCTCAGGTAGGTCTGGCCTCTTTGGGGAGTCTAAGGCTCAGTCATGCATAAAGGAGGAACACGTCTCATTAGTGAGCCAACAGTTCAGATTCTCGGAAGGCGTTCAAAGCGTGACGTGCAGAACATTTCATGCCAAAGATTATCAGATACACATTTCTGTTTTGTGGGCAATTGTCTAATGTGACAAGTGTCCTTTGGCACACTCATGACATAAGGGTATCCTGAGAAATGAACAGTTTATTTTATAGAATGTAGCAGATTCTGTCTTTGGATTTCTTTGCCCCCCTTTTTCATCTCTCAGCTATGTCAATTGTTATTCACCAGAAGTAGCACTGATGTTGATTGTGTTGGTTTCTCATGCCCAGGGTTTTTGGTTTTGGCCAGCTTTTATTTCCTACTCTTTTCCTTAATGTCTTTAGGATTTGTATACAACTATGGAGCAAGAATTCAGTGTCTTCCAGAGGCAATCATTCTACTTGAAGTTAAAAGGCTGTGTGTTAACTAGAATCCTGAGGGATGCTAGTATCCATTTTCCCCCCATGACACAGATTCTGTTTCATGTCAGCCAGTTATTGTCTCTCTTCTCTTTATTCCACCTCCAAAGATATAAATGTCGTTCTCACTCAGCCAGTGATCAGGCTGATTCCTTTACAGTTAAAACTGCACACAGGAAATCTGACATTAATGCAGCAAGCTGGAAATCAAGCTTAGAGTAGTAGCTTGGACAGCCGCTCCAACAGAGGAGTAAGTCTAATAGTCCTATTCTGTAAAGCTGGGCACTCATCTTGTCAAAAGCATCAGTCATGAGCAGCAATATAGATTTGGACACAGAAGAAGAAAAGTAAAATGAAGCAATCCAGGCTGAGTATTTGCTGAATGTGTCTCACACCCTGTGTCTTTTATTAGGATTCATGATGAGTAAGAAACAATCACTTTAAGGAAGAAAACTTTGAGTCTGATCTGCCCCTGAGAGAATAATGAGGCAATACTGAAACTTTTAGTAAATAACATAGTTTGGGCTAGAAACTTCCATACTGAACTGAAGGAAAAAACTTGATGATGTCCTCCAGCGTTTGATTTGTCTATCTTTCCAGAAACTTGCTACAATGATAGAAGTGATGTTTGTTCTGCATGTGTTCTCCTTGCTGTTAGGACTTGATTTTCTGTCATTGCTCTGATATGCTGCTGTTCCTGCAATGAACTCTCCTATTGTTACCTCCCTTTTTTGTTTTCTGGGGTTATTATTTTTGTCATTTCCAGGTAAGTGCTTTTATGGCATTTCTTGGATGCATTTAGGGAGTGCAAATCAGTGGGATGATGTGATAATCTGGTGTTTGATGGCACAATTTTGGCAGAGCTATCTGAGTGTGAAATTATACCAGACTGGGCATTAAAGAGCAATGTTGTTGCAGATTGCTGGCTTTAGTGTGGTGTTTAGCCTGGCTGATCCGAGGGCTGTTTCAGCTCTCAGTCCATGTGCAGAACTGCAAATGCTTTAGACCAGGGGTTCCCATGGAGCACCTTCCCTCAAGGCTTGGGAATGAGAGCTGTAGACAAAAGCATAGCTCTTCAAGTAACAGATTAACCGCTGTTAATCTGAATTTAGGGGAGGAAGATTTTACTTGTGTTCACCAGGTGTCCAAGGTGTTAACGCTCTTCCCCTTCCATGCTGCAGAAGAAACCCTGTAGGGTTATTTTTTAAAAAGGAATCACATCTGAAGTCTGTTGGACAGGTTTTTTTGTAATCTGAGAACATTGTAAGGCAATTTCAAAAAGCAAACACTTTTTAAAAGTAGTTTGGGGGATGAGACTCTGCCACTGAGCTGAGTAAATGTGTGAGGTAGGGAGGGTGTTCATTGTGTGCCGCACTGTTGTAAAGAGGACCGATAGCCTTCATGGTGTATCAGTGGCAGCTTTGTGATGAGCTCATAAATTCAAAGAACAGAAACTGGGAAACTGCATACAATGACTGACAGGCTTTTTAATTGCCCTTTGTCAGTATTAAAATATTCTTAATTAACTAGCATTGTCCTAATGAGAGGCTGCAGTGCTGTGGTGACAAGGCAGCATTCAGGGACCAGCCCTGCTGCCGCTGGCGAGTGGCATCAGTGTCAAATGAGGTGTGAGTGGAAGAAAACTGGTGCTGGTCACCTGATTTACCAAAAAACAAAACAACTGATTAGCTTAGCTTTTGTTTCAGTTGGACATTAGAGTGGGAGCATCATGATAAGTACATTTCCTTTGCACTTCTGCCAGTACTTTCTTATGGAAAAATACACCCACTCTGCTGGTGGCAAGGAGGCAGCATAGAGTAGTATTAGGTGAAAGCAAAACTGAGTTCAATTTGACTGGAAGACAGGATGTAGTGGTTTAATTAAATGGAGAGCTTTGCTATGAGAGATTGAGTTACTCCACACTAGGAAATATTTTGACTTGTTTTATTTTTTAATCTTTGGCATGGATGGTCACAAAGTGAAGCTCTATCCAGCTGTATCACAGAAACACAGATTCAGTTTCATTTAAGAATTGCCTCTTGCTCCTTTAAAACATACTTGTTTCCAGGTTTGTTGTTTTCTGGGTTGTTGTTTCCTCTTTAAAATAGAATTGTCAAAAGTTACAACTTTTCATCATTTTTGAAATGTTTTCTGTGGAGGGTTTAAATTCCCAATTAAGTGTTGTTTAGGAAAGAGCCTTCATCAATTACAGCAGAACAAGAAAAACTGCATCTCTCTTTAAACCGAAAGAGAGAAAGCGGACACCATCTCTATGAATTCAGGGAGAGCTCTCTTAAAACTGAAAAAAACATATCTGATTTATCTTTTGCCAGAAATCTATTCAGAAGTCTGCCAAGTGGACATACTGAAGAGGGGGGAGAGCTGTAACCTCCTCTGTAATTTTAGGTTAGCAACCTGATGCCCTGCCTTTGCACTGCCCTTGTCTGCTGCAAGTGTGAAGTAACTGAGCAGAAGAATGGAAATTAATTGGTGATAAATTTATTTTGACACAGATGAGTTGAGTTATTCAGAGAAGGAAAATTGCAGGCATAATGCATTCAGGAAACATAGTGAAGCAGTCAAAACTCAGAAGTTTTTGAAGCATATTTAGATGTCAGCATCTCTGACAAGTCTCAATAGCTCATACTGTTGCTGAAATTATAAAGGGGAAGTTTTTCCTTAACTGTCTGGATGTTTGTTGGACACATTGGGGTCAGGACTCAGAGTTAACTAGATTTAAGTAGGCTGTTCCAGCTTGGTAGTGCAGACAGACAACAGTATCTGTACTGACAGTGAAACACTGCAGATTGACACAAACTGACACTAACCAAGATAACCTCACATCATCTTTTCCTGCATCTGTCGGTGTGTGTCCTCAGGTGTAATGTTCCTTCTTTGGGTTAACAGATTATTCCTATAAGTGATTCCTCTTTTGTTATGAACTTAATTGATAACCAAGATATTTTGAGGAATATGTAGACCTCTAAATTATAAACATCTTTTTGCCAAATGAATGTACAGTAATTAAATTTCAGAGAATATAATGGCACTTTATCAAGCCACATGTTCATCGCAGGCCCAACACTATGAAAACACATGTGTTCCTCTGGAGAAGAGATTCAAAGTGGCCCAGACCTTCACTGGCAAAACAATAAAAAAATATATTGATAATATTTCTATTAAAGATATACCAATTTTTAAGGAAAATTTTTAAGAAAAATATTCTGGGGAAGAGAATTCTTAAAACAGATCTCTTTCTGTTTTAGGGGTGAGTGACTGATGGTGTTTCTCTCACCTTCTTCAATTCCTCTTCTCTTCAGTTCCAGGCACTTTACTTGTCATGGAGGAAGTTGGTATGACAGCTCTTGTTCAGCTAAACCTTTGCTCACAGCAATTCTTTAAGAAATATTGATTTCACTTTTTCTACTGCTGTGAGTCAAAGTGTCTCAGATTCAGAAAGGTTCTCTTCTTTTCTGTATCAAGAGGGTAAGAAGAGAGTAGTTGAAGAAAAATCTTGCTTGCATTCTGAAATCCAACATAATTTAGGATGTGAAATGTTAAATGTCAAGTTTCCCCACGTATTAAAAGGCAAACCTGAGGTGCTTAGGAGACCTCCCACTAGGCCATGAGAGAGTATTTATCTTGTATATTGACCTTGGCAGGGCCTGAAGGGAGACTCTTACACTCAAGAGACAAACAATTTTATAATGCTGAACAAAAAGAGCTTCAAGTGCTGTTAGCAGGCTATGCTGTATTCATCTGAGTGAGGTTTCCTTTTGACAATGGCACTGTACCAGTCAGGAGGGTATTGCAAGAGTCAAGTGGTGTTTTGGGTTTTTGGGTGGGATTTTTTGTTTTTTGTTTGTTTGGTTGGTTGTTTTGTTTTGTGGGTGTTTTGTTTGTTTTTTCTTGGGTTTTTTGGGTTTTTTTTGGGGGGGAGGGGGGTGTGTTTAAAATAATCTTTTCACATTAAAAATACCTTAAAGAAGAGATGAGAATACTGTAGTGTGGCTTTTGTCTGTTAGAACAAATGGTATAACAGGTGGGATTCCCCTGGAAAAAAACCTCCTTGTTCATCCAGCATCAAGTGTAAGATCTCTCATGGATCCCAATGGCAGAGTATTAAAGTATTCATTAATCGTTGTAGCACCACCTATTTGTGCACTACTGACTTTCCAAAAGCAATCTTTCTCTTATAGAGGCACAGGATTTTCTCTATCAATTCTCCAGATGTCTTCTAGTCTGAGAGCCCAATGCCTTCTCTCTTGCCACGTTCGAGCAAGAGATTACCCCAGCAGAAAGGTGGTGTGAATACTCCCTGGCCCATAGCTCGACACTCGACAGCAGAGCAGTGACAAATTGCATGGTAGGAAGAGCAGCCTGGAGGCATTGCTGGGAGGCAGTAATCCAGGGCTGCTGTCAGGCTCTGGCACGGCACCAAAATATCCCAGAACTGTCATGCAGGAAGCCTGGTTGCCTGGCTACTCATTGCACCTGCATCTGTAACCTTCTGTTATTTTATACAGTAGGGTTGGTTATACAGTTTATGTTATTTTTTACTACAAAATGACACTGTGTTGTGGAAATCTGGGACATGTAGATTTTTCTCAGCAAAGGGACAGAATACTGGTGGAGGTGGTTTACCGGCATTAAGTAGATGTTATTTATCAGTGATTTCCTGATCCTTTTTTCTTCTCCATGTAACTTTCCCTGCATCTGAGAGTGGCATCAACAGTGGCAAATTGACCTGGAAGTTTGATTAACCATGAGAGATCAAAAGAGCTGCGGGACTCAAGTTTGGCCAGGTGATAAGGACACAACCTGAACTGTACAAAGACATTTTGAGTGGTCTCCAAGAGGAGGAGCTTCAAATTAGGTAAAACAAACCCTCTGACTGGAGGTCAGGAAAAGTACTGCAGCATGATCCCTCCATCCTGTGTTACATCAGGTACCCCTGGAGGTGCCAGGCACAGCCTGGGTGTCCACAGGGGCACCACCTCTGTGCCTGCTGAGGAGAGGGGATCACTGGGGCATTCAAAGCACACCAGCCAAGGCATCAGGGCAGATACTGTTTTGGATGAGTTCTGCTGGAGAGGGGGATAGGTAGGATGTGCTATTAGGCCACACAAACTTGGCTTTCTGTGATTTTTGTCTTAGAGCAGGGTGGGCGTGTGCACACACTACATCGTATTTTTAACTAGCTCATCTTGTGTTTCTTTGAACCCTTTTTAAATGTCAGGAGACTGAAAGCTTTTGTTGTAACAAGAAGAGCCTGACAAACTGCTGAGGATTTCAACCTGTGAAATGGGGAGGACTTGGCACTAGGGGAGGTCTTTCCTTCTTAGGTAGTGCCTGCTGCCCCAGAAACCCCGAGGGAGGGGGTTTGGGAGGGCCTGGTGTCCAGCACTGACCAGCCTTGGCAACACTTCTCAAGTGACCCTTCTTACATGTGTTACTTGGAGGCATAAATAGGTATACATTTTTTTAAATATCTATATATGAAATATATGTCTTGTTCCTCCCATATAAGTAAATTTGTAGTATTGGAATTGCCTGTGTGCTAGAGGCATGTTCAAACTGTTATCTGTTACACTTCCTTGTAGCATCTTCAGAGCAGGTTAAAAGAGATTTTATTTGATTTTTTAATTTCCAGTTTATTTGAGAACAAATAAAAAGTCTAGAAATGTAGATAAATCACTTGAATTATTGCAAGAAGTATTGACTGGAGGGAAAAAAATTATTACTTTTTGAATGTAATTTGGCTCTTTTTTTATTGAAGTCTTTTTCCTGTTTGCCTTCTGAAACTAGGTAGGAGTGTTGATAACCATTTGTTGTTATTTTCTAGGTAGAAGTTGTTGATAACCTTTTGTTTGTTGAAAACCTTTTGTTTGTTGTTATCCAGGAATTATTAGCATTTAGCTTTAGGGAGTTCTGCAACCCACCATCTTTTTTTCCCATAACTTTGACATGGAAGAAACAAATTTTGAGATTCTGACACATGAAGATTGAATATAATTTCTGACTATGTGAATGATGTTGGAATTCATGGGCTAGAATGTCAGCTGATGACAAAACACAATAGTTTGAACCTTGAAAACTTTTATTGCCTATTTGCTACGATCTGAATTGATGTGAGTGTACTTTCCCAGCAGAGCAGCAACACTCAGCTTAGTTGTGCTGTCTCTGCAATGTGAGCTCCAGGAGCTGGGTGGGCTACACTGATGGGTGAAGCTCTGACCTGCAAGTACCTCACAGTATCTTGTGTTCATCACCTCCCTGGGACAGAGATGGACACTCTGAGTAGAGGAAAAAGAGCATTAACATGCAGGGGAAAAATCTTGAATTTCAAAATCTGCCATTACCCATCGTGGGACTCATTATGTGTCAGTAAGCTGGGTTTTGACTTGAAAGAGGCTTTTGTGTAAGGGTGTGCTGGCAGTAGCAGGGGGAGCTTGACAAGATGCACACCAGAGCCATGAGGGGTTGCTCCAGATCACTTCTTGTGGTCTGACAAACATTGCAGAGGGCAGCAGCAAGGATGACACATGGCTGCACACTTCCTCTGGCAGGTAAAGAACATGGCAAGAGGCAACCCCTTCTTCAGTCCTCCTTCATCCCTTCAACATACCCAAGGGTATGTTGCGCTGTCTTTTCTCTTGCCTCAGGCAGCAAAAAGCTGATTTTCAGCATTAGGAGATGGCCAGAAGGCCAGAACATGTAAAAGGATGGAAAAAAAAATGGGGTCAGGAGCTGGGAGTCAAAGGTTGATTGCTTGGGAGTACTGTCCCCCAGCATGGACACGGGCAAGCAGAAATAAATTGTGGGTATGAATAGAAAATAGGTGCTTACTGAGGAGTTTAATTGAGGGTTCAGACAATGAAATCACAAAAAAGAGATATTTGTCCTTATTTTAATCTTTGTTTATATTTGTGTAGACTTAGAAAATATGTTCTGCATTTTATAACAGAGAACAAATGCAGAGGAAAGAGAACAGCTAAGTGCTCTGTGTCTCTGCCTGCTATTTTAACAAGAAGTCCTCATGCTGATACAGGTTTGTAGCATCATTTACTAAGGATTCTGTGCTTTTAAAAAAGTTACCAGCTAGGTCATAAACTCATTATACCTCTCATCTGCTGGATAAAGGAAGCAGTATGATTGTTGAAATGATTGTTAAATAGCTGATGTTGGTGCCCCTTGGTCAATTTAAAATACTAATCTTACTTTTTTAGGGTATTGAGAGTGTCATTATGTGGATGGGCAACAGTTCTTCACTTAAGATACAAGGGTGGGGTTGTTTGTTTGTTTGTTTTTGTATGAAGAAGGCCCAAGTTGCAACATTCAGGGTATGGACTTCTCAAAAATACGATGGATTCTTAGGGCAGGGACTAATTTGTTTTCCTGCCAGGTCTGAGCTGCTGCCTGGGGAAAACAAGCAATAGAAGAAAGGCTACAAAGACAATAATTTTTTTTCTTTGGACAGCTGGCTATTCTATCTGAATTTGGAAGGTCATAGTCAGAAGGCATAGAAGGAGTAATAATAGCAAAGTGTGTTTTAGAGAATGCCCTGCTTCTTTATGACTATTAGGAAAATACCACAGGAATTAATTTTTAAAAATAGTTCAGTATTACAAGCACAAGGGGTGGGACTGTGGCTGCAGGAAAATTTTCTAGCTTCTTTGTTCCTAAAGTCAAAAAATTCCTGTTTGCTTAATATTTATCTGGAGAAGTAAATGGGCCTCTCGTGCCAGAGAAAACAGTGTTTGGGTTCAGCAAGTCCTGAGGCAAAGAAACTTTATTATTGTTTGGGCAGGATCTGGAAAATGCTGCCAGGTGCAGTGCTTGATACCTAACTTGAATGTTCCTTGTAGATGGGGAGGCCCAAACTTAAAAGTATGCAGCTGAGGAGAAAGGCTTTGATAGCCTGCTTTTCATCAAAAGCTGAAGACCACAGCAGCAGCAGCAGAGAGCTAGAAGATGGAGAAGAAAAAGCTGAGATCTTGGAACAAACTGGGGGGTAAAATGCTTTTGGAGAAGCCTTGGAAGCTTTATGAGGAGCAGGAGGAAGAGGAAAAGGAAATGTGGAGGGGTGAGAGATACAGAAGATGGGAAGCTGTACCCCCACATGGTGTGCTGTGGTGAGCACATGCAGCTCCAAAGCCCACAGGCACACTTCCCACGGGCAAGATAAGAAACCAGCTCTGAGTTCACAGCCCTGACTCCTTAACTGCTTAACCAAAGACTTGGTCATGCCTAGAAGCACCACCAGTGCCCACTCACCTGCTGTCAGTCCAGTGCACCCTCAGTATCCCTGGCACTGTGGCATGGGCAGTTCAGGCCTGATGGGCTGGGAAGATTCAGATGGTTTGACTTCATGGACTGCCCATCTGGGAAGGCTCAAAGGCAAATGGGAATTCTTCCAGTCTGATTTGCAGGGACTTGGTTTGAATCTGTTCACCCCTGGAGGCTCCAACCCTCACTGAAGCTGGGGCAGTAGTGGCAGGATTAGGTCCTGCCAAGAGTCAGAACCTCAGCTGGGCTGGTAGCAAGCAGCACAACCTCTCCACCAGCCCAAAGGGTTCAAATGACTGGAACTAGAGGAGGCAGATTGAGGAGGCATTTTACAGATGAGACTACTTCAAGTGTAGTGTTTATACAATTGCTGGCAGGCCTGTTGAAGAGCTTTTGATAGCTTGATGTCACTGTGGGCTAGACTGGAAGCTCTGCAGCAAAGTACTCATGTCCTGAAATGTGAGGCTGCAAGAGCTCTCCCTTTGTCTTTTCCTCATGCTGCCCTGATTTGTGTTGGTGCAAATGCAGTGTTTAAGTCTTTGGATTCTGGTAGCTTTGTTTAATTGAAGAATACGGTCTGCATATAAGATAGGAATGACATGTTGTACCTAGGTAGGAAGAAAAGCAGCTGTGGTGCATGGTATAATGTGATAAAGAAGGGAGGGATGTTACATTTCAATTCTTTGATGTGAGCAAAAGAAATTGTTCATTTTCAGATACAGGAGATTTTAAATAGTATTTCTTACTTTGAGTAAAAACTCCATTTACAGCACCCACTTTGAACTGCTGCTTGGATGTTTGTTTCTGGAGAACAAGCAGTTAGTTTCCCAATTGCTTGGCAAGGGACAGGGGCCTGTTAAAAATTAATTAAAGGCTGAGATAAATCCCATACAAATAGCTCAGAGAGTGTGGTGAATTCATCAGTGTCTGATATACTTGCTTGTCTCATGGCTGCCCAAGTTCCTTTGCAGTGTGTTTTGGGTTTCTTAGCTTTGATGTCCATCATCCATGTCCATCAGTTGCTTCAGGAGAGAATGTCAGATGCATTTCTCTGAGCAGGATTTTAATGTCTCACCTGACTCTGGTGGTGAAAAGGGGATGAGTGAAAAAGTGAAAATGAGTGAAAATATTAATAGTTTCTCCCGTTCAATAATGCTGGATAACAGAAGCTTTCAATTGTGTTACTGCTTTGAACCGGCTGCTGTTGCAGATTAGGCTGGTTGACCTGCGTCTCTGTGGCTGAGGTCAAGAGGACAGTGTGTGGCAGGAGAATTTGTGAGTTCAAGTGAATGGCACTTACCTACTCTGGGTGCACGATATAAGCATTTGCTCACTTCTCTTATCTGTCATGTGGGTAAGTTTACTCACCCTTCCTACACCAGTATGAAAAAGGGTGTGGAGAGATGCACAGAGAAAATTTCTACTCATCCCTTGAATGCATTCAGGGAGCTTACAAGCAGCCTGACCCCCCAAATGTTGCCTTTCGATAGAAAGGCAGGCGCCCTGGTTTCAGAAAGCCGGCACGGCAGCTCGACCTTTTCCCGAGCCCCTCGGGTCACTGACACGCAGACACCAATGTGGTGGACAGCAAATGACGGTTTATTGGAAGAGGCCTGGGATTAAATAGCCTAAGGGGTCTTCACTACGTCAGAGAGGGGTGGAGGGTTCAGAGGTTAGTGGTTGGTGGGAAGCCAATGGCATTAGGAGGGGTCACCACCGGAGAGACGGGGGGAGAGTCCTTATCTTTCTGTCATCACGAGATCTTCCGAGCGCCTGTCCTTATCTATCACACACACTCCCCTAAACTGAAAGGCTGGTGGGCAAGGCTTGAGACCACTGGAGCAGCCTGTGCCTGTTCTGCTGCAGCTCTGTGCAGTTTCCTTATGAGTGTAAGATGTTTCTCTTCCCCAAAGGGAGTTGTGGCCACTGGATCATGAAGCAGGGGTTGTCTGTATGGAGTGTCAGGAGAGAGCTATCATTCCAAGGATATTTTTAATAGCAAGGTTTGAAAATCCCCCTCACTTAATATTTTGTATGCTGCAGGATTACCTGGTAGTTGCTGTTGGCAGCCTTATGGTTTGCTGTGTTCCCAGACTGTTCCAGGCAGACTGACTGTTGGAAAACTCACAAGTCTGTCAGCTCAGGGCCAGAAATGGAGTCCAGTTGTTTTGGCGTTGTGTACTGCTGAGTACAAATTGCAGGATTTCTTGCATTCTCCATTTGTGCCTCCTGTAGTTTCATGCATAGCTGCTTCTTGAAGTGTCACAGTTCCAATCTGTCCGCTGCATGCTCGGGATATTGCCTTATCTGGGGGAGGTCATGTGGTTTGTCATGACATGTGGTTTGTCATGTGGAGACTTGGACCCAGTTGCAGCACACGGGATTTCAGCTGAAGCAGCAAGTGCAGAGGATGGTAGGAAATGGGCTCCTCTGGTGAGGGTCTCTGTTTAGGGCAGAAGCAGAGTACCATATCAGGGAAGGAAAGCTCCTTACTTGCATTAGGGCACACGGAAGTTTGAATTTGCCCAGTTTATCTAGTAGCCTAGCTGATACCTCTGGCGAAACCTGAGAGAGAAACGAAGATAGTTCCACACACTAGGGAGCACCTGGTCACAGCCAGCCACAGAGAGAAGTAGTCACTGTTTGTGTTTGCTGCAATGCCAAGCACACTCTGGACAAAGGGTACCCTGGGAGGGGATGGCTAAATGAAAGATGAAGAACAGTGTTATGAAGAACTTGTGTGAGAGGCTGTGGGCTGGAGCTCTGAAGCCAAGCTGTAGCTGAATCCTTGCAATTCCCATCTAGCTCTCTAACTGCCAGTGTAATCTGATCAAAGGCCATACAGTGATGAAGGCATTCCTGATGTACCATGTACTTTCTCTGCCTATGTTTAATATTAATGTAATATTTTTTCTAGCCTATCACATATCTTTATTTGGCAAGCAATTTACTCTGAAAAAAAACCTGGCAGAGCAGTTTACAGTGAATTTCATAGTGAATGTGCCAGCACTGTTTGCTAACATACAGATGAGCTGCCAGAATGCCGAGGTCTCCCAACCCCCAGAAAACTGCCTGATGTACCTTGTGAGTAATTAAATGTTACTCAGTTTCAAGAGGCAACCTTCAGTAATGGAGTTCACACAACTATAATATCTTTAAAATCAGGGTAGAACCAGTGGCATATGACAGGAGAGTGACTGGATTGCTCACAGTTTAATGACCCCTCTATCTAACAGGTTCCTGGTTCCATGTAAATTGATGTGCACCATAGAGTAGTGGACTTTATTACTAGGGAGCAGTTCCAGTGGCTTCAAACCCTGTGTATTCACAAATGGCTAAAGGAATCCCTATGACTATTAGCAAGAATCATCCATGTTTGAGAGAGAACACTCAGCACTGGGAAATGGAAGCTCTGAAGAGCTCCAACAACTTTGGTCCTCAGCTGATCCAGGAAACTGAGGTAAGATGACAACATTCTTTGAGCCAACTCAGAACTTCAGAGGGATGGAAGTCAAAGCGTTTCTCTTGGACACCCCTCTGAATTCTCTTAATCAAATTTCTTGCAGTTATTTTCCTAATTTAAAACATAACTGGCACCGCTCACTAGTTACTTTTGTTTAGTTCTCTACACATATTGTGCTGGATGTCAGGGTAGTGTTTGCTGAGGATTCTGGTGGTGTCATCACCAGCTGAGGTGGCACACATTGCTTGAGCTCCCAAATCAGGAGTTCTTGTTTCTGTGCTAGACTGGAACCCAGGGGTGTGAGAATCAAAGTTAGTTTTCATTGAAAGGCACTTTTTTCCTGCTCTTTGCAGTTCAAAGGTGCTGGTACTGAACTCGAGTGTATGCATGCCACAGTAATCCTGCTTCCCACATAAGGGAATTCTGTCTTAAACCACTCTGATAGAGGAAAAAAAATCTGCTGAGTCCACTTCTATAATTTTTTTACCTAAAATGGGGGCAGTGAAAAAGGCAAGCAAAAAGGTGATGTGGTCTTCCACTTCTGCTGGGGCACTACGGTATCAAAACAGTGATGGTGTCTTCCTGAAATTCTTTGAGAGTGTCAATTTCACATTTTAAGACTGGTGTTGTATACAAATGCAGTAAAATCATTCTCTGAGAACACACTATACTTTTATCTTTCCAGGTGCTTGCTGAACTCAAAATGAATATATCAAGAGTATTCAGGATAAGAGTCTGAAACAGGAATATGGCCTGCTGAAATGCACGGCAAGTTAAAACCCGGAAGAAAAGTGTCACAGAGGACTATTCCTGGCCCGAGGAGAAGGTAAAAATTCAAAGTACTAAGTTAAAAAAATTCTTGGGGAAGTACTGTAGTAACTCGTGGTCAGTGGAAGGCAGGATGTGGCTGTGTCACAAAGAGAAGCATCTTTACCCTATGTGCCAGATGGATCTTGGCTTCCTTGCTCAGCCACTGAATACAGGTCTGGAAGAGGTCAAACAAGTGCACAAGGAGAATTGGTAAGAGCAGAGCCCCTAGAATGTGATTGGATTAATTTCAGGATTTACAATCCTGAAAAATTATGTGGGCTTGATTTCTGAAATCTAGAGGTGGTTCAGTCTGTTGACTGTTGACTGTTGACAACTTGTCTTTATTCTCCCTGCTGGTCTTTGGTCTGTTGGCATTTTAAACAAATGGAGCATTGCAGACATTCCAAATGCATTTCCTCATGTATTGCTAGGTCTGCTTATGCAGTAGGTCTGACAAAGGAATCTCCTCAAGATTTGAAATTTAATGCAGTGATCTTTCAAATCATTAGTGAAACCTCCCACTAAAAAGTTTCGCATTTCTTTCTAAAGCTGCAGGTTTACACCAATGTATTGTTCAACTTCTTGTTTTAAATTGATGTGGAAAATCTGAAGTCATAAAATGCTGTGAGACTACAGGATGTCAGGATAAGACAGCAGGTAGTGTTTTAAACACCAGGAAAACATCAATAATTTGAGTGTTTATAGATATAAACAAAAATTTGCATCATATTTAACTGGACCTTGCTTGCTAGTTAATAACTCTGTATGTCTAACATTCACAATTAAAATTTTTAAGACAGCTATAGGTTTTTTTTGCAAATTTTTAAAGGCAGATTGAACAACTTTCAAGTTGAGCGTCACAACCCATTGTTAAAATCAAGAGACTTTGGATCAGGCTATCTTTCTGATAAATACTGTGCTTCATTTGTAAGGAGAAATAACTTCTAGTGGGGTGTATAAGAGACCCCTGGCACATGGGTTAAAGGCAGCTTTTCTCCAGCAGAACAGATCAGGATGACGGAGGCTGTCATAAACGTTCTTTCAGGGTTGTCTTCTTATGACTACCTGAGTCTTATGAGGGCAATTACTGGAATCTCCAACTATGGTAAAACCAGTGTTGACCTCCAAGTCACAGATGATCTATTGAAGGAAACCTAGGGAAGATTTTCTTCAGAATGAATTGGCTTCCTTAAAAGCACTCATTAGTGATTTAGTGACATGGCTCTGATGAGAGATGAGGGCATTGTATAGAATGGAATTTAGAACCAAAAATCTTGTCTTGGTCCCTTCCACTCTACTGATTTTGATATCAGCTAATTCATAAATGCACACTGCCACTGGTCCCAGTACCTGTCATGTATAAAGAATCTTATTTTCAGTCTCCTTGGGGAAAAGAGTTGAACATGTCTTTTA
The DNA here is from genome assembly GCA_013400215.1 of Cisticola juncidis. Taxonomy (NCBI): domain Eukaryota; kingdom Metazoa; phylum Chordata; class Aves; order Passeriformes; family Cisticolidae; genus Cisticola; species Cisticola juncidis. The sequence goes on from VXBR01006890.1 coordinate 184,137, forward strand.
AGAACATTCAATTATAAACTGGCAAGAGGTTAAACATTTGATAAGTATTTTCATGTAATTTAGTGTAATTTCTTCTGCTTGCTTAGGTTTCGAAGCAGGAATTTCTATTACCTATTTACTAAATCAAAAACTATAATCTACTCCATGGGAAGACCTCAGGCCATATCTGCATCCCTTTCTCAAGGCTCACATGGAAAGGGCAGTTCTGGCTGAGGTGTTTGACTGGAGGGAGCTGCCTGAAAAACATCTGGAGAGCAAGAACTGGAGAAGGATCCTTACAACAGAACACTCCTGAGTGACCTCACCTGATCTATTTGAAAAATGGAGAAAAGGAAACACAGAGTCATGGCACAACTTTGGAGGTGAGTGACCTAGAACCACAACAGCTCCTCCAGAGCTCAAAAACACTGCTGAACTCCTGTCTTGACCTGCAGCTGTTTACAAGTCTGTGTTTTATTGTAGCAATGAAATGCATTAATAAAACAGAGACCTGAATCCTCCTCTGTCACCTCAGGACTTATTGCTGTCTACCTTCTGAATTATTTCAGATTCTGGGTTCTAGAGACCATTTGTAAAAAGGGCAAAAAACTCTTGACAGTCTTGCATCGACAGGGGTTCCATTTTAACCAAGGAATCTTAATTTCAGAAAGCTGTAGTAATATGATGAACCAGACCAAAACGTGTTACTCTTATATTCCTTGGCATCTACCAGCAGTTAATGTTAGTTAGAATCAGAGTGAGGAACTATGGTAGCTGCTCCTTCTTGTAAAACAGACATCTAATACTGCAGAAGGTCTTAAATTACCTGTGAGACTTCTCTTAAAGTTAGATTGAAAATTGTAATTCTTCCTTCTGAATAATAAATATAGTGTTCACTTCATATTATAGTGAAATGTATTTTGATTTTTAAAACTGATAATTAGAGCTATATCACATTGGGATTGTCATCTTTTGATTCATTTCACTGCAAAGAAAATTGTGACTTTCGATCTAGAAATGAGAACAAGATTCTCAGTTAGTAGCAAGTAACAGTCTTTTTTACTGATTACTTTAAAATAAGGACAAGGTATTTCAACTGTTCACAGATATTTCTGACATATCACAAAGTAACATACAAGAAAAAGATCATACTCATATTTGAAGTAAAATAGTTTAAAATTCAATGTTTACAAACACATTGCTTTTTCCTTTTCAAAATGTTTGCTGACACAGTTTTGCAGGAAATTTTCTGTTTGATCACATACGTTTCTGCTCTACACACCATGTTTTGTCCTGCTGGATAAATAGGAAAAATATTTTAGACTGGTACTTTGTCGGGAACAGGGATTTAGAATATGACCTCTTCATGATCTTGCAAATTTGTGTCTGTGAACTTTGCACAAGACTGAACATGCTATGCAGCTGACATTTATTTTACAGTATATTTAAGTATTCAAAAGAACTGAGATCTGGTTTTTTTTTTTTTTTGAAGCTGTACCACTAACAACATTTTACCAATCTCTGGTAATTTTCTTAACTGTTACAATTACTTTTAGAGTTGCTAGCAGTAACTGTTACAATTACAATTTTAGAGTTGCTAGCAGCGATGATTATCCCCACTTAAAATATTTCAGACCAAACAGAAGAATTCACGGGGAAACTGCACAGCACACACATGATAGATAAGTATAAAATTAGTCCAAAGTTTTGATAAATACTTAGTTCCCACTAGAAGTAATAGTTGTTCTAGTTCTAAGGAATAAAATGGTGATTATATACAGAAGGTTGGGTGGAGTATAGATGTTTGACAAAGACCACTCGAGGCATTTCATGGTCTGAATTGTTTGTACAGTGTTAATGCAGCTGCCCTTTTTCCTCGTGCCACCTGTGGGAAGGGATCACTCCTGGCAGTGTCAGTGGGCCAATGTTACATGAGCCAAGTTCATCTCCTCCGAGCTGCTCAGTTTTCAGCTGAACCAGGAGTTTCTTGCAGGACTGAGAGCCCTTTAGGGCTTGCCTGTGAGCTCGATGCAAACTTGTACAGCATTTTTGGATGCCAGTTTCCATCAGGTGAGCATTTGGTCTTTTGCCTTCAGGACGTTACAAGATGAAAAACTGCACCAGCATTTTTCAATGAGCACCATTAACTGACTTTGGTAATTTGGCATGACCAGAAGTATTGAAGAAGATGCTGAACTCCTGTCTTGTACAGAAAGAAAGTAGCGCTGCCAATTACCCTGCAACTACAGCCTGTAAATACTAAAAACATAAATATGTTAACCATACACATATACACAAAACACAGCAGTAGCAATATTACAGGATGCAATGCCTATTCTCTATAGCTGTTTTGGTTACTAAAGATGCAACAGCAAAATAAATGCTATTTCATATATGAAAAACCTTCAAAGATCCCCTTCTTCAAAGCTCAGGGTCCAGGCTGTCACCAATCCAATGTCACACAAATTAATCAATGAAGGACAGCACTAGGGATGATAATGGCTGTCAGCTAACAATGAAACTTTGAGATAGTGCTTTCTTTCGCTAGCATTTTAAACTTATTCTCCCTTTTTCACAAGTGCTCTTTCTGTGAGCACTCACCAGACTTAAAAGGGGACAAATAATTACATACCAAATATGATTTAGGGGTAAGGATTAATAGAAAGAACCAGCCTGAGACTGGATTTCCTCCATCCTGGGAGGTGATCCCCATGTATTTAAGTGAAATTTCCAAGAGATTGCACTTAGCAGACTACTAAGAAGTTGTTGCTCTCCCACTTTTTCTTCTTTTCAGGCAGTTCTGTTTCAAAGTTTGGTAGGAACTGCATGACAAGGTGAAGAGGAGATAACTGGTGGTCCATTGTCTTGGCTAATGCTCTTCAGAGCAACGTCCTCTCCTCAAGACCACATCATCTAGTCCAATATCCCCAGTTCTTCCTTTCCCTTTCTCACCTCTGAAAATAATCTGGAAAGAGAAATAGAACAATTTGAGTGGGGGATTAAAAAAATAATTACACAGAGATAATTCATTAAAAAGCGTGATGAAGGATTCTGGTCTTCATTCAAATTCTCCTCAGGTTTCTCATAGGTCCCTCAAAAATCACTACCATTTAGTTGTTTTTGGGTTTAAATTAGCTAGAAAATAAAACTTCCACATTTCCTCCTGATTTCTCATTGGCAGAGGCCTTCCCTACTTACTTAAGAGTTTACCCTCACTCCCTGATCTTTGGATAAGTGGCCCAGGTCAGCAACCCCAGCTGTCCATGGTGGCTGGAAAAGATCCCAAACTCAAGTGTGGCACGAGACAGCTCCTGTCAGTGGTGTAATGGATGGCAGCCCATGCTGACAGCTACTGCCAGGGGGTCAGGAGAGGCATGGGACATGCAAAAGGACACTGCCAGAAATGATAAATTTAGGAAAAAAAAAAAAAAGCTAAGAATATAGCAGATATATTGTTCACCTGTTACAAATGTCCTCATCTCATTCTCAGTCTGACATTCATTTACAGCTAACAAAGTCAGGTGTCTTTGCTACTGAGATGCTGAGGTAAACATAGAAAACTATCCGCAGTAATTACAGCCTTAATATTCATTTTAGAGCTAGACACTATGTATGTCTTGTAGCCTGCTCCCATCATGAACATTATGATGTGTGAGCTTTTCAGAGTACCTGGCATTTAAGTCAGAGTAAAACAGGCGCTGAAATACCCAAGCTACTTCTTCGGATCTGAAATAAAAACTACCTTTACAAGTTGAAGAATAACACTGTGCTTTTGATACCAGTTAATCACACAATGTTTCTAGAACTTCTGGGTATTGAAAGATTCTCCATGGCACTTTAGGCAGCCTCTTTTGCTTGCACTAAACCATTTTGTGTTACAGGCATTGTTAGGTCATCATTCACCTCCTCAGCCTGATCAGCTGCAGGGATGCTAATGGGCATAAAAACACATGTGACAGCACATGTCATTTCCCTGTTTCACCAAAAATTACTTATTTTCAGTATCTTTGCCCTGGTTTAGCCAGTTACTAATCCACAGGGGATGATTCTTCCTATTTCATGTCACTGTATTATTCAAAGAATTATTCATGAAGCATCTTGACACAGGCTTTTTTTTTTCAAGTCTTTACAGTGTATATCTCTGTCCATGAGGCTGTTCTTTCCTACGTGGTGATTCCCTTAAAATGAGCTGTACCAGGTAGCTGAGGAAATGACACAATAGCAGCCTGCACTATGAGTCTATTTCTGTAGCTGGGATTTCTTTTCTGCGCATGAAACGAATTTTAAAAAATGCAAAATAAATACAATAAAACGCATAATCATCTGTATTGTGATTCCACTGGCAGAGATTAAAGTAGTAAAACAGAGTGAAACTGAACCCAGAAGATGAACACTGCAGTGCTGCACCATTGAAGTATCTTCAGCTTTTCATGCAAAAACCCCAAAAGCAACACAATCATCAGTACTTACACTCTTGATACCTAGTCCTCGTAAAGTTATGTGTGTGTGTCTCCAGCCATGGCCACCATTTTCTCCCCAAACAAATGGGCCTTGAGCACCATTTTTCCTTACAAAGACTTGGAGGGCACCAGAATGCAGCTCGGGCACCTTATGCCTGAAGGACAGGCACAAATCTCCAGCCAGAGCCATGTGACCCAACGGCAGGATAAGATGTGCTACTCTCCCTCCTTTGCCCTTGGGATCAGAGATGGTAAGGTACTGCCCCCCTGCAGTGGAAAAAGTGGAAAAAGCAGTTAGCTGTGGTGGGAGTTGTTTAGGTTTTTTGACACTACTAGGCTGCAGGGCCAAAGGCACAAGAGTTATTGAGAATAAATGAAGAGGTCCACGAGGTCCAGAGAGAGTAAAATAAGGCGTACAGAACCATAGCTAGTCTATCTCCCTCCTGCAGGGTAAGAGTTACAGTGCTGCTCTTCTCTATACATTACTACCAGGCTGGGTGTTGCCCATCTTTTTTTTTTTTTT